>CM057459.1:1365835000-1366155000 GCA_016271365.2 Neoceratodus forsteri
ATTCCTGGTAAATGCCTCCTGTCAAGGGGATTAATGCGCTTGTAACATGGCAAGTGGAACGTGGGAATTCCTGAGATCGGTGATGCGACTAGCAGAACTACTGAGGTTGTTAATGACACTTTCACCAACTGTGAGCACTACAACAGTACTGGCGCTAACACTATATTTGTTCTCACCTCCGTTCATTGTCTCTCTTGGGACTCTAAAGCTGTAGTTTGCAAGCGGAACATACAGGTCAGACACAGGCACCACTGCGCTCTCTACCTCCCATAGTATTGTGACCGCTGTGCCACCTGTACGTCGGGTCCTGAGTTTCGCTAAGGCATGGTCCTGAAGTCACCAGCCACTTTCTATGATACTGAGTGTTGGTTTTGTTAGCTTTAAAATGGCAGCGTGCATATTTAGAGAATTAATGCATGGCTACATTTGGGTCACATTACCTCTTTCCTCCAATCAGTGTTTAGTATTTATGTACTACTATTAATGCCATGTTACAATGAGCTTTGAACAACTTTGGTACATCCAGCACACCAGACCTGGGTTTGACTCTCACAACCTCCATTTCCACACTGTGTGACTCTGAACAAGTCACTTAACTGCCTAGTGCTCCCAAGTCACCCCTAAAAACTTACCCAGTTACCAAACACTAAAATAAAAGAGCAAACAGGAAAAGATCACAGAGAAACATAACTACACTTCTGAATCTGTCACCCCCACTGTATAAAAAGTATACATGATGTGCAGATAGTGTGCTATGGAAAATATTCTCACTCCTACATCATGAGCCCTGGATAATATCACTCATGCCTTCAGCACTCGTGAGATATCCAGAGCTCACTCTGCAGGAGTGAGAATATTTTCCATATCACACTCCTGCCCATCATGTATCCCATATATATAGATATATACAGTAGATATATTTATACAATGGGGATGACAGCAATATGAGTGGGATAACTTCAGTTATTTCCACTGCTGTGAAATAACTTACAATGACATCTCCAGAGTTAAAATAACTTACAAATATACCTACTCTGCTGATGTCACCACTCACTCACTGACTCAAGCTAGCATTCTAAATGAAAGTGTTTCAAAAATCAGTTTCTGTGTCTCACTGAAGCCTGCAGATTACTCAGTTAGCATTGCAAAACACACTTACCTCTGTCCCATAGTTGTTAACAATCCCGGCTCATTTCTGTGCTAATCTCAGCTTCAAAACAACTTGAATTCAAATAAAACTCATTTACAAAGCAGTTTCCGTTTTTCACTACAAGCTGCAACAAACATAAATAGCACAGCAAAACACACTTACCTGTGTCCCAAAGTTTCCAACATGCCTAGCCCATTTCTGTGCTAATCTCAGCTTCTAAACATAGAAACATAGAAAGATAGAAACATAGAAACATAGAAGTTGACGGCAGATAAGGACCGCAAGGCCCATCCAGTCTGCCCATTTCTTTTTTGACCTTATAAATGTGCCATGGGCCTTTGCTCTGTCAGTGACCTATCTATTCATAGTCATTTGTATTGCTCCCTTATGCCTATCCCATGCCTGTTTGAAGCCCTGCACTGTATTCATAGCCACCACTTCTTGTGGTAAGCCATTCCATGCATCTACCACCTCGCTCTGTGAAAAGAATTTCCTCACATTCCCCTTAATCGGCCTCCTCTAATCTCATGCTGTGTCCTCTTGTCCTGCTATTTTCTTATATTTAAACATGTTAGACTCTTTCACCTTGTTTATGCCCTTAAGGTGTTTGAATGCCTCGATCATATCACCTCTCTCCTCCTTTGCTCAAGGGTATACATATTGAGCTCCGTAATCTGTCCTCATATGTCTTCTGATGCAGTCCCTGCACCATTTTGGTTGCCTCTCTCTGGACTGCATCAATTTGGTTAATGTCCTTGTGAAGGTGTGGCTCCAATACTGCACGCAGTACTCAGATGGGGCCTAACTAATGTCTTGTACAGAGGATTATTACCTCCTCTTATGACTTGTGATACCCCTGCTAATACACCCTAACACCCCTAGCCTTACCTACTGCTTTAGAGGTCTGTTTGATGATTTTAGGTCATCAGTGATGATGATGCCCAAGTCTCTTTCTTCTCCTTTGTGACTGCTAGCAACCCCTCCCAGCCTATAAGTGGCTTCAGGTTTTCTTCCTATGTGCATGATTTTGCACTTCTTTGCATTAAATCCCAGTTGCCACTCTTCTGACCATTCTGCTAGTTTATCCAGATCTCTTCTCATTCTGCCCACCCCATCTGGATCATCTACCCTGTTGCAGATCTTGGTGTCATCTGCAAACAGACAAGCCTTACCCTCTAGTCCATCTGCAAGGTCACTAATGAAGATGTTGAATAGGACTGGCCCCAGGACTGATCCCTGAGGTACCCCACTTGTGACTTGCATCTCTTCTGACTGTATACCATTTACCACCACTCTCTGTTTTCTGCCAGTCAACCAGTTTGCCACCCAGTTGACCAACTTCTGACCCACCCTGAGCCTACCAGCTTATTTATCAATCTTCTATGTGGAACAGTGTCAAAAGCTTTGCTGTGAAGTCAAGGTAGGCGACATCAACTGTTTCCCCTTGGTCCACCACTCTGGTTACCCAGTCAAAGAAATCTATGAGATTAGTTTGACGTTGCCTTCCTTTTGTAAACCCATGCTGTCTTGGATCCTGTGCCCCTATGGATTCCAGGTGTTGCACTATCCCTTCCTTAAGGAGTGCCTCCATAATCTTGCCCACTACTGAGGTAAGACTGACTGGTCTGTAGTTCTCCGCCTCCTCCCTGCTACCACTCTGGTGGAGCGGGATCACATGAGCCCTTCTCCAGTCTTCTGGGACCTCTCCTGTGCTCAGAGACTCACTAAACAATTCTGCTAATGGCTCTGCTAGTTCCTCCTTTAGCTCCTTAAGTACCCTGGGATGTATGCCATCAGGTCCCATTGCCTTATCCACCCTGAGCTTAGCAAGCTCTTGTAGGACCCTTTCTTTTGTGAAGGGAGTAGTGCTCACCTCCCTCCCCCCTGTGTCCATGATGCTGAGCTGTGGGCCCTGCCTATCTTCTCTTCAGTAAATACTGAGCAAAAGTATCTATTTAGGATAGATGCCTTTACAGGGTCCTCCTCCTCACTTGCTCCCTTTTCTCCATTAAGCTTAGCAATACTCTCTGGACTTTCTCCTTTCACTAATGTATCTATAGAAAGTCTTGTCACCTTCTTTACTGTTCGTGCTAGTGTTTCCTCAGTTTGGGACTTTGCCTGCCTTACTGCCTTACCTGCTTCCCTTAGGGCAGTTTGGTTGCCTCCCTATCTTCATCCCGCTGTGTTCCCTTATATTTCCTGAAGGCCAGCCTTTGGCTCTGACCTTTTCTGCTACTGTATTTGAGAACCAAAGTGGTTTCCTTCTTCTTTGCACTTCCTTTTCTGTCTAACACAATGGGATGTTGCTTCAAGTATTGCATCATAATGCTTGCCCACTTTGCCTGTACCCCTCACCTGTGTTTCTTTTTGCCAGGGCTAGCTTAACTCTGTTGGCCATCTTATCAAAGTCAGCTCCTCTGAAGTCCCATATTTTTGCCTTGGAATGGGATGATTTAGATGTAGTAGCCAAATTGAACCATACCATGTGATGGTCACTGGCCCCAGGTGACCTTCTACCTGGAGATCTGTGATCCCTTCTTTGTTAGTCAGTACTAGATCTAGCATAGCCCTGTCTCTTGTGGGTTGCTGTACCAGTTGTTTGAGGCCCTCCTGCGGGAATCCACTATGAGTCTAGTTCTGCAGATGTTCCTGCTGGTATTGACCAATCTGTATCCGCATGTTGAAGTCTCCCATTATCAGAACCTCCCCTTTAGCTGTCATGTTTTGTATATCTTCTAACAGTAATGTGTCTATGTCCTCCCCCTGGTCTGGGGGTCTGTAGACAACCCCAGTTCTTATGGCTGTCCCATTTCCTGTTTCCAGGGTGACCCACAGTTCTTCTGGCTCCTTATGTGTATTCTGAATTTCTGTAGCTTTGATATTTTCATTAACATACAGGGCCACTCCTCCCCCCCTTTTTGCACCTCGGTCTCTTCTGAACAATACATAGCCAGGTACTGAAGTCTCCCAAGTGTGGTTACTGGTAAACCATGTCTCACTAATTGCTACTATGTCCAGTTTAGCCTCTGACATTATTGCCTGCAGGTCTGGGATCTTATTTCCCAGGCTGTGAGCATTTGTGTACATGATTTTCCATTGGCCAGATTTTGGTGTGTTAGTTGTTGGGTGAAGTTTGGCATTACCCCTGTGCATCGTATGGGGAGACAAACCTTTTTTCTTACCTGGTAATGCAAATGAACGGCAAACACGCTGAATTCCTGTTTGACCACTAGCTGAGGGAGGTGTTCTTCCATTCGACATGGGTGCTGCACCCTCTCCCCATTTGCTAGTTTAAATATTCTGCAAAGACGTCAAAATTCTGCCCCAATGCACTGACTCCTCTTTAGTCAGATGCAGTCCATCAAATTTAAAGAACTTTCGCTCCCAGAACTGTTGCCAGTTCCCTACAAATCTGTGTCCTTTTCCTGGCACCAGTCCTTGGCACGTGTTTAGCCCTCTATCTCCCCTTCTCTGACCTTCCGTCCATCTGCTCCTCCTCCCAGACTGGCAGGATCTCAGAGAAGGAGATGCGGATGAAATAGATGGTGGTTTGTCACCCAGCCTAGTCAGGTGTTCCTTGGTCTCCACAACTGACCGGCTGGCGAGATCATTAGTCCCTATGTGTACTAGGACATCAATGTTTTCTCCTGCTTTGTGAACAATTTTAGCAATGCGGTCAGTGGCTCTCCATGCTGATGTACCTGGAGACATCTGACCATCACCCTGGCTGGAGATGGGTATCAACTCCCCGAATCATGGAGTCTCCTATGATCAGAGTTTTTGGATTTCCTTTGTGCTTGTTTAGTTTTGGTTTCTGATTTGGGTGAGTTTTGTTGTGCTAGCTCCTGTGCTGCAGTGTCCTGCTCTGCAGTGTCTTCTGCCTCTTTATTTGATTTCAGAGATAGAGGCAGATACCTGTTTGTAGTGTTTATATGGATTTTGGAGGCAATGTGTTGGAAAGCAGAGAGTGATGGGGCTCCTGATTTGCTCCTCCTAACCACCTGCCAACCTCCTGGACCAACTACCCTCTGCGGTCGAGGTTTTTCTGTTGGATGCTGGGGAAATTGCAGGTGGTTCTTATAATGTATTTCCTCTTCAATATGAAATTTGAGGCGTGCAATATCTGCCCATGCTGCCCGGAGCTGAGCCCTAAGATCTCCAAAGGCCCAGCATGCAGGACAGTGTCCTAAATCCTGTAAGACTGTCCTTCTGAAAATTGTTCCACAGTACCTGCAGTTAATGAAATCCATTCCAAATAAGTTGCTGGGTTTGTAACCTAGTCAGAGTAATTAGAAGGAAAAAAAAGGAAAAAAAATGCAAGTAATGGTTTAATTGTGCTTTGTTTAACTTGTTATAACAAGTTAAATTACTAGTGCCCCTGTAAATGAGATCACCTTGTGGAGGCCCCACTGATCCGCCCCTTCCTGCTCTGCCACAGGAAATGTCACAACTGTGGTACCCTATAAAAGGAGTGTAGCGTGGGGTGGTTGGGGATGGGGTGGGTGGCTGGGCCTTCCCGCCTAAAAAGAAGAACCACGGACGAACAAGGAGGTAAGAGCAGAAACAGTCAACAACAAATGCAGTAACCCTGAAAGCTTATCCTAATGTTAGATAAAACTGTAAAACCTGTAAAGCACCACCTGTAATAATTTCAGAGAGATATACCCTGTAAGAAACACTTTGCTCCAGAGAAAATAAAGCAGTAACAGAAGATATACCTTGCAAAAAGACAATTTGAATCAGAAAATTACAGCAGTAATCTGTTAGCACACACCTGTAGGCACACCTTGTAATAATGCAGAAGAAGGTATACCAGCAACAACAATTTGAATCAGAGAAAAAATAAAGCAATGAAATGTTAGCAACAAACAGTAGCAATCCCTGTGAGTAAAAAATAAAAACACCACCACACAGTAAATCTGCTTAGCCAAACTAAGTCTTAATCCTTCTCCCTTGCTCTGGTACGTTTCTCTACTCTGCCTTTCAAGCAGTCTTAGAAGGAAAGAGCTCAGGTGAAGCTAGGTGCCTTGGCCAGCAAACCAAGTCTTCTACCTCCAAGATATCAACTAACCTGACTTTTTAACCCTTCTTTCTGTTGGAAGTTACTGACAGTTTGCCAGCTCCACCCCCACATACACCTAATCCTTTGGAAGAGCTGTGGGAGGAAAGCAATTAGCTCCTTCAGTGTGAGAAGGAGACTGAAACACCTCTGAGACAACAAACCTTTTCAACAAACAAGAATAAAATAAAACACAGTGTCAAACAGTAATTTTGCTTAGCCCAATGATAAAAAGTCACAAAATGTAAGCTCCACCTGTAATACAGTAATTTCAGAGAAGATATACCCTGTAAGAAACACTTTGCTTCAGAGAAAAATAAAGCAGTAACAGAAGATATACCTTGCAAAAGACAATTTGAATCAGAAGATTACAGCAGTAATCTGTTAGCACACACCTGTAGGCACGCCTTGTAATAATGCAGAAGAAGGTATACCAGTAACAACAATTTGAATCAGAGAAAAATAAAGCAATGAAATGTTAGCAACAAACAGTAGCAATCCCTGTGAGTAAAAAATAAAAACACCACCACACAGTAAATCTGCTTAGCCAAACTAAGTCTTAATCCTTCTCCCTTGCTCTGGTAAGTTTCTCTACTCTGCCTTTCAAGCAGTCTTAGAAGGAAAGAGCTCAGGTGAAGCTAGGTGCCTTGGCCAGCAAACCAAGTCTTCTACCTCTGTCTAAACAATCTAAATTCAAATGAAACTAATTTACAAAACAGTTTCTCTTTCTCACTGCAAGCTGCAACTAACACAATTAGCATAACAAAATACAATCACCTGTATCCCACCGTGCTTCTAACAATCCCAGCCCATTCAGAAACACTCTCACACTCTCAGATGACAAACAAACAGTGCTTTTAGTATAGCTTAGTGGTTAGAGTAATCAGCTCTAAATAAGCTTCTTGCAGCCAGCAAACCAGACCTGGGTTTGATTTTCACAGCCTCCACTTGCATAGTGTGTGATTCTGAACAAGTTATTTAACTGCCCAGTACTCCCACCTCACTTCTAAAAACTTACCTGCTTACCAAAGACTTAAACAACAACAACAAAAAAAACCACATTGAAACAGGAAAAAAAACATGACACTTCATAAGCTTTTACCTCATTGTGTAAATAGCATACATAAGTCCCGATTCTAGAAGGGTTACATCTGGTGTAACTGCAGTTGTACCAAGTAGAATGGCGAATGTAGCAACTTACACCAGCAGCTGTGACATGAGTGATTCTACATAGTGGTCTGTGATATGGTGCAGGCCGCTTGTGCCAAACAGCAGTTACGCCGCATAAACCCCCTGCGACATGTCACTAGGGGGTTTACAGCAGCAGTTGCACCCCATTCTAGAAGGGCAGCCATAAAGTGCCCACATCAGGATTCTACAAGAACCCCTGGAGGAGATCCAGCAATGTAAGTTATACCAGCATTTAGCTGATATAACTTACGGATGCCCCGGGGGTCCTGCAGACCCATCGGCTGTCCAGAAGACAGTGCACAGTGTCCCTCCTCCCCATCCCCAGCACACCCCAGTGGGACCCCACAGGGCTACTTATACTGCCAGCATCCTGAAACAGCCATTGGCAGAAGCCCAGCAGGGCGGTGCTGCCATCCCCCCACCCATGCCCCAAACCACGAGTTGCCTGCCGCATATGCAGCAATAACTTGTGGTTAATAAAATAAAAGAGATAAAATAAATCCATTCCTGGTAGTCTAGCGGCCCCTCACAACTGTTACATATCAAAAGAATGCCTGGCGTTACTGAAAGGTCACAGGAAAGAGAGAATGTCTGCAAAATATCTGACATTCTTGTGTGAACTGAGAACAAGCTGATTAGCCACTAAAGGGATGGACATCTCTGGTCAGTTAATTAAAAGAAAACCGAGGAAATAAAATCACAGGGAGATGGGGGAAGCCCTTGTCTGTCATAAACTTTATACTTCAAAGAAAAAGTGCTCTATGTTCCAGGAAACTGTTGTGGTATATGTACATTTGGTTAGCTGGCAGGATATTGGAATTGCATGAGAATCTAATAGATAATATGATTCACTTAAAATCTGGCAAAGTGCAAGAGAGATCCCTGCTAGCCTAGAAAGATGAGGCCACTAGCGATCCACAGACTGGAAGGGCCATGCCTATAAAAAGGCCCTCTAAACAGAAGTTCAGAGCATTTTGCTTTTGCATTTTCATTTTGGACACTGTTTCTAACACACAAAAGAAGGAAGCAAGATTGCAACACTGAAGACCAGTGGCTAAAGAGGGAACTGAGGCTTTGAAAACTCATTTATACTTCTGGACTTTGATCATCCACCAGCCAGGCAGACCCTAGACAGTTAAATGTTTTCAGTGCATTTTTGAAGTATATTTCCACCTTTATTTTTGATATTATTTAACCAGATTGCTAATCCTTTTGTATGTAAAGATTGTATGATAAACATTTAGATTTAGTAAAAGCATTTTTCCTTTTAAAACTGCCTGTGAGTAATTTGTGTGTGTGTAAAAGTAAAGGTTTAGTCAAGTCTGAGAGCAGCCTGTAATTGCTAAAGTGCTACCATTTGCTATCAAGGGGATCTGGGTGCCCTAAGTAAGGCAGATATAGATATACATGTCTCAAAGAGAATCTGTAAGGGGGGAACGAGGGGCTGCACACCCCATGGGAGAGAATGCAATCAGGTTTATGAGGGCTAAACCCTGAAGAGCTTGCAACACCTGGGTTTCCCCCACAACAGCAACCGAGGAGGGTTCTCACCTGGCTACAGACTTGAGACTGTATTTTGGCCTTACCCAGAATAGAGATGGAGCACTGGGACCCAGTGGGGGGTGTTTAGTCATGAACTCGGCAAGCACTCTAGAAGGACACTTGGAGGGTATTCCTTTTCCCTCTGTCATGGATTGCATTTAGGGGTGGGCACTGTGAGTTCAGTGGAGCTGGCTCCCAAAAGTGGGTTCGTGACAGATCGGGTGCACAGTGGTGGGATCAGAGGTATATTGGTAGCACAGGCTTAGAGGTTGAATTTGAGCCCAATGTATCAGATTGATAAACTGAAAACAATACACACAAACAGGACAGAGATTTAGGGGAAAAAAGAAAACAATTTGGTTAAAGTATAACATTTTCTACCCTGTTTTTTTGGTGTAAGTGTAGCAGTAGTTTGAGAATAAGATGGCTTCCAACTACAGAGAATACACTGCTGACCACATAAGGCAGTTGTGTCAGGAAAGAGGGGTCCAGTATGGGGGTGAACTAAAAAGAACCCTGTGGAAGCTCTCATAGCAGCCAATGAGCAAGTGGTTGCCCCAAACCTTGAGTCACAGCAAGTGACTGAAAGGGACCAGACCTTGGGTGTGGGGATGCCAAGTGAGGTCACAGTGTCCAGTCCCAGGAGGAGGAGGACAGTGAGGCCTGAGGAAACTCAGTGCCACAGCAGCAGGACAAAGCTGGATCTGGAAGGGATCAGGCTGCAGGTGGAGTTGAGGAAATTGGCAGTGGAATTCAAGCAGAGAAAATTTGAAGCCCAGCAGCAGATGGAGTTCGAGCAGAAGAGGTCTGAACTGGAGATGCAGAAAAATGAAAGCAGTGACAGAGAGAGAGGCCGAGGAAACAGAAAGGTAGTGCCCACGAGAGTTTGAAAAACTCCAATGACCAACACAAGAGGAGGTAAGTGGCAGGGGTGAATCTGAAACTCCAGGGCTAGGATATAGGTTAAACTCCAAATTAGTAGCTGAATTTAAAGAGGGGGAGGATATGGATGTATTTTTGAATTTGTTTGAAAAGATCTGTATCTAGGACAAAATACCAAAGGAGTCTTGGAGCTTCCAGCTATCCCTGCTACTTACTGGTAAAAGGCATGAGGTGCTAGGCCAAATGGACAATAATGATAGCCAAAATTATGAGAAGCTTAAAGATGCTTTCCTTAAAAAGTATGACCTGACTCTTGAGGCCTACAGGGTTAAATTCTGAAAAATTCCAAAAAAGCCCTGACATGAACATTGAGGAACTCGCCACATAGCAACGTCAGTTTTTAAAATGTTGGTGGGAGGGGGCAGAAACAAACTCTGTGGGGAAAATTGAGGAGGTTGTGCTTCTGGAGCAGTTATTTTGGGCTTCCCAAACAGAGCTGAAAACCTGGCTAGGGGACCGACATCCAAAAACAGCACAGCAAGCTGCCGAGCTCTTGGATCACTACGCCAGGAGCAGGCCTGCTCAGAAAGGAAGTGGGTGAGCAGGTGTGGCAGGGCTGAAAGGAAAAAGTGTGCCTTCAGGGCAGCTAAAACCCTCACTGCCTTTGCATAAAGGGGGAAGCCCCAAGTTACGAAAAAGGGATTTCTTGGATAAAACAAATAACGACTGTTTGTTTTGTAAACAGCCAGGGCATCTTGCTAGACAATGTCCTAAAAAGACACAGAGTGGACAAAGTGGTGCTCAAACAGGGCTGGGTGTACTGTGTATCCCTGAAAGCATGCCTATAAACATGAGGGAGAACATACACTCGATTACTGTAAATGGGGTGCAAACCCATTGGTTAAGGGACATGGGGGCATCTCTTACATTAGTAAAAGGGGATTTGGTTGGGCCTGAACAGCTTATACCTAATCAGTTTGTAACAGTGAGGGGATGCACTGGGAAGGAGAAAACTCTGACACTAGCAAGTGTTCTCCTGGCTTTTAAACTAGTCAAGGGGGAGGCACCGATAAGCAGCAGAGAATTCTGAGCCTCCCCCTACAAAACAGGGTACTAAATGAGGTAAAGACCAAGGTAGAAAGGTCAGTAGGGAACAGAACAGGGGTAAATGGAGAAAGCAAAGTCAATGAGGACAGGGATGGTGTTACAAGAGGTAAAACCATCAAAGAATGGAGAGTAATGAGTACCAATGCCAGTAGTCTGGGTAACAAGCTTCCTGAACTAGTGGCCTTGATGGAAGAGGAACATCTGGATATCATGGTCATCACAGAAACATGGTGCACACAGAACCATGACTGAGATGTAAATATACCAGGATACACTATCTACAGGAGGGACAGGGAGGGTAAAAGAGGATGAGGAGTAGCTCTCTATATAAGGGAAGGAATCAAAGCTACAGAACAAAAGGGTAAACAGGGAGGAGAAGAAGCACTGTGGGTCAATTTGGAGACAGACAGTGGCACCACAATCCGCATAGGAGTTGTATACAGACCCCCATCTCAGGGGGAGGAAATGGACAAGGAAAATTATAGAAGGCATCCTTAGAATGGTAGAAAAAGGGGAGATATAGTTGATGGGGGATCTGAATATGCCAGATGTTAACTGGAGTGCATTTGCAGCAGCCACTTCCAAGAGCTGGGTCATTCTAGATTCCCTACAGGAGGCATGCCTTAGACAACTAGTATTAGAACCCATTCAAGAGGGAGCAATCTTAGACCTGCTACTCTCAAATGGAGATGTAGAGAAGATCGCAGATTTAGAAGTGGGTAGCCATCTGGGAACTAGCGACCATTGAAAAATATGGTTCACGATAAACACAGCAGTAGAGTCAAACCATACAAAGGCAACGGTACTGGACTTTAGGAGGGCTGACTTTGCCAAAATGGGTGAGTGTCTCAGGAATGCACTAGCAAATGGGCAGGAAGGAGAGGTGGAAGAACAATGGCGAATAATCAAAACTGCCATCACAGTGGCAACAAGCCTTTGTGTGAAGAAAATAAACAAAACAAAACGATGTAAGAAACCACTGTGATCCTCAAAGGAGGTGGCAGGGAAGGTTAGGGAGAAAAAGAAAGCATTCAGGAAGTATAAGGAATCACAGAAGGAGCAGGACAGAGAACTGTATCAGTTAAAGCAAAAGGAAGCAGGGAAGGCAGTCAAAACAGCAAAGGCCCAAACCAAGGAAAAGATAGCCAACTCAGTTAAGAAGGGGGATAAGGCCTTTTATAGGTACATCATGGAGTGAAGGAAGATTAAGGGAGGGATAGTGAGGCTTAATAAATGGGAGGGGGTGGTGAGAGGGTGAATGGGAGAACGCAGAGATTCTAAACAAATATTTTTGCTCAGTATTTACAAATGAAGAGGGGGAGGTACCTAAACCAAACAATAGAAAACTCTGGATATGGGGGTTGATACCAGCCTATTCATAGAAGAAAGAGTCCAGAGAGAACTCTTAAAACTGAAGGTGGTCAACGCATTGGGGCCTGATGAGATTCATCCCACAATTCTAAAAGAACTAAGGGAAGAACTAGTAATACCACTGACTACCCTCTTTAACTCATTCACTCCACAGGAGCTCTTTGAGAGTTCCACTACTTGCCTCCTGTAACACTGCATCCTGGGCTTTTCTAAGCAAAATCAATCCATAATCAGCATGCCACAAACAAATGCAAATATCTGATGAACCATAAGTGCTACACATAAAGTATGAGTAGCAAAGTTGTTCTGCACAAAATTATCTTTCCAGTGGTGCTGCTGTAATTAATAAGTAACTTTTTATACTAGTTGAAATAACCATTTTGTTAACAAAAAATGCAATGTAAGCCATTTTTGGTTGGGAAATATGTAACATATCAACACCAAATTAAGCATCCATACATTAAATTTAGCTATAATAGTACATTTGTACAAAAAAGCATTTTTTCCTAGTATAAAACAAGTATTTTTTCCCATTTTATGTAAGGTGCTTAGGTGAGGCTTGATGGCCAAAATGTCTCCCATACACACCATGTCATAAACAAATGTGAATAACTCCTAAAATATACATGATACACGTGAAGTATCAGTGGCAAAGTTGTTCAACACAACATCACCTTTCTAATGGTGCTATGCAGTCAATTCTAATCAATTCTGGCTGGCAAGTAATATTAAAACATGTGAGCGATGTCTCCAGACATTACTCGGGCACACAGGAAGTCTGTAGCTGACTTCTGTAGTCATTCTGGGTCACACTGCATCACATTGCAGTGTCAGTGGCTCAGTAGGTAGCACACTCGCCTCTGAGGCCGGGAGATCAAAGGGCTATGGGTTCAGTTCCCACATCTGACACTTGGGTTAATATCCCAGTACTGACACTGTAGTGCAACATGAGAGGGGTACTGTACTTCTGAGGTGCCGTCTTTTGGATGAGACATAAAACCGAGGTCCCATATGCCTGGATTGGCGGTAGTTCAGGTGGACGTTAAAGATTCCATGGCACTTATCGAAAAGAGTAGGGGAATTTTCCCGGCGTCCTGGCCAAATTTCTCTCATTCACTAAAAATACCACCAACAGCTTAATCTGGTTCAAGGTCAGTTGGCATTCATCTGTATCCCCCCACCCAGGTCATGCCTGAAAATAGGCAGGATTTGTCTAGTGCACTTACCCAGTGAATAAAAATAAATAAATAAATAAACATTTTCTGCCAACTACAGACGTACTGTAAGAGGCAATGAGTTAACATATAATGGGATGATGTGGTGGTACCTGAGGACTAGAGATAGGCAGATGTTATTCCACTTCACAAAAGTGGGAGCAGGGCAGAAGCAGGAAACTACAGAGTTAGTTAGTTTAACCTCAGTGGTAGGGAAAATGATGGAATCACTTCTGAAGGAAAGAATTGTTGAGTACTTAGAGGCCAGAGGAGCAAAGGATCCAAGGCAGCATGGATTCACAGTGAGACGGTCATGTCAGACGAATCTAATAGATTTCTTTGACTGGGTGACCAAAGTAGTAGATCAGGGAGGGGCTGTGAACATGGCCTACCTAGACTTTAGCAAGGCATTTAACACAGTCCACACAAAAGATTAATAAACAAATTAGCCAGCCTGGGAGTGGGTCCCAAGGTGGTAGCCTGGTTAAACATTGGCTGGACAACAGGACACAGAAGGTAATAGTGAACAGAGTCCACTCTGAAGAAAGTGGGCTTCAGTACTGGGTCCAGTCCTTTTTAATGTCTTTATAAGTGACATTGCAGAGAGACCGTAAGGAAAAGTATGCCTCATTGCAGACGACAAAAAGATCTGCAACAGAGTTGATACACAGGGTGGGGTGAAAAGGATGAGAAGGGGCTTGGCACGGTTGGAGGAATGGTCAGATATATGGCAGCTTGGATTCAATGCTAAGAAATGCAAAGTAATGCACCTGGGAAACAAAAACCCAAGGGAAGAGTACACAATGGGGGTGAGAAACTAACAACAACTGAAATGGAAAGGGACCTGGGGTAGTCGTATCAGATGACCTAAAGGTGGACAAGCAATGTGAGAGGGCAGTAAGGAGGGCTGGGGAGATACTGGGATGCACATGGAGAGGCATCACCAGTAGAAAACAGGAAGTTGTTATCTCTGTGTACAGACAGCTGGTGAGACCCCATCTGGAGTACTGTGTGCAGTTCTGGAGACCCAGTCTCTGCAAAGACATAGACAGGATGGAGGCAGTCCAGGGGAAGGCAACCAAAATAGTGCAGGGTCTGCACCAGAAGACATATGTAGAGAGACTTAAGGAGCTTAATATGTATAGCCTCGAGGAAAGGAGGGGGGGACATGATAGAAATGTTCAAGTACCTCAAGGGAATCAACAAAGTCCAAGAGGGTAGCATCTTTCAGAAAAAGAGATGTGCAAGAGCAAGGGGACACAATTTGAAGATAGAGGGGGATGGCTCAGGGGTAATGTGAGGAAGTATTTTTTTCATGGAGAGGGTTGTGGATGCATGGAATATCCTTTCTGAGGAGGTCATGTGGTCAAAAACAGTAGAGGAATTCAAGAATGCATGGGACAGACATAAGGCAATTCTAGTGAGGGGTAGGAAGAAATACTGTAGGCTGTTGGTTAACTAGGATATGCAGCTTATCCAATAGGTAAGGAAATGGGCAGACTGGGTGGGCCAAGCGGTCCTTATCTGCCATTAAATTGTATGTGTCTATGTACTGGGGTGAGACAGGAGAGATGGTAAAAAAGTGGCAGTGGCAGACAACCTCACAGTGAATGTGATTATAGGAAATAATATGCAGCAGGGGTTGGTGTGTGCAGTTACCCGTGGTCAGACAGCTAAGGCCCCTTGTAGTTCCCTGAACCCCACAGAAGCCCCTGTGGGAAAGAATAGGAGGCTGGTTCCCCAGTCTTTGTCTCCTGACCTGGAGAGTAGTGAAAGGTAGATAGGACTTTCCCAAGTAGCCATTCACCAAACAGCTACAGAAGGTTACTGTGAGAAGAGAGAGGTAACAAATGGTCAGAAGGTTAGGGATGGCAGTGACCCTGAATGCCCTGACGTTAGAGCTATGGACCTCAGTTTTGGAACTGAGGAGGATATATCCCATGCTTTGGGAAAATGTGAAGATTTTGCAGCTACTCAGAGAACTGATCCTAGTCTGGAGAGGCTGAGAGCTTGTGCAGAATCTGATGGGACACAGGGAGGTGACATGAGACATAGGCTATTTTGTTACACCAGACTGTTGTATACACATGTCATGAGGACAGAGGGAAGGGTGACGGGCAGGCAGCTTGTCTTTCCCCATGGGTATCACGAGCAATTGCACAAGGTTGCTCATGACATCCTCATGTCTAGACATCTGGACATTGCTCGCACCATGCAGTGATTGGCCCAGAAGTCTAGTGGCCCAACTTCACCCAGCAGGTGAAGAAATATTGCAGATCTTGTCACCGGTGCCAACAAATAGGGAAGGCAGGTAGTAAAACCAAAATTGTCCTAATTCTCTTGCCCATTGTGGAAGAGCCATTCCACAGGGTAGGAATATATACTGTGGGACCTTTGAATACCCCAAGCTCCTCCTGGAAAAAGTTTATCCTAATGGTGGAAGATTACACCAACCGATACCCAGAGCCAATTGCCCTCTTCTCACTTAGGGCAGACAAAGTGGCCGACACCTTGCTAGGAATTTTCTCCCTTGCTGGGTTTCCACAGAAGTTTATCTCTGATCAAGGGGGCAGCTTCATGTTGGACCTAATGAAGTGCTTGTGGAAGAAGTGTTGGGTGGAGCAGAAACACAGGACCTCTTATCACCCACAAGCCAGTGGGATGGTGGAAAGGTTTAATGTTACCCTAGAATCAATGCTCCAAGCATTTTCTGAATAGCATGGGAGGGAATGGGAGAAATACCTTCCCCACCTGTTATTTGCATACAGGGATGTGCCCCAAGCATCAACACAGTTCTCCCATTTCAAACTCCAATACAGACATAGTTGGTGTGGGCTCCTAGACTTGATCCCGGAAGACTGGGAAGGGAAGCACACCTTCCAGGGAACTCCTATTGTGGATTATGTCCCTAAGCTTAGGGAGACATTGAAGGAGCTTATTGAGGTGGCCCAAAGCAACCTGTCAACTGCCCTACAGAAGCAAAAAGTCTTGTACGACCACAGAGTCAGAGCTCGCTCGTACAGTGCAGCTCAGGAAGTAATGGTCCTAATTCCAGTCTGGAAGGACAAGCTGTGTGCTGAGTGGGCAGGACCATATAAGGGAGTCCAACAGTTCAATGACATCAATTATATTATGGAACTGACTGACATTAGACATACCCATAGGCTGTACCATGTTAACATGATGAAGCTATATGCCTATAGGGCTGACATGGTATTTGCAGTGTGCAGTCCTGGGGAGGGGATGGACAAAGAAGACCCCATACTGGACTTTTTTTGTCTGCTTGTCACCCACCCTGCTCCTCTGGACTTATCTTCCTCACTGTGGATACCCCCTGGCTTATCCCCAGGCAGGGCCATGGTGCCAGGCAGACCTCTCAAGGACAGAATAAGGTGTTGGTGGAGGGTACCTTGCTGACATTGCCTCACTGGCTTACCCCCCAGGATGGGGTCTGAGGCCAGCTGGAGCCATGGACTCTGAATTAGGTCAGCAATGAGAGAGCCAGAGGGAGCGATTAGGGTCAGGGTGAGCATCATTGTGGTGGCCTGCAATTTTTGTTAGTGTTTTCCCCCCTGGGATGGGGACCTGCAATGACTTCCCATGTCCTTCCTGTTCCACTCAAGTATTGGTACCTCCAGCCTCCATCAGAGGTCCACTTTGTGCTGGACACTATACCCCCCCTTTCCCCCAGAGAAGGAGAGCAGTCCCAGGGATGCTCAATCCTTCCCCCTTGGCCAGCCCTCCGATGTTCCAAATTGGTTCCCTAACCTGGGTCATCAGTGTCACAGACGTGTGCCTTGCCCTTGGGCTGGTGGGCTGGCATAAGAACCCTACTGGACCTGCTAGAGGACAACAAGCAGGAGTCTTCCGTGGAGGCAATCAAACTGTCACCCCAGTTGACCCCGGAACATTCCCAGGAAGTGAGGGAGGTTTTAGAGGACTTTGCCTCTTTGTTTATGACCAAGCCTGGACTAACCCCTATAGTGACACACACGATGTGGACACAGGGATGGAAGTGCCCATATGGAGGACAGCCTACTTGGTTTCTGAGGCCATTCTAAAGGACATTAGCAAGGAGATGCTGGATTTAGGGGCAGTCCAGAAATCTCACAGTCCCTGGGCCTCATCCATACTACTTGTTCCCAAGTCAGATGGCTCTACTCGCTTTTGTGTGGTCTATTGTAGACTTAAAGCAGTCACAAAGTCTGAGGCTCACCCAATGAAACATACAGATGAACTACTGGATAAGTTGGGAGGGGCAACATACCTTGCCACAACTGACTTGACAAAAGGGTACTGGCAGGTGGAGTTAACTGCCTGAGCTGGAAAGCGGTCATCATTCATCACTCCAATAGGATTATTCAAGTTCTGGGTAATGCCTTTTGGAATGAAGAAGGCCCCTGCCACCTTCCAAAGGTTGGTCAACCAGGTGTTACATAGTACTGCAGAGTACACAGTGACTTATCTGGATGACATTGTCATCTTTAGTAACAGCTGGAAGAGACACCTGTCCCACCTGAAGAAAGTGCTAAGCAGGATACTGAGGGCAGGGCTCACTGTTAAGGCTGAAAAGTGCCAGGTGGCTATGACAAAGGTGTCATACCTAGGCCATGTAGTGGGGTGGGGGCAGCTTTGTCCCAATCACACAAAGATTGAGGCAATAGAGGTGTGGCCCATGCCTAAAACCAAGAAGCAGATTAGGAGCTTCCTAGGGACTGTAGGGTACTACCAAAAGTTTGTGTCCCAATTACAGTACCATGGCAGCTTCTTTATCTAGCTTGCTGAAAAGCAGATAACTCAAAAGGATAAAATGTGAGCCAGTCTGTGAAAGAACCATCACACGGCTAAAAGAGGCACTGTGCAGTGGCCCTGTGTTGGCCAACCCAGATTACAATAAGTAATTTGTAGTCCAGACATATGCTTCAGATGTGAGGATTAGAGCAGTCCTTGGTCAGACATCTAATCAGAGCAAAAACCACCCAATAGTGTACCTTAGCAAGAAGTTACTTCCCTGGGAGCAAGCATAAGTCACAGTAGAAAAGGAATGTCTTGCGCTGGTATGAGTCCTAAAGAAACCAGAGTCATACCTCTATGGAAGACACTTTTGAGGTCCAGACCAATCACAACCCCCTGTCATGGTTAAATCAGATGGATAAAACAAATGGGAGGCTCTCCAATGAAGTATTGCTCTACAGGCCTACGACATGACAATTAAAACAGGGCCGAGTCGGCCAGCGCAAATGCAAATGGATATCTCTCCATATAGAAAAGTGAACAGAATTATAGAAACTCTACCATATGACAAGGGTGTGTTCCCATTAACTCAGTCTAAGGATGAAGGGATATTGCGAGTTTGCCAACAGCTGGCATATTGTAGATGTATTTGTTTTGTAATATTTTTCAGTTATCTTTGTTTATGCTTTCACAGGGTTACATGCAGAGGAACTTGGTTACTGTTTCAAAATTCCAAACAGGCCAAAAGAATGCCTAGTGTTACTGAAAGGTCACAGGATAGAGAGAATGTCTTGCAAAATGTTTGACACTCCTCTGTGAACGGAGAACAAGCTGATTAGCCAGGAAACCAAGAGTCCATTTCAAAGGGGTGGAATACCCTGGTTAGCTAATTAAAAGGAAAGAGAGGTAATAAAATCTCAGGGAGATGGGGGAAGCCCTCACCTGTTATAAACTTTACACTTCAAAGGAAAAGTGCTTTAGGTTCCAGGAAACTGTCATGGTATATGTACAGTGAAGCCTACCAGGATGAAGTGTAGTGTCACAGGTTTTCTGCATGACAAAAGGGATTAAATCCCATTGCAATTGCATTGTTTGCTGCAGTAACTCTACTGCAGAATTCTGCAATGTTGTGCTTCATCCTATTGGGCTTCACTGTACATTTTGTTAAAATCTAACTAATAAATAATTTGGTTCACTTAAAACCTGAAAAAGAGCAAGAGAGACTCTTGATGGCCCTAAAAGATGAGGTCACCAGCTATCCACAGACTGGAAGGGCTATACCTATAAAAGGCCCTCTAAACAGAAGCTCAGAACATTTTGCTTTTGCATTTTCATTTGGACACTGTTCCTGACACACATGAGAAGCAGGATTGCAATACTGAACACCAGTGGCTGCAAGAGAGAACTGGGTCTTTGAAAACTCATTTATTCATTAATTTTTTTACCTTTGTTTTACCAGGAAAGACACACTAAGATGAAAGCTTGTTTACAGATGCAACCTGGGAGCACAAGGAAGTTAAGTGACTTGCTCAAGGTCACACGGTATGCAAGTGGGGGCTGTGGGATTCAAACCCAGGTCTCCAGATTTGTAGCTCAGAGCCTTAAACCACTGCGCTCCACTGCCTCCTTATTCTTCTGGACTTTGATCATCCATGAACCAAATAGACCCTAGACAGTTAAAAGTTTTCAGTGTGTTTTTGATGTGTATTTCTACCTTTATTTGTGTTATTCTGTAACCAGATTGCTAAACCTTTTGTTTGTAAAGTTTGTATGATAAACATTTAGATTCAGTAAAAACATGTTTGCTTTTAAAACTGCCTGTGATTAATTTTTATGTGTGTAGAAGTAAAAGGTTTAGTTAATTCTGAGACCAGCCTGTAATTGCTAAAGTGCTACCATTTGCTGCCAAGACTAGGAATCTAAAAAAGGGAATCTGGATACTTTAAGTAAGGGAAATACACAGGTCTCGGAGAGAGTCTGTAAGGGGGACCTATGTGCTGCATACCCTGTGGGAGAGGACGTAATCAGGTTAATGAGGGCAAAACCCAGAAGAACTCATAACTTCTGCCCCCCCCCAGTACAGCAACCGAGGAGGGTTTTCACCTGGCTACAGACTTGAGACAGTATTTTGCCCTTACTCAGAATAGAAAGGGAGCCCTGGGACCTCGTGGTGAGTGTTCAGTTGTGAACTCAGTGAGCACTCTAGAAGAACACTTGAAGGGTATTTGTGTTCCCCCCTGTCACAGATTCCACTTAGGGGTGTACACTGTGAGCTCAGTGGACCTGGCCCCTAGGAGAGGGTTCATGACATGGGACGCCTTAGGAATCAGTCCTTGGGCCAGTCCTGTTTAATGTCTCGACTAGTGACATAGCAGAAGGACTAGAGGGAAGGTCTGCCTGTTTGCAGATGTCACCAAGATCTGCCACAATGTGGATAGTCCAGATGGGGTGGAGAAAATGAGGAGGGACCTAGGGAAACTGGAAAATGGTCCAAGATTTTGCAACTGAAATTCAGTTCAAAGAAGTATAAAATAATGCACCTGGGATGCAGAAACCCAGGAGAGAGATACAGGATGGTGGGGAGTTGTCGACGGTCACCAAGGAAGAAAGTGATCAGGGAGTTATCATTTCTGATTACCTAAAGGAGATTAAGCAGAGTACAGAGGCTACAAGGAAGGCCAGTGGCATTTTGGAGTACATAGGCAGATGTATCACTAGCAGAAGGAAGGAGGTGGTGATTCCACTGTATAAAACACTGGTGAGGCCTCATCTGAAGTATTGTGTACAATTCTGGAGGCCGAATCTTTGTAAGGACATAGACAGGGTAGAGGCAGTCCAGTGTAGGGCGACAAAGATGGCACATGGCTTGCACCAGAAAACATATGAGGAGAGATTAAAATACTTCAATATATACTCATTGGAGGAAAGGAGGTAGCGGGGAAACATGATAGCAAGCTTCAAGTACCTTAAAGGTGTAAACAAAGTACAAGGGGTTGATATATTTCAATATTGGAGAAGTACAAGATCAAGGGGGGGCATGGTATGAGATTGGAAGGTAGCAGGATAAGGGGAAATGTGAGGACGTTTCTCTTCATGGAAAGGGTGCTGGATGCATGGAATAGTCTACCACAGGAGGTGGTGGGAGCAAGCACAGTGGGGGGCAAGATAAAAAGATAGAGGGGGTTTTGGGCAGACTGGATGGGCCATTGGGCCCTTTTCTAATGGCAAGTTTCTATGTTTCTGTTTAAACATGCATGGGACAGGCATAAGGGAACTCTAGAGGTGGGAGGAGCAGTGAAAGCCCTTGAAACCATGTTCAGTCAGAGATCGCTAGAAATGGTAGGGTTTACGGGCAGACTAGATGGGCTTGGCTGTCCTTATCTGCTGTCAGGTTCTATGTTTCTATAACACTTGCAAGTAACATTTTATTATTATCAATGACAATAACAAAAAAAAAAATGTGCAGGATAGCTCATACACAGGCAGTCTGAACAAAACCAAAATCCTTCATCTGAGGGTACTCTAATTCTAAATCCCAATCTCTCTCTAACTCCCTAAACAAACATTGCTCTCTTTTTATAGGGAGCTTTCACCTGGCAATTAAATTCTGCATGCTGTTCTCATTAAGCTATACCTCCCGTTTTCACACAAGATCCCAAAACATCAATTGTTTTCCTGTGAACAGTACCTCCAGACTTCTCAACGGGTGCAGCCAATTAAGACATTCTGGCCTGAGCAGGTCCTGCTGCTGATGGCTCTGCAAACAAAATTATGGAAAGTCAAAGAGATTCCCAAGGTCAACCTCCTGTGTTCCAGCTTGTTGTCTTTTCTAACAAACCCCAAACAGCTTTCTGCAATTCTTTTCAACAGTGTAACTATATACATTTGCAAATCAAAGGATCTCAGTTTCACACAAAGATTTACATATTGTTTTTAACCACAGAGAAGGAAGGGGAAACAGAAAGAACAGAAACAGAAAGTAAATTAAGAGCGATAACGAGGAAAATTGTAGGACCACTTAAATGGCGAGTTCTGAGGTTCTTCAAGGAACGTTTGATTGCGCAATCAGACAGGCAAGAGCATTGGCAGAGGAGTGTGCAAAAAAGTGTGTGTGTGGGGGGGGCAGAATTGCATGGAACACCTCAGCCTGGGGCACTGTTCAATTCAATGTCTGACCCCTCAGCTACAAAAATGAGGGGTCGCCTAACCTAACAGAATAGGAAAGGACAGAAAAATAGATCCTTTCTTTTAACTCTCTCTGTACAACAAATGGGATAGAGTCTTTTACAACCTTATTACTATCCTGAGTGGCACACACACACACTGCAGTATCATAGCATACCATGCACTAAATTACATATGTGTAACAGTACCTATGCTACATATGATGGATAGTGTACACCGAACAGAACGTGACTTCTGCAAAGTGCCATTCAGTACACCTGCCGCCATAGCTACATGTAGGTCAAGTCACATAACATAATCATCCATCCTCACACTGCATCAATGTCACTGTGTTAGCACACACCCATGGTGCCATGGAAGGTACATGCCAGAGAGATCCACAGTGGGTCCTGTAAAGTGCAAAGCACCTGTGACATATATTTGTACAGTGGCCCTATACATCTGCATTGGTGAGGTCAGGCTATACAATAGAACAGGTCTCATAGGACAAAGGGGGACACAACAGGGGTACACAGGTACCGTGCACATTACTGTAGTTACTGTAACCCAGAAGTACATTAGCATGGAAACAATACTGCACATAGGACACAACAGCAACAATACTTACAACTATCCATACTCATCTGGCCATAGCACAGTGCCACTGTCCACTAGCATCTGGAGCTGCTGTAGGCACTGTAGCTCCCTGCAGCACAGGTCATTAAACCTGTGCCTGCACTGGTCTGCTGTCCTATTGTCCCAGTATGTCATGCCTGGTGCCTCCCCAGAGAAACCCAGATCTCACACCTGGGCTTCTCCGCAGCCTCAACCACCTCACTTAGGAGCTGGTGCTCACTGGCCACTACCAGGTCAACACAGTTGGCCAGCTCTGCCGGTGACCATCATCTGTCCCCTCTGTCTGACTGCACTTGTCCTCCTGTCTGCTATGGTGTACTGCTGGATATCACCAACCCTAGCACCAAGATAATGATAAGTTCCTGACTGTATGGGTGTGTTCTTTCATTTACGCAACATGTTTTGGTGATAGCACTGTGCTAACCTCGATTAGTACAATGCTATACGTGTTTCTGGTGGGGGCCATCCACACATGGCAGGAATGGAGTTGCACATACACAAGGTACACATGCGCTGGCCAGTGCTGTACATGCACAATGCCATAGCACAACATCATAGCGCACATGCCGGCACAGCACCATGACGTCACTGCCAACATGTAACATCATGTCTGCACCACGGGGGGTAGTGCAGTTACAACACTAGCGCTGGCACTAATACAATAGTGCTTGGGGCAACCTGCAATATTCAAAGAGTATATGCAAATGAGCCAATTCAACAGCTGGAGGGAAGGTTCCACATTTGCATGTAATCACTGGACTGCACTCATTCATCTGCATGCCTCAGTATGCCTGGAGCATACAAAAGGAGCAAAGTGCACCACTTAGATTCCGCAGCAGTACTGCCGGTGGCTAGAGGTAAATGTATTGTGAAATGGCCTACAATAGGGACAACATGGGTAATCATAGCACTGTGTTTATGCTGTATCAGGACTAGACTATTCTATCTGCACATTCCACAGGGCAGTGTTAGGCAGGCAGGTAACTGTGTGTTGAGCCCAGCCGCAGAGAAACATGTGCATTTCTTGGCTGGGGGCACTGAGGCCTGCATGCCACTGTACCTTTGCTCTGTGCTTTGCTGTGTGTATGCAATGCACAATGCTGTTTGTCCTCCCCATTTCCAAAAGGAACCATGGATGAGAAAGTGAAAGTTCATAGAGGATGAAGTGCTGGTCCTAGCACAGGCCTATGTTGCTAGGGACAGCCTCATAGGCAAGAGGAGGGGGCAAGGGCCAAAATAAGGGCTGCCTTGGAAGACATTGTGGGGCCCATCAATGTCATTGGGGGAGAGGACGCTCTGTCCAGGAGGTAAAAAAATGGATTATGGACCTGAAGAGGTGGTTGAAGAAGGTGCTGGTAAATGCTCACTGGGACCTCTAGGTCACAGGAAGTGGCCCAAGAACAACTGTCCCTCTAACCCCTGCAGAGAAGGTAATAGTTCACACCTTGTGTCCTGTGAAGATCATGGGCATTCAAGGAAGTGCTATGAGAGCTGGGTTACGCTACCCCAATCATGTGACTGCCCACTTTAGTCCCATCCGATACATACGCCACTGTTGTTGAGGTGTGCAGGGGCAGGGAAGGTTCTGGTTGTCCCAACCAGACAGGCAAATTACGCATGCATGAGATGTACTGCGCTGATTTGTGGTATGTGTACATATCCTACTATAGACATAGGTATACATCCTGCATGGTCCAATTGACACCACAAATGTGGGGCACCACTGCTGCATGACACATCTGTAATAGTGGACCTGTTTGCTGGGTTGGACAGGCCAACCAGGAAGCCTTGATCAGTCCTTGTGTTCCCATACCTGTGTTGGGTTCATGTCACCTGCTACCCTCTACTGCTTTGTGCATTTATCTATTGGTGGCACTGCAAGTGTATTTCAGAGGAACACACAGAGCTAGTGTATCACATTTACATGGAATATTCATGTGTTTATGTCTTCTCGAAGATAAGAATTATAATGAAAAGGAAGAGCCAGGGAACTATAGGCCACATAGTCTCACATCTATTGTTGGAAAGTTGATAGAAATTGAACAAGCAGGATCTCGTTGACTATCTGGAAGAAGATGGTTTGCAGGATTGTAAGCAGCATGGTTTTGCGGCAGGGAGGTCCTGTTAGATCAATTTAATTGTCTTTTTTGACTGGGTAACAAGAGAGCTGGATAGGAGTCATGCAGTGAATCTGTTATATTTCAACTTCAGGAAGGCTTTTGACTCAGTGCCTCATAGGTGTTTATTGAGGAAGATGGAAGATCTGGGTCAGCAGGTGACTTAGTGAACACTGGGGGTATATGGGCATTGCACTGCAAGGGTGGCATGGTTGGCGATACACATGGCACTGGGGTCTGCATGGGTGGGAAACTGGCTAAAGGGTAGGCAGCAGAGGGCTGCTGTCGATGAGGTAAAATCAGCTGAGAGGGAAGTCACTAGTGGGGTACCGCAGGGATCAGTCCTGGGCCCTGTCATTGTTAATATTTTTACAGCGACATTACTGTAGGAATTCAGCAGGATAACGATGGTCTCTTCAAAGATGACACTAAACTGTGCAGAAGGGTGGAGAGTGTAGAGGAAGTTAGGGATTTACAGAATGCCCTTCACAGGCTGGAGCGATGGTCATACTCCTACTAATTTCAGGAAATGTTCATCTTAACCCGGGCCCCGTCTTGCCCAGCCCTAGCCTCTTGCACCACAGGCTTAGAATAGCAGCAATGAATATTTGCAGCTTAACCAAAAAGATGGCAGGTCTCCATTGCTGGATACTGCAATATCAGCCACATGTGCCAGCCCTCACAGAAACCTGGGTCTCCAAAAAAACACCTGACTCCTTGGTCGCCCTCCCTGGTTTCACCCTTCACAGAACCGACAGAGTGGGTAAATGTGGTGGGGGGTGTGCTGTGTACGTCCTTGACACCTTGTTATGCCATGCCCTTCCAACACCTCCATTATACCATGGTGCCCAAGTCTTATCATTAAAACTTACTCCAGATCCCTCCAGAGCCCCTGTAACTCTTACTGTCACATATGTCCCCCCAAGAAACTAAGCTCCTGCAATACAATTCCTTGCTAACTATATCTCCAGCTGCCCCCCAAAATGGAACACATCAGAGTTGGAGACTTTAATGTGAACTGGCTTGCCAGTTCAGCTTCCCATGCCAAGGACACCTTCGCTGCACTGGACCTGACCCAGCTGGTCAGCCAGCCTACCAGGGTGAACCTCACTAATGGCTCTTGCACCCTGATCGACCTTCTCCTCACCAACCATCCCCACAGGATCTCTGACCTGATGGTCCTTCCAGACTCCCTAAGCAATCATTCACCCACCTGTCCTCTTTTCCTGGTCATGTCTTCAGCAGAAACCCAAACCAAACTATATTGCCCGGTGTTGTCTCCAACCCGGAGGCCTCACAAAACTAAGAAAATACTTAACTCAGTGGGACTGGTCCCCCATCTCCCGGGCCCCTGCTATAGATGAAGCCCTTGATTATTTCACCTGTTCTTTTAATAAGGCATGTGACATCTGTGCCCCACTAGCAAAAGTGCAATCCAAGAAACATAATGCCCCCTGGGTCACACCTGCACTGCTCCAACAGCTAAAGCACAGAGATGATCTCTGGCATAAAGCAGCCACATCCAGCATGCAGGCGGACAGGCAAGCCTATAACGCAGCTTATAACAGATGCATTTGGGCCATAAAACAGGCCAAATCTGGCTACTACAAAATGACCCTTACCTTCTCCTGGGGGAATGCTCGGTTGTTCTGGGACAATATCAAGGAACTCAATGGCAAATCCCGGCTCCCCCCCCCCACTAACTGTCAACAATATCCCTACCACCGACCCGCTGGCCATTGCCAACTGCCTCAACTCATCATTTTCTGACCTTTGTGTAGTACTCCCAAATAACGTCTTTGACCCCACTCCTGCAACCCTGCCCCTAACACCCAGCATCCCCCCTTCCATCTCAGGGTGATCTCTACGAATGAGGTAAGGCCTTTTCTCATTAAAGCACTCAGTGGCTCTTGCAATTGCAAAGCTTCTTTTGATTTGAGAATCCTACATCTAGTACTAGATACAGTCCTCTCCCCCACTGACTGACCTCATTAACCGCTCCCTAAGTCTGGGGCAGTTCCCCGCAGCCTGGAAGACTGCTGCAGTCACCCCAATACTGAAGAGTGGTGACAGCACCTCCCCCAATAACTACCGTCCCATATCCATTCCTCCACCACTCTCGAAAGCCCTTGAAAAAAGTATAGCCACCCAACTCACTGAGTACCTGCTTGCTCATAGCCTACTTTGCAGGGAGCAGCATGGCTTCAGATCTGGGCACAGTATAACTACGGCTCTCACTGAGTTCTCTAATTTTATTCACTCTGCCCTGGATAGAAAACACCTAGCTGGAGCTGTCTTCATCGACCTGTCAAAGGCCTTTGATACAGTCTCCCACCCCTTACTCTTAAGCACACTCCGCCACATAGGTCTGTCCCAAGGACCTGTCTCCTGGTTTACCAGTTACCTCACAGCTAGATCACAATGTGTCAAAATAAACAACACCCTCTCAACCACCCTGCCAGTCTGCTGTGGGGTTCCCCAGGGCTCCATCCTCGGCCCTCTATGATTCAGCATCTGCCTAAACACCTTGCCCAATTCCTGCTCCAGCAACCTACTACTCTATGCAGACAACGCGGTTCTTATTGCCTCGCACCAGGATCCCACAGTATTGCATTCCTCCTTCCAACATGCATTCTATCAGATTGAAAACTGGTTCATAAACCAAAGACTTGTGGTCAATGTAAAAAAGACAAAGACCATGCTCTTTGCCCACCGACGGAATAAGGCCAAAAATGTGCAGCTAACAATCCTCTCCCACTCTCTCCTTCCTCTAGAACATGTCTATACATATAAATACTTGGGCCTTACATTTGATTCCAGCCACTCCTTTCATTCACACATTGACACTCTATCATCAGCCATAAATGTCTGTATAGTTCAAGTTCAAGTTTATTGCAGGAAAACTCCATTGAGCAAACTCATTCACAAGGAGGTCCTGTGACATAAACACTTAAAGTACAAACACAGATAGGTAATAACAGTATATACATGAAATGCACGTTACATGATACAGGCTGGATATACATACAAGGGTACCACATAGGGTGACCGCAGGTGGTAAACATTGATGTGAGACAGGGAAGCGACTTACAGGTTGCATACTGATAAATGAAACATGATGAGTGGTGTGTGCAATACATATACAGTATTTTGGCAGCTAGAACAAACAACAGTCTACAACTGATATGGGGGGGGGAGGAGTGATTTGATAGAGTAGCAGTGGAGTGTAAGCAAAGATAAAGCCAGGAGTAGAAGGGGAAGGGAACGCAGTTAATATGACAAATCAATTATACCTTTCCAGTGGATAAATATGGCACACATGGGGAAGGAAGAGACTTAATGACAGTTACAGGTGTCTTTTATTTTGGCTGAACTTAGCGATTTGTAGAAGTTTATTGAAACTGTGCTAGTTAGTTTCAGTACGGTTTGTAATTGGTTCCAAATGGAGGGAAGGGCATATGCAATAGCACGTTTACCAAAGGAAGTCCACGTCCTTGGTATGTCAAGCATAATAAAGTCAGATTTTCTTAACGAGTATGCACTATGTGAGATGCTAATAAGGGAAGAGAGATAGCTTGGCAATTTCTGCAGGAGCAGTTTAAGAGTCCATAGCCCAGCATGGAGCAAGTCTAGTAGTAAGGGATGTCCAACCAACAGCTGCATATAAGTCACAGTGGTGCGACAGTAAGGGAGTTGGTAATGAACCATAACGCATGGTGATAAAGGATGTCCAGTTTACTTAGATTTGCAAAAGTGGTGGAGGAATAGATTACATCGCCATAGTCGAGTAGGGGGAGAAAAGTGGCCTGTACAAGCTTGTTTCGAGTTTCAAGGGGGAAAAAGGGCCTATTTCTGTAGAAGAAACCTAACCTTGATTTTAACCTTCTAGAGACATCTTCAACGTGGTCACTGAAAGATAATTTATTGTCGATCCAGATACCTAGATATTTAAATTTGGTTACAACTTCCAGAGGCTCGTTTAGCGTGGTGACAATGAAGTCTTGGGCAAGGGTATTGGGGGCCCTGAGACAGCACTGCGGGAGAATATCATCGCTTTAGTCTTCTTAGCATTGAGCAGAAGCTTTGCCTTTATTAGATTATGCTCAAGTTGTGCGAAGTCCGCTTGAAGCACTCCCTTGACTTCAGATAATGATGAGCCAGAAGTATACAACACAGTATCATCTGCAAAAAAGTGCAGATTGGATGTAGATATGTTAGCATCTAAGTCATTAATGTACAGAGAAAACAAGATAGGGCCTAAGATGGATCCTTGGGGGACTCCTCTTGCAACTGGCAAGGCAGCAGAAAAAAAGCCTTCCGCCTTTACTTTTTGGAATCTTCCTGTTAGGTAGCTAGAGAACCACTGGGTGGTATGGTATGTGGCATCCAACTTTGCAAGGCAATTGACTAATAGTTTGTGATCAACAGTATCAAAAGCTTTGCTGAGGTCCAAAAAGACTGCACCAGTTACCTTCTTAGCGTCTATAGCAGAGATCCAATCATTGGTTACTTTTGCTAGTGCAGTGATTGTGCTGGTATAGGCCTATTGTATCGGCACAAGGATTGCCTACCTCCGGAAGCCTTAATCTGGCTGTCACCTCCTCAGTCCTCTCTCTAGTCGACTATGGGCTCACTATCTACTCGACTACTGACCACACAGCCCTTAACAAAATCCACCTGGCCATAAACAAAGTGTGCAGACTCCTTTCCAGGCAGACAAGCGTACCCATACCTGTACCTTATATGCCCTGACAAATCTCTTCACCCTGGATGAAAGGCTATTTTATCAAACATGTCTCCTCACAAAGAAAATACACCTGGGGCTTACCCCCTTGAGGTTTCTGCCTCTCTCCTATCCACCCACACCTCAGTGAACACCTGCACTGCCAACCGACAGGTGTGGTCTATCACTAGGGTTAGAACCTCCTTAGCTCAAAGGTCATTCCCACACAGGGCCTCAGCCTGGTACAACGAACTTCCCTCTGATGTCTTCTGCATCGCCAAATTAGGACCTTTCAAGTCAGCCCTCAAAGAGCACATTCTCACTTCATGGCGCTCCCAATGTACCAGCTAGTGCTGGGTCATCTAGCTATCATCTTACGAGACCACCCCACTACTGAGCTCCTACCAATAGGGCTACCAAACATTACCTACTAACAATGCCTCCTTTGGCTGCACTCACAAAATATCTCTCTAATTCTCTACTTTTCTGTAAATATCAAACCTGTTACTCCCTCCCTCAATCAGCAAACTTATTATTCTTTTGAAAACTGTCAAATACAGCTCTCAGTAACACGTTCAATACAATGTATAGCTGATCTTGATTCTGCAATATTGTATAACCGAAAAATACTGTAATCTTTAGCTGCCATTCTATGTCCATATGTATTAAGTGTTTATGTTTGTTTTTTTCTGACGTAGAGCCTTTGTAAATGAGTCCCTGACTCAAAGGTTGTAATCCTAAAATCTGCTAAATAAATAAAATTGAATGTGTGGCAACTGAAATTCAAAGCAAAAAAATGTGAAGTAATGCACCTGGGAAAAAAAAAGAGCCCCAGAACAGAGTACCGACTAACATGGGTTAAACTTAGTACAACAACAGAGAAGCGGGACTTGGGAGTCATTTTCAGTAACACCTTAAAGCAGTCTGGCTAGTGCAATAAAGTTTACAGCAAAGCAAACAGAATGCTGGGGTGTATAGGGAAGGGTATAGATAGCAGAAGGTAAAAGGTAATAATTATTCTCCTTTATGGGTCCTTGGTGAGGCCACATCTGGAGTACTTTGTCCAGTTCTGGAGCCCTCACCTCATAAAGGATAAGAACAGCCTGGAAGCAATACAGTGTAGGGCTATCAAGATGATTCAGGGCTTACAGGGGAATCCTATGAAAAACGTCTAAGGGCATTAAGCATGTACTCACTGGAGGCTAGGAGGGAGAGTGGTGATATGCTAGAGGCATTCAGATTTTTGAAAGGTATTAATAGAATGAAATGTATAGAATTATTTAATAGTAACACCAGCTCATTGACACGTGAGCATGAATATAAACTGAAAGGTGGGGATTTCAGAAGGGACTTGAGGAAGTATTATTTTACAGAAAGGGTGATGGAGTCATGGAACAGCCTGCCTGCTGAAGTTGTGTGTGCTACAGCTGTGGAAAAGTTCCAGTGTGGGTATCACAGGGTGAGAGGAATAACAGAAAGGTCTTCAGTGTGCAGAGGGAGGGGGAAGGATGAGCTAAAGGGAGGGGATAGGTCCCCGGATAGACACTATGCCCTAGCAATTCATGGGCAGACTGGATGGACCTCTGGTCTTCTTCTGCCATCATTTTTCTGTTTCTATGTTTCTGAGCCCTCCCCTGTTGATATCCCATGTTGTCCTCAGTATCGACTTTGCAGTCAGTCCTCCAGTGCCCCAGTCATGCTTGACTGTTGGATATGTTACACAATGAGTGAAGGCCATATGCTGGTATCCAGGTATCCTGGTGAGGTGGCCATCCGTAGGGTAATCACCTACTGTGCCACATGTGGGTGATCACTTGTGTGCTCACTGGTAATGGGGTGTGTGGTGTGTACAACACTGGGGGTGTATGGGCATTGCACTGCAAGGGTTGAATGGGTGACAATACACATAACAGTGGGGTCTGCATGCTGCCTTGGTCAGCACATGGGTATGCACAGTACTCTGCAATATCTCTCTTTTCTTAACAGCACACTTCATTGTATAGGACACCCTCACACAGGATGGTCCTGGACCATCATGGAGGCAACTGCCCCTGAGGCCCACCTATATTGAGACCCAGTCAAACTACAGCTGTGAGGAAGAGGATGACGAGGATAATGACCCCTATGTGGAGCAGTGGGGGGGTTGTCTGCTCCTTTCGTCCCCCTTACAAATGAGGCAAAGCCCACTCTCACCAGCACGGCCATTGATGTGACACCCTCTCCTACTGCCCTTGGCACTATCTCTGCTGTGCCACCTCAGGATCCTACCATTGGCTGGTCGCCACCCTGTCACCCAGGCCAATCCCACTGGCCCAGCCACTGCTGTGTCATCCCAGGACCCTTTCACTGGAATGGCCACAGCTCTTCCCCCAAGTCAATCTCACCAGCTCAGCCAGCTATGTGTTGCCCTGACCACCAGAACAGCATGCAGTATTGACCACAGTGCAAACCCAGGACACACAACAGCCTAGGGAGCAGCCTTAGCCTGTCCCCCAGGAAAGTCCATGAAGATATCAGGAGGTGACAAACAGGCAGCAGCTACAGTTGGCCACTGGGGCACTGCAGCACATGCAGGCTGAATTGTGCCACATGCTGCAGCACAGCAAGTAATGAGTAGAGGCTCACCATGGGTAGTACGTGGTGGCTTTGGGTTTACTGAAGCAGTGTGTGCAGAGGGTCACTATGCGGAGCACATGCTGGCTTTAGGTTGACTGCAGCAGTGAGTGCAGACACTCACCATGCAGAGCACATGGTGACTTTGGGTAGATTGCAGCACTGTGTGTAGAGGCTAAACATGCAGAGCATATGGTGGCTTTGGGTTGACTGCAGCAGTGAGTGCAGATGCTCACCATGCAGAGCACATGGTGACTTTGGGTGGACTGTAGCAGTGTGTGTAGAGGCTCAACATGCGGAGCACATGGTGGCTTTGGGTGACTGCAGCAGTGTGTAGAGAGGTTCACCATGTGGAGCACATGCTGGCCTTGGGTGGCTGCAGCAGTGTGTACAGCTGCTCGCCATGTGGCGCATGTGGTGGCTTTGGGTGGACTGCAGCAGTGAGTGCAGAGTCTCACCATGTGGAGCACATAGTGTCTTTGGGTTGACTGCAGCAGCGTGTGCAGCAGCTCACCATGCAGAGCACATGGTGGCTTTGGGTGTACTGCAGCAATGTTTGTAGATGCTCACGATGCGGAGCACATGCTGGATCTGGGTTGACACTGCAGCAGTGTGTACAGAGGCTCACCATACAGAGCAAATGGTGGCTTTGGGTTGACTGCAGCAGTGAGTACAGAGGATCACCATGCGGAGCACATGCTGGCTTTGGGTGGACTGCAGCAGTCTGTGTAGAGGTTCATCATGCAGAGCAGATGTTGGCTTTGGGTTGACTGCATTAGTGAGTGCAGAGACTCACCATGCGGGGCACATGATGGCTTTGGGTTGACTGCAGTAGTGTATGCAGAGGCTCACCATGTGGAACACATGATGGCTTTGGGTTGATTGTAGCAGTGTGTGCAGAGGCTCACCATGCGGAGCACATGACGGCTTTGGGTTGACTGCAGCAGTGTGTGCAGAGGCTCACCATGTGGAGCACATAATGGCTTTGGGTTGACTGCATTAATGTGTGCAGAGGCTCACCATGTGGAGCACATGATGGCTTTGGGGGGACTGTAGCACTGTGTGCAGAGGCTCACCATGTGGAGCACATGCTGGTTTTGGGTTGACTGCAGCAGTGTGTGTAGAGGTTCACCATGCAGGGCATATGGTGGCTTTAGGTTGACTGCAGCAGTGTGTGCAGAGACTCACCATGTGAAGCACTTGGTGGCTTTGGGTTGACTGCAGCAGTGTATGTAGCGGTTCACCATGCAGAGCACATGGTGGTTTTGGGTTGACTTCAGCAATGTGTGCAGAGGCTCACCATGCGGAGTACATACTGACTTTGGGTTGACTTCAGCAATGTGTGCAGAGGCTCACCATGTGGAGTGCATGGTGGCTTTGAGTTGACTGCAGCAGTCCCTGTCTGCCAGCATGGATGCTGGCTTCGATAGACTGATTGCTTGAAACTCTCACCATAGTTGCAGGCACCATGGGGGCTGGCCAAACCACCAGCCTTTCCAGTTGGGAGAGTGTCACCCAATGGCATATGCCTTGGTGTCATACCACCCCCTGCTGTGTGGGCAGCCACATGCAACATGAGTGTCAGCAAAGGAAGTATGAGATGCACCTAGTGTGCATATTCTCCCCTAGCCCTATCCCATATGGGTTCTCTCATGCCCCATTCACATTACTTATTCTTCCCCCTGCCTGAATGGTTCTTTCCTTCTTTTTTATTCCCCTTTGTAGCCCCCCTGCCTAGATGATCTTTTTTTGTTTACAGCCCCCTTTGTACTCCCCCCCCGGCTGGATGACTTTATGCAAGCAATAATACCCAACAGGGTGTGTGGTATTTTGCAATACATGACAGCCCAGGGGCATAATGAGGCCCAACACCACAGGCGGAGGGCCTTATAGCCCCTGGAAGGTCTGATATTGCCCTTACCACCCACCTTGAAGGATATTATTACACTTAGAAAATGGGCCACATGTAATAATGTTATAAAATAAAAAGTAAATAAATAAGAGAAATCTGTAAGAAATGACAGTAATAAACTTTAAATTTGTTTTACTGCAAAAGTAATCCCTCTAATGGTATCTTTGCCAGTAGAGGGCACTGCAGTCCATGACAGTTGCTTGACTATGAATTGTACTCTGGTGCTGTTTTTGTTTTGTTATAGTGTCACATCATCTGTTTTTGTTTTCTTAGTGGCCTCTTGCAGGTCATTGCTGATCCTCAGCATGGATGACTGTAGTTTTTTTTTATTGGGGAAGGGGATTGTGTCATCACCAGTTGACAACTTGCAGGGGGACCCAGTAAGATAAAGGAGCAGACTGTAGTGGATATGGTGGGGCAGAGACAGAGGACAGTAAATGGTTTTCATTTTACAAAAAACGAAAAAAGAAGAATGTTGTTCATCCTGTTTCTCTGTTTTTGGTCAAAATGGAGTTCAGTCAGCACGAACAGCTCAGAGTAGTGCAGAGTGCACGACTTGTTGCTAGTGCTACTGCTTTTGCTGGTAAAAGCTGTTTTCTTTTAAGGGAAAAATGCCTTTACGGTGTTTCTTGGATCATGGAGTACATACAGTTCATCTACGAGGCAGGATCTGCGGCTGCCAACAGTTTCAGCATTTGTTTTCTTTGACTGATATGAATGTTACATGTTCACAAGGTTTCCACGCTATCTGTTTTTCATTGTTTGGGGGAGTGGGAATTACAGTCATTGGGGTACCAGCCCATTCTGAATTCCCACTCTGCTCCAGCTTTGGTTTGGCTGGGAGTAAAGATGGTGGATTGCCCTGATTTCTGAGAGTTGGGATTACTGATGCAGGTGACAGGCACCTTTGCCATGGGTAATGCCAGGATTTACCACAGCTGAAAGGTGCCAGTCAGCCAATCAGGTTGCTGGATTCTCAGAGCCCATTGTATAATTGCTTTCATAGAAATATAGACTTAGATGGCAGATAAGGACCACTTGGTGTATTGTAACATTTTACTTAAGTGTAACCTTTTGCAACATTTAACTGAATGCTTATAATTTCACAACATTTAATATAAAATGTCCTATCATAACCTTCTTTAGGAAGGTGTGTAACCAAGAACCTTTTGTAGGATGCAGTGCACTTGTTAAGGAAGGTGTGCAACAGGAAGGGTTGTACAAGAAATGTAGTAAACAGTATCAATGGCTCAGTAGGTAGCCCACTCGCCTCTGAGGCTGGGAGATCGGAGGGCTGTAGGTTCAGTTTCCACATCTGGCACTTGGGTTAATGTCCCAGTACTGACGCGGTAGTGCAGCATGAGAAGGGTGCTGCACTTCTGAGGTGTCGTCTTTCAGATGAGACATTAAACCGAGGTCCCATCTGCCTGGATTGGTGGTAGTTCAGGTGGATGTTAAAGATCCCATGGCACTTATCGAAAAGAGTAGGAGAATTTCCCCGGTGTCCTGGCCAAATTTCCCTCATTCACTAAAAATACCACCAGCAGCTTAATCTGGTTCAAGGCCAGTTGGCATTCATCTGTATCCCCCTTCCCCAGGTCATGCCTGAAAATAGGCAGGATTTGTCTAGTGCACTTACCTGGTCAACAAAGACTAAATAAATAAATAAATAATAAACACCCATAAGGTTTTGCAAGAAATGAAATAATACCTATGTTTTGAGTGAAATTCACTACACCCTAAGATTAATATGTTATTTTGTTTTATGATTGGCTTATAATGGGGTGTTGGCATTTTTCAAGATGACAATTCTTTATATAGACACTATATGTAAATTAAATAAGCAGCACCACTAAGCAGCACCACAAAATGAAATGAACACGTATGTGAAGATGAACAACGGCAATAAACTCTTAGAAGAAATCAGAAGGCTCGATGGAATTTTTTTGCAAACACAACACAAACCTTACAATTGTTGCTGTGACTCGGATGTCTAAAGACAGTCTATATGGTTGCTGATGACATCAAATGAATTGAAGGGGCCATGCTGCGGAGAACGCCTTACTGCACCTGACCTGATCAATCAAGTACAGAAGGAAGTCAAAAAGGGACTCAGGAGGACTGATGGGAAGTCTGACGTGATTTGCCAACAACAAGATAGATGTAAGTATGGATACAATTTTACATAAATTTCTAGAAACACATTTAAAGGAAGAGCCATACCGCTCTCCTGAACAACAGGGAGATGCATATCAATGCTTTACTAGGCAATGTATGGACAGAAATGAGAAGGTTAAAGTAGATAGAACTAAGTTAGCCAACATCTGTCAAATATATGTTCAATATCAGTATGAAATAACAGCTAGGGTGTGTGAAATGAAGAGGCAGATGTTAGAAAATGAAGAAAAATATAACAAAGGTTTAGCCCTCCAAGAAAAAGAATTACAAAAATGTATTACTGATACTAAAGTCATGGAGGAGAAGGTAGAGAAGGAGCTACAAAAGTGTGCCACTGAAGCAAAAGAAATAGAATACAAATTCAGTGTGGCACAAGGAGAAGTTTGTGGGTTAAAAATCAAGAATCTTTAACGAATCTAAGTGTAAACACTTACAGTGTGTCTGTACAGCTGTTCCTTGCTACTCATTTTAGGAGAAGCACTATGTTTGATTGTAGTACACAATATCTTGTTATGTAGTGCCCAAGGTCACGTTGTTCTCTGTATTTCTGTTATTACTTACTTGGAGAATGTTTAGAAAAATAACTACAGAAACATTACTGTATTCGGTGTCACAAATCCACTCAGCAGGTCAGCCCTCTACTCCCAAAGTGCCAACCTCTGAGCATAGAATTGTGAACAGTTTAATAGAACAAGGTAACCCTCTTGTCTGTTTTGTGGGTTCGAGTCACCTTAGTCCCAAGTTCTGGATGGATTCAAATTGATAACCTCTTGTTAGTGTACCCAATTGTCAGGCTCAGATAATTCTGTCTTCAGGGGGCCAGATATCTTTGTCTATTGGCACCTAACCAGGTATTGCAAAATGAACTCTTAGAACTCTATGCAAGACTTGGAGAACTCTTATCTGTTTCCCAGTTTGTTACCACAATAAGCCCATGCACAATGTCAACTATAATCCTCTAAGCTTCACTTATATAAAAAGAAGTTTCAAGGCACACCAGGTAGTATCTGTTTTTAAAATATATATCTTTACTTTAAAGCAGATAAAATAGGAACACAGTAAAATACAGAACAAGATATCCCAGCACAATGCAGTCTTAAAAACAAAACAGATTTAAAAATACAATCCATACACTCAGACTGGTCTTAGCTAATGTCCTTACTTTCTTAATCTTTCAGTGCTTCGATGTTCCTCTTTTCTCAGTCAGAAAATTAATGCCTCTGTGTAAGTTCTGCTCAGTATATTTAAAAGCAGTCTTGAGCCGGCCTTCTCTCTGAGGTCACCTAACTCCACCTTGGTGTATTAAAATTTATATTTTATAACACAGGATGTCCTACTAAGATATTTAAAAAAATAATAGGTGACATAAATTATTCTCCTGTCTCCATGTGACCTCCCCCAGACCAGTGTGTGATCTGCTTCACACAGGCATCAAAGGCTCTTTGATGTAATTCCTGGCTTCCTAGGACGACGGTCCAAACAAATGCATATTGAACTTCCCCATTTAGTCTGGGACCTGCTTCCTACAGACATCAAACTCTCTTTGATGTAATCACTGGCTATGTTGGAAGACACCCCAACACATGCATATTTTCCTTCCTTCATGACACCTAGTGTAATCAAAGGATTTCCCTGGGGACATCATGAATAGATATTTTATTTCCTGGGCTTCAAAGGAAACTTAACAAAGTAATTGCATTTCAGATATCTGCAGTTTATGCTACCTCCTGTCCTTTGAACTTATCCCTTGGGGGGGGTTTGATGTGTCAATTTCAGCAAGACAGCATGTTCTGGGGGATCACGTGATGGCAGCTTGAGCTGAAACAGCAGATCCTCGGGGCTCCGTTCCTCATTCTCTGATTTTAACTAAATACAGTTTTCCGAGGCGAGATTCACCCCCCTAAAGAAGTCAAACAGCAGCATAACAGTGATCTGAAGTGTGGGACCGGGTATTGAATGGAGGCTTATGTGAAAAAAGTGCTACCTGGACGATCCCCTCCGTCTACGCCAGAGAAAGAAAAGGCCACAAAATGGCCCAGGCAACAAGCACAGACCCAGCCGAAAATGTCTGCTGTAACAACTGCACTATCGGAGGGGAAATTCTTAGAGATAATGCAGCCACTTCAGACAGCAATCTCTACTATATCTGATGACCTTCAGGCAATTAAAAATTCCGTGGATTCTTTATCTAGAAGAGTGGGGGATTCGGAAACCAGAATTATATCTATTGCAAAAAAAACAAGACAAGATTGAATTGGACTTAGTTAATATGAAACATAGGCTTAAAAAACTGGAGGAGAAAACTGAAGATTTGGAGGGACGCAGTAGACGGAATAATCTGGTGGTAATCGGCATTCCTGAGAAGGATGAAGGGAGTGCAGTAATTTCATTTATGCAAAGATTCTGTGTGAAAATAGCCGGTCCTTCGCAAAACGGAGGAGATTATCTGATCAAGAGGGCTCATCGAGCCTTGCGGCCCCCACCTGCTTCCAGTCAGTCCCCGAGGCCGATGATTTTTAAGCTGCTAAATTACACCAATAAGCAGCATATACTCGGCAAAGTGAAAGAACTTCAGGAGGTGACATGGGAGGGCAAGAAAATACGAATTGCACAGGATTTACCTTACTCGGTACGACTGCAACAACAAGAGCTTCATCCAGTAGTATTCAAGTTGATTGCGGCCACAAAGCAGTTCAGGGTTAAATACCCTGCTATCCTGATGGTCAGAAATGAAGATAAGTGGGTTTCTTACGACTCCCCAGGGCAAGCCCTGAAAGGTCTGAAGGAATTGTTCCCGGAGTTGTTTAAATGAAGCCGCTGATGTTGAAGCTTGCTGTGCTGTCCCGTTGAACACATATTAATGGTGCTGTAAATTTAGAAGGATGAGGCATCTCGATGTAAAAGGAATAGCAAGGTTACAAAGGAAAGGTCTGTTAATTGTGAATTCAAGCACAATTCTGTGATTCCCCGAAGTTGCACCTAAGTCCATTATTGTGCCTCGAATAAGAAGTAGAAGGAAGTTGATAGTGGAGGAAATTATCGAAATAATCGGACACTAGTGGGCTAAGTCACTCAGAATAGCACACCCAAGCTGCTGCAGATACTGGGCACTGGCTATGATGTGTTGTGATTCAGTAGGAGTAATGGCCCGAAGCTGCTGCAACGGAGCATACTTCCCACAGATGCTAGTGGACAATTTGTTTGGTATATAGGAATAGTGTCTCATGGGTGAATTTCGTGGAGGCGTTTAATACAATACGTGGGCTGTAAATTAGCATCTTAGTGGTGTGGACTTTCAATTTGCCAATCATTTGCCTCACTGTTAATTTTGCCTTAGGTGTATTAATAAGGGCAAATAGATTAAGCAACGAGGGGTTAAATACAAGTTGGTACTAAAATGGATATAAGCAGGTCACAGGCTTGAAGAATGCCATAACATATTTGTTTTATTTAGAAACTAACCTCTTAGTGTGCAGTAGTATAAAATTACGGCAATTTACTTTCGGATTATTAGTTGGTTGGAAATGATAGGAAACGAGTTACAGAAAATATGATTTGATGCTGCATTTACATATAATGCTAATAAAAGGGGTGTTCCTTCTTTCCTTGGAATAGCTATTAACAGTGGGATAAAGGGAGGGGGGCTACGGGGAATAAAGTTGATAGGTTAAAGTTTGCTTTTTTGTATAAATCACGTGGTATAGTAAGGTGGGGAGTACAGTGATTTGGCATTATGGGTGTTACGTTATGTAGGAAGTGATAATGTATAAGTTAAATAATTATGGAGGAATGGGTAGTAAAATATTGAGGGAGATTGGGGAAAGAACTACACACTATCAAGGTTTAAGTAATAAAACTTTATTAAAGTGCATTTTAGTTTTCCAGCTGTTCTATCATGCTTCTGTGGATTGCATGACGCTGGGATCCATTAGGGTTACCCCTATTAAGAATATCTTTATTTATTTTACTGGCATACAATTGTCATAGATGTTGAGTAATAATTATTGCTTTGTGAGCTGGAATGTTAAGGGAGCCAAGGATAGGGCCAAAAGACAGGTCATTTTAAAGCATTTACAACACCTGCGAACACAAATTGTTTTTTTTACAAGAAACACACTTGAAGCGGGAAGACATTCTCCTCTTTAGGAGATTATGGGTTGGTCAGGTGTACGGTGTGGGAATCTCCACTAGTAAAGGAGGAGTAGTGATTCTACTGGCCAAGAGTGTTCCATTTAAATTAGCTCAGGAAATTTGGGATCCTGAGGGTAGATTTATCCTGTTTCATGGATCTCTGGAGGCTCATCCGGTCCTCCTAGGATCCATATACGGTCCAAATAGTGATTCTTCTTCTTTCTTTGTGAATCTGTTAAATAAAATAATGACTAATCCACTTAAACTCACTATATTGGGTGGGGATTGGAATTTAGTATTACAGACAGACCTTGACAGGTCTGATCGTGTGCGAAGAGGTCTATCCCCATCGCAGAGGGCACTGAAAGAACTCATGTGCAGTGCTGCTCTAGTGGATGTATGGAGAGTATTTAACCCCTCTGAAAGGCAATGTAGCTTCTTTTTGGCTGCACATAAAACATATTCATGAATTGATTATTTACTCGTAAGTTTCTCTGCAATTCCTAAAGTCACGAAAGTTGGAATTTCAGCTAGGGCACTATCAGACCGTGCTCCGGTTGATATGGAATTTTGGTTGGGTTCGAGAGGTAAGCGCTCTCCGCTGTGGCATCTAAACGGTCAGCTGTTGAAGGATCCAGTTTCTCTAAATTATATTAGAGACCACATCACCTTCTTTCTCAATTGTAACCAGGGATCTGTAGACAAGTATGACTTAATTTGGGCAGCTTTAAAATGTTCTTTGCGGGGTGAGTTTATTAAAATGGCCTCTAAAAGGGTAAAGAATCAAAGGGCTCAGTTAGACACCCTTTTAATGTCAATTAAAAACTTAGAACATAGTCTGTCACATGCTTCCCCTGCAGAGACATGGACTAGATTATACCAATTACAGGCCCAGTATGCAGGGTTAATATCTCAGAAAGCCGAGCTATCCTTGCACAGAACCAAACTGAAATATTTAGACATAGGGGAGAAGGCAAGCAAACTGCTTGCGATGTGGATTCGTCAGATAGATTCCTCACAATTTATTGCAGGAATCCTCTCTGAGGAAAATGGCCAAATCTGCACTGATCCTCAAAAGATGGCCAAAATGTTTGGCTTCTACTATCGGAAACTGTATACAGTAGCCCCATCTGCATGGCCTGCTGTAGCGGATATAAATTCTTATCTTAGTTCAGTGAATTTGCCTAAGGTCACTGTTACAGATGCAGCCTTTTTAAGCACCCCAATCACAATAGGAGAGATCCAGAAGGCTATCCAGCAATTACCTTCTGACAAATCCCCCGGACCGGATGGCTTGTCAAATAATTTTTATAAAGCTTGTCAATCCGCTACAGCACCTGTGCTTATGGATCTCTTTTTCCATTGGTTTGACAATGGCTTATCAGACCCTACTTTTCAAGAGGCCGTGATATCTTTAATTTTGAAGCCTGGGAAGAATCCGCAAAATCTCGATAGTTATTGCCCTATTTCATTGTTAAATACAGACACCAAAATATTGGCAAACGTTTTAGCTAATAGACTCACAAAAATTATTGGCAATCTAATAGGATATGAGCAGGTCGGATTTATGACCGGAAGATCATCTCAAGATCATGTGAGAAAGTTGTTACACATTATTGCGGCTGCTAGAGACTCTAATGTGCCAATGGTACTAGTCTCATTGGACGCCGAAAAGGCATTTGATAGAGTCTCTTGGGACTTCTTGTTTGCCACTTTAGTTGCTTTTGGTGTCTCAAAGGAATTTACAAAATGGGTTGAAGTTCTATACTCATGTCCCTCTGCCAGAGTTAAATGTAATGGCTTATTATCTCCCCCTTTTAAATTAACTCAGGGTACTAGACAGGGATGTCGCCTTTCTCCACTGTTGTTCAATTTATATCTAGAGCCCTTGCTTTTGAGAATGGCAGGAAATACGAATATTACTGGCATTCAAATAGGTGCTATAAGATATGCCTATTCGGTATATGCTGATGGCATTTTATTACATTTAGAGCGCCCTGGTAGGTCGATTCCGGCTGTTCTGGAAGAAATTGAGGAATATTCTAAACTATCCTATTATAGGTTGAATCGAACAAAAACTAAGATAATGCCCTTGAATTATAAAGTAAACAAGGTGGAGCTGTCTTCTTTAGGCCTTGTTTGGGAAACGAGGTCTATAGATTATCTAGGAGTTAAGATTTTTAGGGAACTTGGGACTATAAGGCATAACAATATTGACAATCTAATCAAAACAATATCTAGGGACTTGGAGAGATGGCGTCTGTTTTCTATATCTCTTTGGGGCAGACTAAATATGATCAAAATGAACCTATTACCGAGGATATTATACCCTTTAGGAATGTTAGGGATGTATCTGCCAAAAATATGGTTTTCTAGACTGCAAAGTAAGCTTAACTCCTTTTTGTGGAACAAGAAGGGTATCTGCAGGTCTTATTTAAAGTTGACAGCCCCGATGTTGACAGGAGGCCTTGCAGCCCCCTCCTTTTTTCTATATTATATAGCTCAACACATAAATAAGTTAGATTTTTGGCACAAAGAGATTGAGAATATTGCATACTCCCCTCTTTGGTTATCTATTGAAAGATATCTAGCGTCCCAAATTAAGTGTTCACTACGGCCCTTCTATATGTCTCCCCTCTTACATTTCAAGTCCATAGAAATAACCCCATGGGTTGGTCAATGAAAGCTTTTCACCAGGCCTAAAGATATCTACTGATAAATTGGTGCCAATCCTCTGACCAGCCAGTTATTGGTAACCCACACTTCAAGATTGAAGGTTAATAATATCTCCTTCTTTTGGCCTTGGTTGAACCAATGTAAGATCTGGATTGTGGAAGAAGCGGAAATTGATTTCCTTTCTCAGCTACTAGCGATCTATTGGTGCATTAAGTAATGATGCCTTTAAGTACCTCCAAGTCTGATAAGGCTATTACCTCATTCTCTTTGCAGGTCCCCTTAAAGACCCAGGTGAGAGAGAATAACTACACTTATATAAGTAGCTTCTCAGTCACATGCAGTCTCTAAACTGTACAAAACTTTACAGGAATGGGACCACAGATTGCTGTCTGGAACTTGTTCTTATTGGATTAGAAATTAGGTATCCCTGATGATGTTACTTTATGGAAGACACTTTGGACATCAATGTATAAATTTATTAAACAAGACAGACTTAGGTTAGTTTGTTATAACATTATGCATGATATACCTGAGCGTCAGTTAAACTCTCCAGATATGGGACATTAGCTGCATCATTGTGTAAGAAAGATACTGGTTCTCTATACCACATGATGTGTCTATGTCCCTATAAAATCATTCTGGCTTTCTATTAATAATACTTTGGACCCTATCTGGCTTGAGAGAGCTCTTCACTCCTGAAATTTGTATGACTAATTATTTTCCAGCTGGTCCCCTAGGTGTAGGAGAGCACATATGGCACTTGTTGTGCATCAGCTAAACTAATAATAATGAGACATTGGACAGATGGGAAATCTCCTTCGGTTTTAGAATGGTATAGGGAGATATATTGGCACTGCAACTAGAAAGGCACATTGCACTTATGCAAGATAGATCAAAGCCTTTACTTTGTTGTGGGGCAATTTGGAGGCTATTTTGATAACCTGAAGCATAATTGATATGAGTCTCCTCTAATATTGCACTATATGGTGAATAATGGTGTGTAGTTCTTGGGGAGGGGGTTGAGGGTGGGATTGTATTGTTTCGTTGTATCTGCGCCTATTGTTTCAGCTGTTAGATTGTCCTTTGTACTTAACCTGGTGCTTGAAAATAATAAAGATTTGTTAAATAAAAATAAAAAATTCTAGAATTTTCCCAGGTTTTCCAGTAAAACTCAAAACCTAGTTTCCTTGGGTATGAGAAATGAGATGTCAAACAGAATTTAGTACCAGTTAAAATACTTCCTATCTGCTTGCACCTAATCCCATATTTGCATACCCATGAAGTGTTGTGCTGGGTTTGATGCTTTGGGGTTTTTATTTGTGTACAGAACAACACGGATTGAAAAATATCTGTTTTCTGGTATCATTTAGGCATCTTACATATTTTTCTTCCTACAGATCAGCATTTAAACACACCAGGAGAAAGGACTGCTGTGTGACTGGACTTCTCCGCTGGGACTATATTGCCCTCCTTCCCTTCCCTCCACCCCCTCACCCAAAGCTAGTTTTATTTTTATAGGCACAGGATTTGACTGACAACAGGAACTTCCTGTTTGGGAGCAGGAAGTGAGTGATCACAGAACCATCAAAGACCCACCATCTTAGAAGGGCAAGAGTAGCCTGCCCCTCTAGCGTGTGGAGGTCTGCCTCTGAGCAAGTAAGTGGTCTACTGAGAAATATAGGATATTCTTGTCTCAGAACAGGACAATCAGGGAGCTTAAAGGGCACACAGGCAGAAAGTAAGGGAGAGAGAAAAAAAACAGAGGAAAGAGTAAGGATTGAAAAACAGTTAAGGGGCCAGAAATAAAGACATGATTGGAGTGGTGCAGTGCAGTGGCTGTGGGCAGCAGTCTTCCGGGAGACGTTCTGGAGGATGCGGTGTTGTCCCATCTGCAGGCACCTCTCTGGGCTGAGGAGAGGTTGCTCATCTCCAGGCTGAGTTGACCAGGATTTGTGGGACCTCCTCTCCATCCAGGACCACCAGTGCCACTGCCGTTGCCTCAGAGGTTGCCAAGAAGAGGAGCGGTTGGACACAGTGGGCCCAGGGAGGGTGAGGGTGGTGGAACAGGCGCATCCCTCCAGTTGTACCTCTGCACACTCCATGCCATTCTGGCAAAGTGTGGTTCCTCTATGGAGGTACCCGCAGTGGAGACCAAGGAGGATGCTGGGAACCTCCACAAAGGAGACCCACAGGAGGGTGGCAGGGACCCAGGGAAGGAAACAACTCCTGGTGGGGACTCCAGTTAGGAAGGTAGAACTGGGGGAGGCAGGGAGAGGAGTAAGGTGCCTGCCTGGGCGCCATGGCTTGGAGGAACAGGGGCGAATCTCCAGGATTGCCAGAGCAGCTGCTGAGGGAGGAGCTGGATGTCATTGTCACCCTAGGGACAAATGACCTGGCTAAGAAAAGGGATTAGAAGAAGTGCAGGAAGAGTTTGTGAGATTGGGGAGGGGCCTTGGCCAAGTAGCACGCACAGTAACCTTCTAGGAGGTGCTGCCCATCTATGGCATAGGAGAGGCTAGGTGTTCCGCACCATGGGATTCAATCAGTGGTTGAAAACTGGTGTGGAGCTCCAGGGATTTGGCTTCATTGGGGACTGGGGTCCACCTGGAGTGATGCAAGCCTAATACTGGCATGATGGGCTGCATCTGTCCAGGAGGAACCAGGATCCTGGTGATAGAGTTTAAATGCTTCATTGGGAGCTTTAAACTGTAGGGGAGGCACTGGAAAGAACAGGAAATCCTAGCCCCCCAAATAATCACAGTAGTAGTCGCGAGCAAACACCAACATAGAGGTGTCGATGGGGAGAAGGGCAGGGTAAATGGAGAAAGTGACAAAGGCAAGAAGGACAGGAATGAGGGCAAAAGGAGTAAGGCCATCAGGAAATGGATGGTAATAGTACCAATGACAGTAGTCTGGGCAACAAGCTCCTGAGCTGGTGGCCTTGATGAAAGAGGGATGCCTGGATATCGTAGCAGATCACAGAAACATGGTACACAGAGAACCATGACTGGGATGTTAACATACGGGTACATAACATACAGGGAGAAGAGGGGAGGAGTAGCTCTCTGTAAAGGAAGGGATAAAGCAACTGAACAAAAGAGTAAACAGGGAGAGAGGAGGCACTGTGGGTCACCTTGGAGACTGGAAAGAGCACCACAATCTGCACAGGGTTGTGTAGAACTCCCATGTCAGGGGAGGAATGGACAAGGATATGATAAGAAGCATTCTTAGAATGGCAGAAAGGAAGATACTATTGATGGGAGACCTGAATATGCCAGATGTTAACTGGAGCATTTGCTGCAGCCACATCCGAAACAGGGCCATTCTTGATGCCCTACAGGTGGCAGGCATTAGACAGCTAGTTTTGGAACCCACTCATGAGGAGCAATCTTAGACCTCATACTCTCAAATGGGGGCAGTGAGAGGATCTCAGATCTAGAAGTGGGTTGTCATCTGGGGACAAGTAACCATCAAACAGTGTGGTTCACGTTAAACTCAGCTACAGAGTCAAGCCATACAAAAGTGAGGTACTGGACTTTAGGAGAGCTGACTTTGGCAAGATGGGAGAGTGCCTCAGAAAAGCACTAGCAAACAGGCTAGAAGGAGGGGTGGAGCAACAATGAGGAATTATCAAAACTGCCATCACAGAGGCAACAAGCCTTTGTGTGAAGCAAATAAACAAATCAAAATGAAAAAAAAAGCCACTATGGTTCTCAAAAGAGGTGGCTGTGAAAGTCAGGAAGAAAAGATAGCATTCGGAGTATAAGGAAACACAGAAGGAGCAGGACAGAGCTGTACCAGTTAAGGCAGAAGGAAGCAGGGAGGGAAGTCAGAATAGCAAAAGGCCCAAACTGAGGAAAAGAAACCAGCACTCAGTTAAGAAGGGGATAAAACCTTTTTATAGGTACACTCAGTGGCGTAGAAAGACAAAGGGAGGGATAGTGAGGTTGAATAGAATGAGCGGTGGGTGGGCAGAGGGACAGTGAAAAAGCAGGAATACTGAATGAATATTTCTGCTCAATATTCAAAAAGAGGAGGAAAGTGCCTAATCAATTAACAGAAGCACTCTTGATAGGGGGTCAATCCCAGTCCTTTCACAGAAAAAAGGGTTCTGCAAGAACTCCTAAAACTGAAGGTGGACAAACAATGGGTCCTGATGGAATTCACCCCAGAATTCTAAAAATTAAGGAGGAACTAGTGAAACCACTGGCTACTCTTTTTAATAATCATGGGAGGATGGTGTGTGGTACCCGAGGACTGGAGGAAGGCAGATGTGATTCCCCTTCACAAAGTTGGGCGAAGACAGAGGCAGGAAACTACAGACCTGTCAGTCTAACCTCTGTGGTAGGGAAAGTGATGGAGTCACTTCTGAAGGAAAGAATAGTTGAGTACCTAGAGGCCAGTGGGCACAGGACCCAAGGCAGCATGGATTCACAACAGGAAGGTCATGTCAGATGAATCTAATAGATTTCTTAGACTGGGTGACCAAAGTAATAGACCAGGGAGGGCTGTGGACATGAAAGCCTGCCTAGACTTAACAAGGCATTTGGACACAGTCCCACACAAAAGATTAATAGTCAAATTAATCCAGCTCAGAGTGGGTCCCAGGGTGGTAGCGCCTGGGTAAAACATTGGCTGCACAACAGGATACTGAAGGTAATTGTAAATGGACTCCACTGAAGAAAGAGAGGTTACTAGTACAGGGTACCCGCAGGTTCAGATGTGGTCCAGTCCTTTTTAATGTCTTCATCAGTGACATTGCAGAGGGACTGGAAGGAAAAATGCCTTTTGCAGATGACACAAAGATCTGCAACAGGTTGATACACAAGGAGGCGTGGAAAGGATGAAAAGGGATTTGGCAAAGAGTTGGAGGAATGGTCAGAAGTATAGCTAGCTAGTTCAATGCAAAGAAGTGCAAAATAATGCACCCAGGAAACAAGAACCCAGGAAAGAATACACAATCGGGTGGGAGGTAGTAACAACAACAAAAAGAGAAAGGACCTGGGGGTAATCATATCAGATGACCTTAAGGTTGCAAGCAATGTGAAGGCAGTAGGGAGGGCTGGGGGTATACTGGGATGTATAGGGAGGCATCAGCAGCAGAAAACAGGAAGTTGTTATCCTCTGTACAGACAGTTGGTGAGACCCATCTGAGTACTGTGTCCAGTTCTGGAGACCCCATCTCTGCAAGGACATAGACAGGATAGAGGTAGTCAGAGAGGGCAACTAAAATGGTGCAGGGTCTGCAAGAGAAGCCGTGGAGAAGAGACTAAAGAGCTTAATGATGATACCCTTGAGGAAAGAAGGGAGGGGGGGGACATGATAGAAACTTTTAAGTACCTCAGTGGAATCAACAAAGTCCATGAGGGTAGCATCTTTCAGAAAAAGACTTGCAAAGAACAAGGGACACAATTTAAAGATAGGAGGGCAGTTCGAGGGCAATGTGAGGAAGTATTATTTCACAGAGAGGGTAGTGGATGCATAGAAAAGCCTTCCTGAGGAGGTTGTGGGGTCTAAACACTGTGGAGAATTCAAGAATGCATGGGACAGACATAAGGCAATTCTTGTGGGGTAGGAAAAACAGGCTGTTGATTAACTAGGATCTACGACCTATCCTGTAGGTAGGAAATGGGCAAACTAGATGGGCCAAACGAGTCCTTATCTGCCATCAAAGTCTATGTTTCTATGTTTCTATGTTAAATTACATACCTATCCATTCACAACAACGTTAGTAGCTTTTTATTCTCAAAATTATTGGCAATCTAATAGGATATGAGCAGGTCGGATTTATGACCGGAAGATCATCTCAAGATCATGTGAGAAAGTTGTTACACATTATTATGGCTGCTAGAGACTCTAATGTGCCAATGGTACTAGTCTCATTGGACGCCGAAAAGGCATTTGATAGAGTCTCTTGGGACTTCTTGTTTGCCACTTTAGTTGCTTTTGGTGTCTCAAAGGAATTTACAAAATGGGTTGAAGTTCTATACTCATGTCCCTCTGCCAGAGTTAAATGTAATGGCTTATTATCTCCCCCTTTTAAATTAACTCAGGGTACTAGACAGGGATGTCGCCTTTCTCCACTGTTGTTCAATTTATATCTAGAGCCCTTGCTTTTGAGAATGGCAGGAAATACGAATATTACTGGCATTCAAATAGGTGCAATAAGATATGCCTATTCGGTATATGCTGATGGCATTTTATTACATTTAGAGCGCCCTGGTAGGTCGATTCCGGCTGTTCTGGAAGAAATTGAGGAATATTCTAAACTATCCTATTATAGGTTGAATCGAACAAAAACTAAGATAATGCCCTTGAATTATAAAGTAAACAAGGTGGAGCTGTCTTCTTTAGGCCTTGTTTGGGAAACGAGGTCTATAGATTATCTAGGAGTTAAGATTTTTAGGGAACTTGGGACTATAAGGCATAACAATATTGACAATCTAATCAAAACAATATCTAGGGACTTGAGAGATGGCGTCTGTTTTCTATATCTCTTTGGGGCAGACTAAATATGATCAAAATGAACCTATTACTGAGGATATTATACCCTTTAGGAATGTTAGGATGTATCTGCCAAAATATGGTTTCTAGACTGCAAAGTAAGCTTAACTCCTTTTTGTGGAACAAGAAGGGTATCTGCAGGTCTTATTTAAAGTTGACAGCCCCGATGTTGACAGGAGGCCTTGCAGCCCCCTCCTTTTTTCTATATTATATAGCTCAACACATAAATAAGTTAGATTTTTGGCACAAAGAGATTGAGAATATTGCATACTCCCCTCTTTGGTTATCTATTGAAAGATATCTAGCGTCCCAAATTAAGTGTTCACTACGGGCCCTTCTATATGTCTCCCCCTCTTACATTTCCAAGTCCCTTAGAAATAACCCCATGGGTTGGTCAATGAAAGCTTTTCACCAGGCCTAAAGATATCTCGCAGTAAATTGGTGCCAATCCTCTGACCAGCCAGTTATTGGTAACCCACACTTCAAGATTGAGGGTTCGCCAATATCTCCTTCTTTTTGGCCTTGGTTGAACCAATGTAAGGTCTCGGGATTGTGGAAGAGCGGGAAATTGATTTCCTTTGCTCAGCTACAACGGTCTATTGGTGCATTAAGTAATGATGCCTTTAAGCACCTCCAAGTCTGTAAGGCTATTACCTCATTCTCTTTGCAGGTCCCCCTTAAAGACCCAGGTGAGAGAGAGATAACTACACTTATATAAGTAGCTTCTCAGTCACATGCAGTCTCTAAACTGTACAAAACTTTACAGGAATGGGACCACAGATTGCTGTCTGGAACTTGTTCTTATTGGATTAGAGAATTAGGTATCCCTGATGATGTTACTTTATGGAAGACACTTTGGACATCAATGTATAAATTTATTAAACAAGACAGACTTAGGTTAGTTTGTTATAACATTATGCATGATATATACCTGACGCCAGTTAAACTCTCCAGATATGGGACATTAGCTGCATCATTGTGTAAGAAAGATACTGGTTCTCTATACCACATGATGTGTCTATGTCCCTATATAAAGTCATTCTGGCTTTCTATTAATAATACTTTGGACCCTATCCTTGGCTTGAGAGAGCTCTTCACTCCTGAAATTTGTATGACTAATTATTTTCCAGCTGGTACCCCTAGGTGTAGGAGAGCACATATGGCACTTGTTGTGCATCAGCTAAACTAATAATAATGAGACATTGGACAGATGGGAAATCTCCTTCGGTTTTAGAATGGTATAGGGAGATTACGTTGGCACTGCAACTAGAAAGGCACATTGCACTTATGCAAGATAGAGTCAAAGCCTTTACTTTGTTGTGGGGCAATTTGGAGGCTATTTTGATAACCTGGAAGCATAATTGATATGAGTCTCCTCTAATATTGCAGCTATATGGTGAATAATGGTGTGTAGTTCTTGGGGAGGGGGTTGAGGGTGGGATTGTATTGTTTCGTTGTATCTGCGCCTATTGTTTCAGCTGTTAGATTGTCCTTTGTACTTAACCTGGTGCTTGAAAATAATAAAGATTTGTTAAATAAAAATAAAAAATTCTAGAATTTTCCCAGGTTTTCCAGTAAAACTCAAAACCTAGTTTCCTTTGGGTATGAGAAATGAGATGTCAAACAGAATTTAGTACCAGTTAAAATACTTCCTATCTGCTTGCACCTAATCCCATATTTGCATACCCATGAAGTGTTGTGCTGGGTTTGATGCTTTGGGGTTTTTTATTGTGTACAGAACAACACTGGATTGAAAAATATCTGTTTTCTGGTATCATTTAGAGCATCTTACATATTTTTCTTCCTACAGATCAGCATTTAAACACACCAGGAGAAAGGACTGCTGTGTGACTGGACTTCTCCGCTGGGACTATATTGCCCTCCTTCCTCCCTCCACCCCTCACCCAAAGCTAGTTTTATTTTTATAGGCACAGGATTTGACTGACAACAGGAACTTCCTGTTTGGGAGCAGGAAGTGAGTGATCACAGAACCATCAAAGACCCACATCTTAGAAGGGCAAGAGTAGCCTGCCCCTCTAGCGTGCTGGAGGTCTGCCTCTGAGCAAGTAAGTGGTCTACTGAGAAATATAGGATATTCTTGTCTCAGAACAGGACAATCAGGGAGCTTAAAGGGCACACAGGCAGAAAGTAAGGGAGAGAAAAAACAGAGGAAAGAGTGAGGATTGAAAAACAGTTAAGGGGCCAGATAAGACATGATTGGAGTGGTGGAGTGCAGTGGCTGTGGAGCAGCAGTCTTCGGGAGACGTTCTGGAGGATGCGGTGTTGTCCCATCTGCAGGCACCTCTGGGCTGAGGAGGGTTGCTCATCTCAGGCTGGAGTTGACCAGGATTTGTGGGACCTCTCTTCCATCCAGGACCACCAGTGCCACTGCCGTTGCCTCAGAGGTTGCCAAGAAAGAGGAGCGTTGGACACAGGGCCCAGGGAGGGTGAGGGGTGGAACAGAGGCGCATCCCTCCAGTTGTACCTCTGCACACCTATGCCATTCTGGCAGTGTGGTTCCTCTGTGGAGGTACCCGCAGTGGAGACCAAGGAGGATGCTGGGAACCTCCACAAAGGAGACCCACAGGAGGGTGGCAGGGACCGCAGGGGAAGGAAACAACTCCTGGTGGGGACTCCATTGTTGGAAGGTAGAACTGGGGGAGTAAGGGAGAGGGAGGTAAGGTGCCTGCCTGGCGCCATGGCTTGGAGGAACAGGAGGCGAATCCTCAGGATTGCCAGAGCAGCTGCACTGGGGAGGGAGCTGGATGTCATTGTCCACCTAGGGACAAATGACCTGGCTAAGAAAGGGATTAGAGAAGTGCAGGAAGAGTTTGTGGAATTGGGGAGGGGCCTTAGCCAAGTAGCACGCACAGTAACCTTCTCGGAGGTGCTGCCCATCTATGGCATAGGAGAGGCTAGGGTGTTCCGCACCATGGGATTCAATCAGTGGTTGAAAAACTGGTGTGGAGCTCAGGGATTTGGCTTCATTGGGGACTGGGGGTCCACCTGGAGTGATGCAAGCCTATACTGGCATGATGGGCTGCATCTGTCCGGGAGGGGAACCAGGATCCTAGGTGATAGGTTTAAATGCTTCATTGGGAAGCTTTTAAACTAGCAAGGGAGGCACTGAAAGGAGCAGGAAATCCTAGCCCCCAAATAATCACAGGTAAGTGCGGCAAACACCAACATAGAGGTGTCGATAGGGAGAAGGGCAGGGTAAATGGAGAAAGTGACAAAGGCAAGAAGGACAGGAATGGGGCAAAAGGAGTAAGGCCATCAGAAATGGATGGTAATGAGTACCAATGACTGTAGTCTGGGCAACAAGCTCCCTGAGCTGGTGGCCTTGATGAAAGAGGATGCCTGGATATCGTAGCAGTCACAGAAACATGGTACACAGAGAACCATGACTGGGATGTTAACATACCAGGTACATAACATACAGGGGAGAGAGGGGAGGAGTAGCTCTCTATGTAAAGGAAGGGATAAAGCAACTGAACAAAGAGTAAACAGGGAGGAGAGGAGGCACTGTGGGTCACCTTGAGACTGGAAAGGCACCACAATCTGCACAGGGTTGTGTACAGACTCCCATGTCAGGGGAGGAATGGACAAGGATATGATAGAAGGCATTCTTAGAATGGCAGAGAAAGGAGAGATACTATTGATGGGAGACCTGAATATGCCAGATGTTAACTGGGCACATTTGCTGCAGCCACATCCAAAACAGGGCCATTCTTGATGCCCTACAGGTGGCAGGCATTAGACAGCTAGTTTTGGAACCCACTCATGAGGGAGCAATCTTAGACCTCATACTCTCAAATGGGGGCAGTGAGAGGATCTCAGATCTAGAAGTGGGTTGTCATCTGGGGACAAGTAACCATCAAACAGTGTGGTTCACGTTAAACTCAGCTACAGAGTCAAGCCATACAAAAGTGAGAGTACTGGACTTTAGGAGAGCTGACTTTGGCAAGATGGGAGAGTGCCTCAGAAAAGCACTAGCAAACAGGCTAGAAGGAGGTGTGGAGCAACAATGGGGAATTATCAAAACTGCCATCACAGAGGCAACAAGCCTTTGTGTGAAGCAAATAAACAAATCAAAATGAAAGAAAAAGCCACTATGGTTCTCAAAAGAGGTGGCTGTGAAAGTCAGGAAGAAAAAGATAGCATTCCGGAAGTATAAGGAAACACAGAAGGAGCAGGACAGAGAGCTGTACCAGTTAAGGCAGAAGGAAGCAGGGAGGGAAGTCAGAATAGCAAAGGCCCAAACTGAGGAAAAGATAGCCAACTCAGTTAAGAAGGGGGATAAAACCTTTTATAGGTACATCAGTGAGCGTAGAAAGACAAAGGGAGGGATAGTGAGGTTGAATAGAATGAACGGTGGGTGGGCAGAGGGGGACAGTGAAAAAGCAGGAATACTGAATGAATATTTCTGCTCAGTATTCACAAAGAGGAGGGGGAAGTGCCTAATCCAATTAACAGAAGCACTCTTGATAGGGGGGTCAATCCCAGTCCTTTCACAGAAAAAAGGGTTCTGCAAGAACTCCTAAAACTGAAGGTGGACAAAGCAATGGGTCCTGATGGAATTCACCCCAGAATTCTAAAAGAATTAAGGGAGGAACTAGTGAAACCACTGGCTACTCTTTTTAATAAATCATGGGAGGATGGTGTGGTACCCGAGGACTGGAGGAAGGCAGATGTGATTCCCCTTCACAAAAGTTGGACGAAGACAGAGGCAGGAAACTACAGACCTGTCAGTCTAACCTCTGTGGTAGGGAAAGTGATGGAGTCACTTCTGAAGGAAAGAATAGTTGAGTACCTAGAGGCCAGTGGAGCACAGGACCCAAGGCAGCATGGATTCACAGCAGGAAGGTCATGTCAGATGAATCTAATAGATTTCTTAGACTGGGTGACCAAAGTAATAGACCAGGGAGGGGCTGTGGACATGGCCTACCTAGACTTTAGCAAGGCATTTGACACAGTCCCACACAAAAGATTAATAGTCAAATTAACCAGCCTGGGAGTGGGTCCCAGGGTGGTAGCCTGGGTAAAACATTGGCTGCACAACAGGATACTGAAGGTAATTGTAAATGGACTCCACTCTGAAGAAAGAGAGGTTACTAGTGGGGTACCGCAGGGTTCAGTATTGGGTCCAGTCCTTTTTAATGTCTTCATCAGTGACATTGCAGAGGGACTGGAAGGAAAAATATGCCTTTTTGCAGATGACACAAAGATCTGCAACAGGTTGATACACAAGGAGGCGTGGAAAGGATGAAAAGGGATTTGGCAAGGTTGGAGGAATGGTCAGAAGTATGGCAGCTAGGATTCAATGCAAAGAAGTGCAAAATAATGCACCTGGGAAACAAGAACCCAGGGAAGAATACACAATGGGTGGGGAGGTAGTAACAACAACAAAAAGGAAAGGGACCTGGGGTAATCATATCAGATGACCTTAAGGTTAGCAAGCAATGAGAAGGCAGTAGGGAGGGCTGGGGGTATACTGGGATGTATAGGAGAGGCATCAGCAGCAGAAAACAGGAAGTTGTTATCCCTCTGTACAGACAGTTGGTGAGACCCCATCTGGAGTACTGTGTCCAGTTCTGGAGACCCCATCTCTGCAAGGACATAGACAGGATAGAGGTAGTCCAGAGGAGGGCAACTAAAATGGTGCAGGGTCTGCAAGAGAAGCCGATGGAGAAGAGACTAAAGGAGCTTAATATGTATACCCTTGAGGAAAGAAGGGAGAGGGGGGACATGATAGAAACTTTTAAGTACCTCAGTGGAATCAACAAAGTCCATGAGGGTAGCATCTTTCAGAAAAAGAGACTTGCAAGAACAAGGGGACACAATTTAAAGATAGGAGGGCAGTTCAGGGGCAATGTGAGGAAGTATTATTTCACAGAGAGGGTAGTGGATGCATAGAAAAGCCTTCCTGAGGAGGTTGTGGGGTCTAAAACTGTGGGAGAATTCAAGAATGCATGGGACAGACATAAGGCAATTCTTGTGGGGGGTAGGAAGAAACAGGCTGTTGATTAACTAGGATCTACGGCCTATCCTGTAGGTAGGGAAATGGGCAAACTAGATGGGCCAAGCGGTCCTTATCTGCCATCAAAGTCTATGTTTCTATGTTTCTATGTTAAATTACTTCACCTCTATCCATTCACAACAACGTTAGTAGCTTTTTTTATTCTCTTGGGCCCTCTGTGTCTTTTTAAACTGCATTGAATAAAGTTGGAAAGTGTTTTGAACCATAAAAAAAAAAAAGACAGCATTTTCTCCTGACAGACACTCCCTTACATATTTTATATTGCAGAAAAAATATCATATTGAAATCAGAACCAGCTGTCCATGTGCCACATTTGGTACTGAATGTTATCAGCTTCATTAACTATAATGATGCTGGAGTGAAGTCTGTCTTTTTCTCACTTGACTTTGTTCAATTAAAGCTCATTATTTTTTTTATTAGTTGAGAAACTCTTGGTTTCTTTATTCCAGGTTAACCTTAGTCAGTAGCATAGTGTTGTAGGATATGTTTTTGAATGTGCTGTCCTGGATTTTGATGTGTGGAAATATCTGAAGTTGGGAAACACTGTGCCTAATCCAGCATATGCAATGTCTGTTTGTCACTGTTACACTTTATCAGCATGTTTAACTGTGTTTTCTGAAGCTACTCTGGTTTATTTTTTATGTTTCATCCAGTGACAATGTTGGCCCACTGTCTGTAAACTTTCTATCTTTCAGATAAGTGGTTGGTTTAATGTTAAAATATGTGGACTGGTGTCCATAGTATTGATTCAAGTTAGGATGGCCTCTCTTTCTCTCTCTCTCAGAGGAACTGATGTGCATACACACATGTGACTGCAGCTGCAGATGTGGTGGGCACGCAGCATTGGATGGGGCGTGTGTATGGGGTGGCTCCATTGGGCAATTACATAGGAAATAAAGAGATTAGATCATGCCACTCAGGAGTACGCCCAGGACCTCTCATATAAGGAACGATCCTTGTATACACTACAAGCAGAGGCACAGCTGCAGTGTCAAATCTCCTTAGAGTTAAAGCAGAATAACAACCTCCTTTATCTTTCACACAACCTGAGCTACCAAACTATTTCCTATACCCTTTCCTCCTTTTATCTAATTGAGTGTTCAGCTGAACAAAAAGCTACCAAAATAGTAATAAAAATATGGTAATTTTTACCTTGTTGAAATTGGTGACCTTTTGCAACACAACATGACCTTCCATGTTTAATTTAAGTTGAGCACATTCTTTTGTCAGGATTTAATATATTTGTGATTCTAGATTTTTGAATGTTTTCATTAGTAGTTTTTCTTATAAGGAGCAATATTATTTTCAGGTCCTACTCTATTTTAAGCTGTACAAGTCAACTTTTTCACTCTGACATGGAAAATGTGATTTACTGTCTAAAAATAGAAAAGAAGTAATCAAGATTTATTTAAATCTCACATGTCTATTAGCTGAAAAGAAGTTTTTTGTATGATTTTTTCTTGTAACATCTTTTATGGCTCTTAAACAAGCACTAATGATGGCTCCTGTCCTCATTAGCCTTTCTGAGTTATTAGATTTTGTTATACAGGTACACGCCACTGATCAAGTGATCAATGCAGTCCTGTTACAAAAGCAATCAGGGATTTTACATCCAGTAGGATATTTTTCCCTGGTATTAACTCTGGTAGAGGAAACCTATGAAGAATGTGTGAAACACTTATTAGCAGTATATTGGGTGATACAAGCTACCGAACATATTCTGGGGTTTAATCACATTGTTTTGCAAACCTCACATACACCTGTGAAATTTCTCTGAGAAAGAGATGTAAGGGGAGTATCCTTTCAGAGACAGGTGAAATGGGCATTGGCCCTACAAGGGAAAGATATCACTGTGGAAAAATGTACCTCCCCAGGTTAGTAGAGTTAATGACATGGGAGGGAAATGTGCATGACTGTGGGGAAGTCATGAGTATTGAATACAAACCAATTTCTGCTGCAGAACTTAATGTTATGAGTATTGATGTGTATGCGGATGGCTCTCGCTTTTGGGATGATGGCCATTTCCATACTGGATATGCTATTTGGACCCCTGGATCAAATCAAGAAATATTAGTATGATGTCCATCATCGTTTTCTGCCCCAGGGGAATTGGAGGCAGTATGCGGAGCTTATTATCCACATGAAGCCATTAATGTCTCTCAGACTGTGCTTTGTTGTCAATTCCTTGTTAGATTTTCTTCCTATTTGGATGTAAAGAGGAATGCGAACAGCTGCCAGTGAATCCGTGGCTTTTGCCTCCATATTACAACACATGTGGGATATGGGAGCTCAAACACTGCTATGAATAGCAATTTGTAAAATAAGGGCTCATCAAAAGAATCCCAAAGATATCCATGAACTAAATAATAATCTGGTAGATAACCTGGCTAAAATAGCTGTGAAACAAACAAACTTATGAGTAGACCCTCTAGGAGGTGACTCTACACAGTTGTAGGAAGCTGAAGAGTACAATAAAAATCATCCAAAATGGATAGGAGCATTATCACAAGTCCCCAGTTTGGGACACATCCAAGATACTGATGCTTGACTTCTTGATTGTCAGAACCAGTGGAAAGATACAGGACAGTGTACCACCAAACACATTACCATATGGGAAGATATGGTAATATGGGAACAACAACCAGGGTTTAGGAAGTGGATCCTACCCACTTCATTTAGAAAAGATATCATGGACAATCATCGTATTGGAGGTAATTGTCGACTCCATCAAACATGTAAAATGTTGGCACAAAAAGATTGGTGGCCAAAAATGGGAAAAGATGTCAAACAATGCCTGGAGGCTTGTCTCATCTGTGCACAGATGAATCCTCCAGTGCCTGGTAAAAGGGTTCCGTTAGAGCGTATACCCATGGTGGACAGTCCTTGGTCCAGCTTACAAATTGATTATGTGGGACCCCTGCCTACTGCAAAAGGGGAGGTTCTGATATTTGCTAGTCATCGTCGACATATTTTCCAAGTAGGTAGAAGCTCTACCAGTACGCAATGATAGTGCACAAGCTACTGCAAAAGCATTGCGAGAACAAGTGTTCTCATGCTGGGGTTTTCCCAGAGTCCTTGAACGTGATAGAGGGACTCACTTTACAGCAAAAATAATGACAGCATTGTGTGATATCTTAGGTATCACTCAGCGTTTTCATTTATCCTACCATCCACAATCTTCAGGAATGGTAGAAAGGTTAAATTACACTCTGGAAAATGCACTGAAAAAAGCAGTGTTGGATACTGGTAAAGGGTGGGTGACACACTTACCAGGAATCCCAATAGGTATTAGAGGTATGGAAAACAAGAGTACTGGCTATAGCCCATATCAATTGATAACTGAACGGGATATGCGGCTGTATTATCCTTCAGATCCAGATTTATCAACACCTGTGTTTGACCGTATTAAAACTGATGTGTTTTTGCAAAAATTGCAGACGCAATTAAATTTGTATTTGCCCCATGCTGCCAGAAACATGGCACAGACTCACTGGAAAAACAAACGGAGACATGATGGAAAAGTGATACCGCCCATTGAAAGGGGTCATCATATCATGATTAAAAATTTTGGTCAAAAGGGACCATGGGATGCTAATTGAATGGGACCCTATATGGTTATTAATGAATTAGGGCCATGGGTCATTCAAGTACATCGAATTCGACAAGGGTCTGCAGAAACCAAATGGATCCATGTGGACCAATGTAAATTGTATCAGCCTTTAAATGATGACAACTGATACTGCTCTGTTTTTCCCCAATAGGTGAAGACAATGATGTTCCATTTACTTGTACTGTGTAGTGCCTGACTGATCCTGGTAACTTCCAACAGACACAATGGATGCCCAGAGCACATACGGAACAGTTTATATAAAAGGAACTATGCCAATCATTCTGCATGGGGCATCCCAGTATTGTTGGGAGAACGACATGAACATACTGGATATTTTCTTATCAAATGGTACTTTATTTGCTATGGACAATGTCAAAATGTGACTTGGGGATGCTCGCAAGGATCCTGTCCAGGCGCTGTGATGTCTATGGTCAACAAAATGGCCCAAAAGGGGATCTACGTTCATTCTACCTTGGGCGATATGACCAATTCAATGAAAAAGGAACAAAACTTATTGTGAATGAAATTATAGGACATGTTGCAATATCCATCTACTATAACATTGTTAAATGTGTCTTATGGATCACGACATAATATGTGGCATTTTTTATATAATACATCAATTGTGGAGAACTATACAGTAGGGTTAAAGCAATTTTTCACAGTATTGCCATTAACAAATTAATATCCTTTGTTGACATATACTGGCAATGCACGATGGCCAGGAATGACTTGTAATATTAATTTAACAGTATGGCACAATTTTGCAGCATGGAATATAGTGCATCAAAAACAAGGTATATCATGGCAAAAATTCTTGCCCCCATCAGATGGTATTATCTTGACACAAAATGTATATCCTTTATATTATTCATGTAAGTTGGAGTATTATAATATTTTGCTACATTTGCCTTTTCCATGATTGCTGCCTCAATGTAGGGATCGGACTTCGGTAGTAGTGTGGCAAGAGTATTACAATAACACTTTAAATCAATTCCATGATAGACACAGAATGTGGTCCTTTAGAATTCCTGCAGAAGTATCACCAGGCTTCTCTTGTCGTTAAAGAGACAAGTGGGTCTGGTTAGGCTCAGGATTAGGAATTGCTAATGGTATTGATTCTGTGGTTTTAAAAGGTCATATTCACTCTTTAAAAATTACTTAAAAAAATATGGCTACTGGACCTTTATCAATGAATGTGCAATTAGCAGCAGATAATGAACACATTGATTGGTTTGCATTTAGAGAAACCTTACAGAATTTTCTAATTATTGCTAAAATAATAGGGTTTTTAAATGACTCACTTTCTGATATGTTTGATGATAGTTATATAGAATTGGCTTGCTTACAATTAGCTGCTGAAGCACATGCTTACCTAGTCAATAAATTAAATAGAATTGAGACCAATAGAGTGCCCTTAGGAAATGGTAAAACCAATGTGACCAGATTATTGGATCATCCCACTGTAATTTTACCACCTTTAGCTATGATAAAAGTATGGAACGCACCAAATCAGTATGCACAAGTGCTGCGACATGTGATTCCCATACTAGTGATAATATCTGTATGTTTTGAACCACCGAAAATATCGTGGCAGATCAGTAATTTGGGAGTATTAATACATGACTAGATCATGAAGCTCCAAATACCAAATTATACTATTATCACAGTACACAATGACTATTTGTATTACCTAAACAACAGTGTGTACATGAACATGAAACCTTAAGATGTGGGGAAGAGACATCAACTGCCCCATGGTTTTCTGATCAATGTAAATTTACCCTAAAGTCTGCAAATGAATACCGCCAAGCTATGAGATGGAACCAATCATGGTATGTTATCGCAGGTCAACCTTGTAATGTATGTGGGTGTAGTGACAAGACCTGGTGGGTTGCAAATTGAACCCTCTGGGAACATCCTGCCTATAGCCGAACAAATGTTACCCATATCGATGGTTCCAGTATGGCCTTAGACTTACTCACTGATTTGGCTACTCACTTCATCTTGTATTACCCACATTTGATAAAATGAGAATGAATGCTTTGTTGTATCATCAACTAACTGAAGGACTTATTTTCTCACAAAAGACCTCTGCTATAGAGGTAATGAAGCAGTCATTTTATATCCCTATTATATCCTGGCGGGAATGGGGCTCGGCTGTTTTGGGTACTAGTTCAATCCTAATATGATTGATCCATATGATCCGAATCCCTAAATAAATAAATAATAGTGGTAGTATATGGTATTGTAGTAATCTCTGTTCTTGTTATTGTACAAGTGTTATTGTATCGTAAGATGAGACACATGATTCAACAAATACAAATGTAACAATGGCAGCAACGTCTCATGTGATTTCCATTTAGAGAGTCACAAGGGGGGGGATTGTAGTGTAACATTTTGCTTAAGTGTAACCTTTTGCAACATTTAACTGAATGCTTATAATTTCACGACATTTAATATAAAATGTCCTATCATAACCTTCTTTAGGAAGATGTGTAACCAAGAACCTTCTTTAGGAAGGTGTGCAACAAAGAACCTTCTGTAGGATGTAGTGCACTTGTTAAGGAAGGTTTGCAAAAGGAAGGGTTGTGCTAGAAATGTAGTAAACACCTATAAGGCTGTGCAAGAAATGAAGTAATACCTATGTTTTGAGTGAGATTCACCACACCCTAAGATTAATAAGTTATTTTGTTTTATGATTGGCTTATAATGGGGTGTTGGCATTTTTCAAGATGACAATTCTTTATATAAACACAGTATGTAAATTAAATAAGCAGCACCACTAAATGAAATGAACATGCATGTGAAGATGAACAACTGCAATAAACTCTTAGAAGAAATCTGAAGGCTTGAGTGGATTTTATTTTGCAAACACAATGCAAACCTTACACTTGGCCCACCCAGTCTGCTCATTTCCCTACCTATTGGATAAGCTGCAGATTCTAGTTAACCAACAGCCTACTTCCTCCCACCCCCACTATAATTGCCTTATGTCTGTCCCATGCATGTTTGAATTCTCCCACTGTTTTAGACCCAACAACCTCCCCAGGAAGGTGGTTCCATGCATCCACCACTATCTCCGTGAAACAAAATTTCCTCACATTGCCCCCGGGCCTCCCCCCATCTTAAAATTGTGCCCCTTTGTTCTTGCACATCTCATTTTCTGAAAGATGCTACCCTCCTGGACTTTGTTGATTCCCTTGAGGTACTTCAAAGCTCCTATCATGTCCCCACCTCCCTCCTTTCATCAAGCATATACTGTACATATTAAGCTCCCTCAGACTTTCTTCATATGGTTTCTCTTGCAGACCCTGCACCATTTTAGTTGCCCTCCTCTGGACTGCATCCATCCTATCTATGTTCTTGCAGAGATGGGGTCTCCAGACTACATGCAGTACTCCAGATGGGGTCTCACCAACTGTCTGTACAGAGGGATAACCACTTCCCTTTTTACGTTGGTGTGCTTGCGCAGCAAACATCTTGGGACAGTAGCTTTGGAGTATGCTGGTTGCTGGGCTTAATGCAGGGCACGCACTAGTAGTGCATTCTGCATTCCCCAATCAGCTAGCAGCAGGGGCCAACACCCTACCTGGCTAATGAGGCAATGAGATCAATGAAAAGGTCTGCTGCAATGAGAGTGAAGCTCTCATGCAGCGTGACCACAGCATGCCTCTCCCTAAGTGCAGGCAACATGGCGGCAGTGACTGCTGCTGTTGCCTGCAAACTCCCCTTCCTTTATTGTGTGCTGACAGGTGGGGGTGCCTAATCCCTGTCGGCATCATGTGTAACACCCCCCTTTTTTTGATTGCCGAGGGGGTGCCCAATCCCCATCGGCATGTATCCCTCCCTCCTCTTCAATGTTGCGGATGGGGGAGCCCACTCCTCATCAGCCTAATGTTGTCCTCCTTCCATTTCTATAGCCAAGGGGGTGCCCAATCCCCCTCGGCTCCTGCAGCTCCCCCTCTTTCCTTGTTTGTCGATGGGGGTGCCCAATCCCCCGTCGGCTAACACACCCACCCACCCACACACACACACAGGTGGCATGCTGGGAGCCCACCCCAGCATGCCAAAGCACCTGTTAAACAGAAAATGGTCCCCTGATGTTTTTTTCACCCTGTAAAGAAGGAAATGGTCCCTCAGAGCTCTCCTAGGCCCCCCTCCCACAATCCGCACCCACCCACTGCGCATCCTGCCTCCCCACACCCCCTCACCCCATAATTACCTCTGGAGTCTGGCGCGATGATCTTCGGTGGACCGGGAACACGTCTGCACTCTTCAAAGCCGACCGCAAACTGAGGAAATGCCGGTAAGCTGTATAATGGAATGAATAAGTTTTTTTCAACTTTGCTGCTTATCTCGGGCATTTTTTTGAATTTTGGCACCAAATTTTCAACATGGGGTTTTTGGGACCCCTCTTCATGAATTCTATCACTGTCATGGCATTAATCAGCCTCAAAAGGCAATTTTGCTGTCACTGCATGGAATCACCTTTTGGGACTGATTAACAAAATGACAGTGCCAGTGTTCATGAGGTGGCTTCTCAAAAAGCCTATGTTGCAAATTTGGTGGAAAAAATCCCAAAAATGACTGTTTTACGTGCGTGCGTTGCGCAGTTGTATGCAGGCTTGTAACTTTGTGAATTCACACTATTTTCACACCAGATTTTCAACATTGTCATTTTTGTACACGTCCTTCTGAACTGTACAGCTGTCATTTTACACATCCTGCCTGAAATGTGTTTCCGCACTTCTAGTGCACAATAGCATGGTCGCTATGGGAAATCAGTGTTCAGGCCAGATTATGAAAATGACAGTGACACAGTTCATGAGCAGAGGTCTTAAAATGCCTATGTTGAAAATTTGGTGACGATACTCCATAAAATTCCTGTGTTAGGAGCGTGCATTGGCAGATTGCACGCACGCTCATAACGTCATGCATTTGTAATATTTTCACTCTGGATTTTCACCATTGTCATTTTTCCACACCTCTTGATGAACAGTGCAGCTGTCATTTCACACATCCAGCCCAAAATGTGTTTTCGCACTTCCGGCGCAGAATAGCGTGGTCACTGTGTGAAACCACTTTTTGGGACAGTTTGAGGAAATAACAGTGACACTGTACATGAGTAGAGGTGCTAAAATGCCTATGTTGAAAATTTGGTGCCGAACGTCCATAAAATGGCTGTTTTCCAAGCATGCGCTGTTCATTTCCCACGCACCCTTGTAACTTCGCAAATTTGCAATATTTACATGCCACACACACAACACCGGCATTTTTTTACACCTCCTTATGAACTGTACAGCTGTCATTTTTCACATCCTGTCCAAAATGTTTTTCCGCACTGCACTACCAATGCCAGCGCTACAACATTCAGCATTGACAAATGCTTGTTCTACTTGTGATGCCCCTCCCTATGCATCCCAGTACCCCCCCCCGGCTCTCCTTACTGACTTCTCATATTGCTTGCCCACCTTAAGGTCATCTGATATGACTACACCCCAGGTCCCTTTCCATTTTTGTTGTTGTTAATACCTCCCCTACCATTGTGTACTCTTCTCCTGGGTTTTTGTTTCCCAGGTGCATTACTTTGCACTTCTTTGCATTGAATCTAAGTTGCCATACATCTAACGATTCCTCCAAATGTGCCAAGTCCCTTCTCCTCCTTTCTAACCCCCCTTGTGTATCAACTATGTCACAGATCTTTGTGTCATCTGCAAAGAGGCATACCTTTCCTTCCAGACCCTCTACAATGTCACCTATAAAGATGTTAAAGAGGACTGGACCCAGTACTGAACCCTGAGGTACTCCACCAGTAACCCCCCTTTCTTCAAAGTGAGTTCCATTCACTGTTACCTTCTGTGTCCTGTTGTGCAGCCAGTTTGCTACCCAGGCTACCACCCTGGGACCCAATCCCAGGCTGGGTAACTTGATTATTCATCTTTTGTGCGGGACTGTGTCAAATGCCTTGCTAAAATCTAGGTAGGCCATATCCACAGCTCCTCCCTGGTCTATTACTTTTCAGCCCCTTTTATAACACCCTGCCTTGACGGCCTGTTATACGTTTTCAGACCCCTTTATGATCCCCTGCCTTGATGTCCTGATATATGTTTTCAAACCCCTTTATAACCCCCTGCCTCAAAGGCCTGTTACAGTATATATTTTCAAACCCCTTCATAACCCCGTGCCTTGATGGCCTGTTATATGTTTTCAAACCCCTTTATAACCCTCTGCCTTGATGGCCTGTTATACGTTTTCACCCCCTTTATAACCCCCTGCCTTGATGGCCTGTTATACGTTTTCACCCCCTTCATAATCCCCTGCCTTGATGGCCTGTTTTATGTTTTCACCCCCCTTTATAACCCCCTGACTTGATGACCTGTTGTATGTTTTCACCCCTTATAACCCTCCCTTGATGACCTGTTATATGTTTTCAGACCCCTTTATAACCCCCTGCCTTGATGGCCTGTTATATGTTTTCAGACCCCTTTATAACCCTCTGCCTTGATGGCCTGCTATATGTTTTCATCCCCTTTATAACCCCCTGCCTTGATGGCATGTTATATGTTTTCAGACCCACTTTATAACCCCTTGCCTTGACGGCCTGTTAAATGTTTTCAGATCCCTTTATAACCCCCTGCCTTGATGGCCTGTTATATGTTTTCACCTCCCCCTTTATAACCCCCTGCCTTGATGGCATGTTATATGTTTTCAGACCCCCTTTATAACCCCCTGCCTTGATGACCTGTTATAAGTTTTCACCCCCCCCCTTTATAACCTCCTGCCTTGATGGCCTGTTATATGTTTTCAGACCCTCTTTATAACCCCCTGCCTTGATGGCATGTTATATGTTTTCAGACCCCCTTTATAACCCCTTGCCTTGATGGCCTGTTATATGTTTTCAGACCCCTTTACAACCCCCTGCCTCGATGGCCTGTTATATGTTTTTAACCCCCTTTATAACCCCCTGCCTTGATGGCCTGTTACAGTATATATTTTCAAACCTCTTCATAACCCCGTGCCTTGATGGCCTGTTATATGTTTTCACCCCCTTTATTACCCCCTGCCTCGATGGCCTGTTATATGTTTTCACCCCCTTTATAACCCCCTGTCTTGAAGGCATGTTACATGTTTTCAGACCCCTTTATAACCCCGCCTTGATGGCTTGTTACATGTTTTCAGACCCCTTTATAACCCCCTGCCTTGATGGCCTGTTATATTTTTTCTGACCCCTTTATAACTCCTCGCCTTGATGCCTGTTACATGTTTTCACCCCCTTTATAACTCCCTGAGACTTGATGGTCTGTTATATGTTTTCACCCCCCTTTATAACCCCCTGCCTTGATGGCCTGTTATATTTCACTCCCTTTATAACCCCCTGAGACTTGATGGTCTGTTATATGTTTTCAGTCCCCTTTATAACCCTCTGCCTCGATGGCCTGTTATATGTTTTCAACCCCCTTTATAACCCCCTGCCTTGATGGCCTGTTATATTTTTTCTGACCCCTTTATAACCCCTGCCTTGATGGCCTGTTATATGTTTTCAACCCCCTTTATAACCCCCTGCCTTGATGGCCTGTTATATTTCACTCCCTTTATAACCCCCTGAGATTTGATGGTCTGTTATATGTTTTCAGCCCCCTTTATAACCCCCTGCCTTTATTGCCCATTCTGGTGTCACACCTGTCAAGCTGCTCCTACATCACCTGATCCCCTGGCTCAGCATCCGCTGCAGGGTGTTCTTCTGGGACAAAAAAGCATATCCCACAGTTGAGTGCCATGTTGTGTAGTATGCAACAGGCAAGGAATATGGCACTGGCTTCCTGAGGGGTGTATTTTGGCGCACCACCAGATCGGTCAGGGCAGCTGAACTGCATATTGAGCATACTGAAGACTCACTTTATGACACAGCATGTAGTGATGTGTGCCAAGTTGTACCTGTATACTGCAACAGACGCTGGTTGTTCAACAGGTGTTAGATTCCAGGGCACAGAAGATATGTACTGGCCTTTGTGTAGGTAAAGGCCATTGGCTATTGAATTCATTGGTGCCTGGAGGGGAGGCCTTGGGCATATGCTCACACAAGGTGCCCACTAGGTATATCCCCACCTTCGAACTTCTGGTAGAGGCTGTAGTTGTGCCATATGAAGGCTTTGTGGGTACTGCCAGGGTACTGTGGCAGAACATTGATTGTACACCCTATTGCATATCACACCATCTGGCAGCTGATGGAGCAGAAGCCCTATCTGTTCACATAGGCCTCCACTTTATTGGCTGTGTGTGCCTGGATGGCAACATGGGTGTAGTCAAAGGCACCCTATAAGGCCAGTAGGTGTACAGCTACATAGATTTGCTGCATTGTTGCTGCTCCCTCTGCTGGTATGATGGGGAATAGAATGACCTCCCCAGAATGGGCCAGCAGGGCATCAAGAAACTGTCCCAACAGGCATGAGGTAGCAGACTGTGTCATACCAATGCTATCCTTCTCCCGTATCTGGAATGTTCTGGTGGCCAGGAATCACTGTGCTGCTGTTACCATGAGCTTTACTGACATTGCATGGCTATGCTGCTGTCACCGTGAGCTCTCCTGACATTGCATGGCTGTGCTGCTGTCACCGTGAGCACTCCTGACATTGCATGGCTGTGCTGCTGTCACCGTGAGCACTCCTGACATTGAATGGCTGTGCTGCTGTCACCGTGAGCCCTCCTGGCATTGCATAGCTGTGCTGCTGTCACCGTGAGCGCTCCTGACATTGCATGGCTGTGCTGCTGTCACCGTGAGTGCTCCTGACATTGAATGGCTGTGCTGCTGTCACCATGAGCGCTGCTGTCACCGTGAGCACTACTGACATTGCATGGCTGTGCTGCTGTCACCGTGAGTGCTCCTGACATTGAATGGCTGTGCTACAGTCACCGTGAGCACTCCTGGCATTGCATGGCTGTGCTGCTGTCACCGTGAGCCCTCCTGGCATTGCATGGCTGTGCTGCTGTCACCGTGAGCGCTACTGACATTGCATGGCTGTGCTGCTGTCACCGTGAGCCCTCCTGACATTGCATGGCTGTGCTGCTGTCACCATGTGCTTTACTGACATTGCATGGCTGTGCTACTGTCACCATGAGTGCTACTGATACTGCAAGGCTGTGCTACTGTCACCGTGAGTGCTCCTGACATTGCATGGCTGTGCTGCTGTCACCATGAGTGTTCCTGACATTGCATGGCTGTGCTGCTGTCACCATGAGCTCTACTGACATTGCATGGCTGTGCTGCTGTCACCATGTGCTTTACTGACATTGCACGGCTGTGCTACTGTCACCGTGAGTGCTCCTGACATTGCAAGGCTGTGCTGCTGTCACCGTGAGCTCTCCTGACATTGCATGGCTGTGCTGCTGTCACCGTGAGTGTTCCTGACATTGCATGGCTGTGCTACTGTCACCATGTGCTTTACTGACATTGCATGGCTGTGCTGCTGTCTCCATGTGCTTTATTGACATTGCATGGCTGTGCTACTGTCACCATGAGCGCTACTGATACTACAAGGCTGTGCTGCTGTCACCGTGAGCTCTCCTGACATTGCATGGCTGTGCTGGTGTATGTCCAGTGCTGATCATGCAGGGGCTCACACAACTGCCAGAGCATGGGCCTGTTGACCCTGTACCAACCCATGAGCTGGTCATCACTAAGGACTTCAAATGTGGCTCATGGATGGGACTGTTTGTTTGCAGCATCGCACCTCCATGACCCATGCTGTGGTCCAGGGAGGGCACTGATCTGTTCCTTGTCCTGCATAACTACCTGCATCAGGTACACAATGTGTGCCATTTTGTTTTCTAGCGGGTGGGCATGTGTGCAACGTTGGAAAATTAGGGCAGTGACATGTGTGCTGCAGTGCCTGTCTGTGCCTCCTGGGGTTTGCCCCAGGTTAAGACCTGCTTTTTTTAGTCCTTATTTTGCACTGCACCAAATGCTACTAGTGCTGCACCTTTCCTTTCAGTATAGCGCTGTATATGCACATCACCACCATCCCCTTGTCCAGCACTGCATACATTAATTTTGTGCCTGGCTGCTAGCGCTAATAACAGGTACAACCCTGCTGGCTGAATATGGCAAACTTGCACAAAGCATGGGCAACGCTAGCGCAGTTCACTTTTGGTGGATGCAAACCTTTTCAATATGAGGCCCAAAGAGATTTCCATTTATGTTTATAATTTTATGATTTTAGGTTAATTTTGCTTTCTGCAGAAGTATACGGCAATATATTTTGTAGCACCAGAAGAAAAGTTTGTTTTGGACTTAAGTGGTTTTAATAATAAGAATTATACGACGAAGAACTATATGTTTAAATAACAGAAAATACATCTTCAAACTATCTTGTTTTTCTGTGTTTGCTGGTGCCTGCCTGTACACACACTAAGGCACTGATAGTGGAAGCCCAATGACAGCTGCAAAATGGGTTAGCAACTCACTAACATTGCCCACAAGTTGAGGTAGTGGTGGAAAATGCCATATTGGATAACATGGTAATGAGTCACTATCATCGTTATCATCATAGTTTATTGTTGGACTATAAAAACAGCATTTTACAAAATAAAATACAAACACAGTTAAATTACAACATCCTTAGAAAGCGCATATAAATACAACATCCTTAATAAAAATCATAACGTCCTACTAAACACAGTACAATACTTTCATTCCATAGTTACAGTTGAGTAATCACTCTTTCACCTCTGTGTCTTGTTTAGGATCCTTTTGCAGTTGTTTCTTTCTTATTTTGTACTGTATATCATATACAGATATTTGGTGACTCATAACTATGCACTCATCCTCTGTATTAAACAAAATATAAGTTAAATCATCCTGAGTTATATCTAACCGATTCATAAAGGGGCCAAGCCAATAGCTTCTTGTTTTTTCATACCGTGAACATGCCCACATTATGTGAGTTAGGTCTTCATTCCCTATTTTGATACATTTGCAGTTTTCATTGGATTTTGTTAAATTATTATATCTGGTTTTGAGTATGTTGCCTTCATATAATTCTAGTTTAACTTTAATAAAGTCATTTCTTAATAAGGGATCTTTAAGGATACCCAAATAGTATTTAAATTCAAAATTACAATTAGTTTTTGCATACCATAGTGACTACTTGGAAAGGGGTATCTTTTCCAGATCTTCTGCTATCCAATAATTTTCAATTTTATTTTTAATATATTTTTTATACATCAGGCTAAGGTTTTTTTTTTTTTGCTGACATAATATTTTAGTGTATTTAGTCCATATTTATTTTTTTGATAAACTTTCCTTAACCAATTTATTGAATCACAGTTGTTTTGTATCCACTTCTCCTTTTCCTTAATGCATGTTTTTGGCAACCTGTTTTGGGGAATTCTTGTTAAGTGTAACCAAAAACAGTTTTTTCTAATATTTATATTTGCATTAATGTTTATTAATCCTAATTAGACCTTAGATATTCTACTGGGCAAGATGGAGTTACTCCCAGGGTTGCTTTTAACAGTTTATTTGCTGGATTAGCAAAATGTTCTGGATTACTAGTTTCTCATATTTCTGATGCGTATAATATTTGAGCAAAGTATTTAGCTCTTAACGCTGTCAGAGGTGGTCTGATCGAATGCCCTCAGTATTGAAAATTACATTTACTTAATCCAGACGCTGTTTTTTTTAACATTCATCATGATTATTTGGACATGCTTTGTGCAATTTCCATTGGATGAAAAAGTGAGTCCCAAATATGTGTAACTACTTACACTTCCTGTTTTGTTTGTGCCAATATGCCAGTGGCTCATAATTTTATTTCTGCCGAATGTCATTGTTTTTGTTTTGTTGTTATTTATTCTTAATTTGAGTTTTTGGATATTTGTTTCGGTGAGGTCTAGTGTCTTTTGTAGATCACTTCTTGTTAAAGATAGCAGAATAATATCATCTCCATAGGTGAGTACTGGGCAGCTGGAATCCCTCAACGTTAGGGGCATCTAGACCCATTTGTTCTAATTCTTTTAGTATATGGTCACAATAGAGACAAAAAAGCATTGGGGCCAATGCGCAGCCCTGTCAGACCCCTATATTAAACGTGAATGATTTTGATAGTTGACCCATTGTTCCTATTCTTACTTTAGCCCATGTTTTACTATATAAAGCTGAAATTATTCTTATAATAACTGGGTCTATACCCTGATTATACATAATATTCCATTATAAATTCCTTGAAACAGTGTCAGACACCGCTGACCGATCTATGTAAACCATATACAATCTTTGCTTTCTTATTTTGACATATTTTTTCAATAAGGTGAGTCAATATATAGCAGTTGTCTATCATAGAATATCCATATCAAAACCCAGCCTGTGACTCATTTAGGCAAGACAAGGCATTGCAATGTTATTTATGAGGTGCCCATTCCCAGAGGCACCTAACAATCGCAAATACACAAAAACAAAGATTAAAATACAGTGGAATTAAAACTATAAAATTCAGTCAGTTAGCAGAACCTTTTTCCTTTTTACAGTATGCTTCTGGTAGCTGGGGAAATGAACGAATTATCCTGACCTAAATCACTAGACTTTGAAAGCCTGGCAGAAGAGGTGAGCCTTCAGCCTCAGATTGAACACCTCAGCTGAGGGGGACTCTCAGACCGCAGGTGGAAGAACTTTCCACAGTGTCTGCTCTGTGATGCTGAATGCACGATCACCCAATATCCAGAGCCTAACCCTGGGAATGTCCAGGAGGCTCCTCAAAGAGGAATGGAGGGAGCCAGCACAGGTCGCCAGTGTCAGGAGATCTGACAGGTAACCAGGACCTAGTCCATATCGGGCCTTATAGGTCAGGAAGCTCACCTTGAAAAGAACCCTCCACCTGACAGGCAGCCAGTGCAGAGCACACAGGATGGGAATTACATGGTTGGACCTCAAAAGGAAAAGTTGAAATTGTTTAACCAGGAAAGGCACACTAAGCCAAAACTTGTTTCCAGGTGCAACCTGGGAGCACAAGAATGTTAAATGACTTGCTCAGGATCACACAGTATGCCAGTGGGGGCCATGGGATTCAAACCCAGGTCTCCAGGTTTGCAGCTCAGAGCCTTAAACCACTGTGCTATACTGTTCAGAGCCTTAAACAACCGTATTATACTGCAACCTGGCCACTGCGTTCTGCACCAACTGCAGTTTGCAAAGGCTCCCTCCCTTGACCCCAAAGTACAGAGAGTTGCAGTATTTGAGCCTGGAGGTCACAAAGGAATGTACCAGTGTTGGCAGATCCTTGTGCAGAATGAGGGGCTTAATCCTTGCAATGTTCTGCAAGTGGTAGAAACCACTTTTAACAACAGATGACACCTGATCTTCGAAAGTCAGTCTGCTGTCCAGGATCATGCCCAGATTTTGCACCCTCAGGGAAGCTACCAACAGAACAGACCCCAGGACCAAGCCTGCATCCACCCCTGGTGGCAATCCATCATGCCAGCAACCTGGCTCGATCACCAAGACCTCTGTCTCATCCCAGTAACATCTCAGCCAGCTAGAAGTCATCCAGTCATTGATTTTAGCCAGACAGGTGTTAAGCACATCGACAGCTCCAAGTGTTCTGGATTCAAAAGACAAATACAGCTGGGTGTCATCTGCATAGTGGTGAAACTCCATGCTGTATTACTGAATGATCTACTCCAGGGCAGCAGGTACACTGTGAACAACATCAGAGACAAGATAGAACCCTGTGGTACTTCACAAGCAAGAAGCATTGGGGAGGAGGAGAAATTCCCCATCACTACCCACTGCACCTTATCCGAGAGATAGGACTCAAACCACCTTATGACAGTTCTGGCGAGTCCACAAAACTCACTGAGCCAATCAAGAAGCATGATGTGGTCCACAGTATAAAATACTGAGGAGAGATTGAGGAGCACAAGAACTAACCTGTCTCCTCTATCTCTAATCCTATGCAGATCATTATGCACTCTAACTAGAACCATTTCTGTGCTGTGTCTGGTTAGAAAACACAACTGGAATGGCTCATAGATGTCCGAGGACACCAGGCAATCCTCGAGCTGTTGAGCCACTAACTTTTCAACAACCTTGCTCAAAAATGGCAGGTAGAAGATTAGACAGTAATTCGCCAGGATGTTTGGGCCAAGAGAAGATTTCTTAAGGAGCGATCTCACCAGTGCTTCTTCAAAGCCAACAGGAACACCTCCTCTGCCATCGAGCACCCTGCAATCCTAGCAAACACTGGGCCAACAGCCTTGGTACATCCCATTAAGAAATGCGTTGGGGCTGAGTCCAGGTCACAATAAGTGTGCTTCAGCTCTAAGATCACCTTAATCACTTCAGACACCTCCACTGGCCTAATCTCCTCCCAGATGGAGTGCCTCTGAACCTCCAGACCCCACCAGTATGAGGCTGTAGCCTCCCTAACGGGATCTCAGCCAGATGGTTGACACTCTCTCAGAGAAAAACAGAGCAAACTCTTCACACAAGGTGGATGAAAAAGGTATTTTTAGGCTGTAGACAGGCAGGATGGAGAAGCCTGTCCACAGTCCCAAAAAACTGAAAATGTCTGTTTCTCCCTGCAGCAATCTCCCTGGACAGAAATTATGCCTTCTTGCAGGAGATTGCCCCGAGAACTCCTGTGTTGCCAGTTTGTGTATTTAGATGTTCCAGTATAATTGTTGAACAGATTTTGAGATGTGTCCAACAGGCTTATTGGCCTGTACATAGCTGGGTCAGACAGACTCCCTTTTCTATGTATAGGGACTATCTCTGCCACTCTCCAAACGTTTGGGATAAAGTTATCTGGAATACATTTGCTGTAAAATGGGGCCAGGGGTTTGCACCAGGCTGGAGTATTACAGAGCTATGCCTCTGTGGGTATCCTATCCGGGCCCGGAGCGTTATTATTTTTTAATGATTTGATTGCAAAATACACTTCTTTATTTGTTATTGTTAGCCAGTTATGACTATTTTAATCCCCTAAATCTTGAATATTCAGATCTGCATAAAAAAGATACCTTTAAAGTATTCTAACCATTGTGATTCCGAAATATAATTATGTGTTTCTCTTGTAGTTGTCTCACCCCCTAGCAACCAGTTGCCAAAATCCTTTGTTATCTTTTCCTGTTATTACATTCAACATTTTTCCCCATATTTCAAGTTGGAAAGCTAATTTTTTCCCTTTTAAAAACTTGTTACATTTTTTCCTTTCAATATTTAGGGTGAGTGAGTCACTAACCAGTTTGTGAGATACCATAAAATATGGCAGTCTGCCTTTGCAAAGCAGTTAGTTCCACCTTGCATATAGGTTCACTGGCATAATGGTAGGTTTGGAGAGGCAGTAACTAGCTGTTAGTGCCTCACCAGTTGCCACCTCCAAAAATCAGGTCTTATGGCAGGTGTAACCCCTACAGTGTTGATCATACATCTGACACCTGCAGTGCAAGTCCCTGGTGGTCTAGTGAACCACCCCCCAATCCTCCACTCACTCACCATCATGCAAGTCCCTGGTGGTCTAGTGTACCCCTCGATCTTATGCCCCATGGCTATAGAGCAAGCCCCTGATTTTCAGCAGTAGCCCCACCCCCAATTGCCCACACATGTGAAATATTAATGTCCCTGGTGGTCCAGTGCCCCCTTGATCCCTTGCCCATGTGGAATAGTAACATTCCTGGTGGTCAGGCAGTTGCCCTTCCCCTGATTGCCCACCTTTGTACAGACGCATAATTCCCTGGTGATTCAGTGGTCTCCCACCCCCCCATAGGATTGAAGCCCCATCTCTTCCTACCCACTTGGGCACCATTACTGCCACCCCTGGCCCCTACTCACAATATTAATTCCCTCAAGTAGCTTGTCAAAGTGGTGACTGGCACATCCTCTCGATTCAGTAACTTGGCCAGCCACCATCTGACTGACAGGAAGTGATTGTGCACCTACTGTACAGTACAAAATCTATTTCTAAGTACTGTAGGTGTGTAACTGTTCTCTGTCATTCAGATGGTGGCTGGCAAAGGTGTTAAATTGAGGGTTGTGTCCATCACCATCTGGGGAGCTATATGATAGGGCTAATATGATGAGTGGGATGCCAGAGGGGTGAGTGTGAAGGGGCTGGGTTGGCAGAATGGGATGGGGGGCATCTATCCAATGAGCAGGCAGGGGATCTCGGAACCACAAGGGAATTTTGTATCTGTACATGGGTAGGCCATCAGGGGTGGGGTAGGGGGACTGCTGGAACACCAGGGAAATTAATACTTCACACAGGCGGGCAGTGGGAGTAGGGGATATCTGAACCACCAGGGAGGTTACTATTTCACAAGGGTAGATCATTTGGAGGGGGAGCAGATACCCACTGGACTACCAGAAATTTTAATATTTTACATGGGCTAGTGACTGAGGGTTGGAAGACTGATGAACTATCAGGAAAGTTACAGATTCACATGGTCAGTTGTTCCAGGGGGGGTGGGAGGAATGACTGGACCACCAGGGAAATAATTATTTCAACATGGGTGGGCAATTGGGGATGAGGGTACACATGACCACTGTGGAGGGAAAATACAGCCATCAGGCAGAAACAGGCAGCAAACTGGTTCTTCAGGACAGAGCTACAGGCAGCCCTAACAGGCACTGAGGAGGCACAAACACCATTTGCTCTGGGCCTGTATTGAGACCCTAATAGGATATAAATGACCCTATAGTGCCTTGCAGGTCCTAATGGATCATTTATCGGTGCTAGCTCCAATTTTGCAGGCACTAGTGGGTGACTGACAGCTGATTGATAGTTCCAGTGGAGGCAGGAAGGGAGGGTTCATTGCAACACTTAGAAATCGAACTACAGGGCACAAAAAGAACTAAGCAAGGGGTGTTCTCAATCAAAAGAAAGTAGAGACAGGAGAAACAAACAAAAAAAGCAGGTAGGACACTTATAGACATGTCGGGAGTGGTGCAGTGCAGCAGTTGTGGGGCAGCAGTCTTCAGGGAGACTTTCTGGAGGCTGCGGTGCTGTCCCATCTGTAGACACCTCTCTGAGCTGAAGGCAGAGATTGCTCATCTCTGAGCTGAGTAGGCTAGTACTCAGGGGGACCTCCTCCCACCCAGGGACCATCAGATCCACCCCTGCTTCCTCAGTGGCTGCCAAGAAAGAGGAGCAGCTGGACAACAGTGGGCTCGGGAAGGATGAGGGTGGTGGGGCAGAGGCACATCCTTCCTACAGTTCCACCACATATCTTCTATGCTGTTCTAGCAGGATGGGACCATCCCAAAGAGGCACCCACAGTGGTAACCAAGGAGGATGTGGAGGTCCTCCACTCTGAAGACCCCAGGGGTTGCAGAGGACCCTGGAAGCAACTCCTGGTGGGGAACTCTATCATTAGGGGGTAAACTGGGGGAAAGGAGGGTAGGGGGTAAGGGAGATCAAGCACCTACCTGGCACCATGGCTTGGAGGGATAACGAGCACAACCTAAGTATCATTAGGGCTGCAGGACAGGAGGGTGAGCCAGACATCATAGTTCACCTGGGGACAAATGACCTGGTGAGTGGTGAGGTTAGGGTGTTGCAGGAGCAGTTCAGAGAATTGGGGAGGAGTCTAAGACTGATGACATACTCTGTAACCTTCTCAGAGGTGTTGCCTGTCAATGGTAAGGGGCAGAACAGGGTACTCTGCACCTAGAGGTTCAAAGCATAGCTGAAGAACAAGTGCAGAGCCGTGGGATTTGGCTTCATTGAGGGACTGGGGTTCCACCTAGAGTGATAGAGGCCTGTACAGGAATGATGACCTGCATCTATCCGGGGGACCAGAATCCTCAGGAAGAGGTTTAAATGGTTCATCAATAAGCATTTAAACTAGCCAAGGGTGGTGGTGGAAGTAAGCAAGAAGAAGCAAACAGCACCCTCATCATAGAACCTAGCAGTCAGTAGAGAGGACCCTGAGGTTAAGAACTCACCAAAAATACCTAAAATCAAAATAAGCAAAATGGTAGAGATAAGGCAGAATGGGAGTAAGCATAAGAGGTGGTTGGAGGAAATGTATGGGGAAGGGGGGTTATTAGGAGAAGAGGCAGTAAAAACTGGAAGGTCATGTACACAGATGCTGCAGCCTAGGAGACAAAAATCTTGTACCTACCTAGTGACCCTGATGGCTGAAGTGCATCTGGATGTTGTAGACGTGGTTCATGGGGAACAATGACTGGGATATGACAATACCAGGTGTCAGCGTGGCTCAGTTGATAGCACATATGCCTCTGGACCAGAAGGTTGTGGGTTCTTGTCCATGCCAGGACTGGACTTGCACCTAAAACATTGGCACCCGAGTGCAGCACTGGGGGGGAGCTATTGCTAGGGTGTGCTGTCCTTTGGACGAGATGTTAAATTGAGGTCCCTTCTGCCCATCTTGGTACTGTCCTGGTGGGTGTCCAAGTGGAAGTAAAAGAACCTGGAGCATTCTTCGCAAAAAGTAGGGGACATTCCTGGTGTCCTGGACAACATTCCCCTTCCCATTATACTGTTTCATGCAATTGTCCAGGCTGTGTGTGGGTGCTGATGTGCGATATTGCCACTACCACACATTCAGTCACTTCACTACCAGCCTAGCATTGCTTGTAAAACACTTTGGGATATACCGTGCATGAGAAGTGCTATATAAATGCTGATTCTTCTACTTCTTTTACACTCTATTCAGGAGGGACAGGGTGGGAAAAAGGGAGGAGGAGTTGCTATCTACATCAGGGACAGAATTAAGGCAACTGAGGTAATGAGAATGCAAGGGGAGGCAGAGGCACTGTGGATAACATAGAGATGGGAAATGGTTGTGCCATTAGCACTGGTGTGATCATCAGACCTCCCACACAAGGGAAAGAGCTGGATAGGGCACTTGTAGAAGCCATCCATAGAATGTCAGCTAAAAGGAAGGTGCTGCTGGTGGGAGACTTCAAACTGCTGGATGTGGATTGAAGCAGCCAGGCAGTAGCCACAGCCAGGAGCAGGGACATCCTTGATGCCCTTCAGGGGGTGTGCCGCAGACAGCTACTGATAGAGCCCACCTGAGAGGGAGCGACCTTGGACCAGGTACTCCCCAACGGGGACAGGATTACTGATGGAGATGTGGGGAGTTGCTTGGGATCAAGCAGTCTCAGCATAGTGTGGTTCAACGTGAGAACAGCGGATGAGTCGAACCATATGGAAGCAAAGGTACTGGATTTCAAAAAAGCCGACTTTGCTACGATGGGGGAATGCCTTAGGAAATCACTGACAGAAAAAGGGAGGGGGGGTTGAGGAACAATGGGAGAATCTTTATGGAGCCATACCGAAGGTAACAAGGCATTGCATTAGTCAAGTAAGAAAAACAAAGAGAAAGAAAAAAATGCTATGATTCTCATGAAAGTATCCAAGGAGGTAAGGGTAAAAAGGGTGGCATTCAGGAAGTACACGGCAACGCAGAGGGAAGAAGACAGGGAACTGTGTCTGGCAAAGCAAAGGGAGATGGGGAAAGCAGTCAGGAGCACAAAGGTGCAAATGGAAGAAAAAAATAGACCAGGCGATAACAAAAGGAGACAAGAACTTTTTCAGGTACGTTAGTAAAAGAAAAAGACTAAGGGTGGGATTGTGAGAATAAAAAAGGAAGGTGTGAGACATGCAGAAGGGGACCAAGAAAAAGCAGAAATCCTGAGCAAATATATTTTTTCAGTATTCACAGAAAAGGGGGAAGGGGAGGGGTAACAGTTAGGCAACTGAAGAATCACTGGGAGGGGGCACCAGTCCATTTATGGAGGAGAGATTTCTAAAGAAACTCGCTAATCTGAAGGTGGACAAGGCAATGGGGCCAGACGGGATGCATCCCAGAGTAGTAAGAGAACTCAGGGAAGTGCTGGTAGCACCACGGACAGCCCTGTTCAACAGATCACTGGAAATGGGTGAAGTTCCAAAGAACTGGAGGAGGGTGAATGTAGTCCCTTTCAACAAAAGTGGGAGGAGGGAGGAGGCTGGCAAGTACAGGCCAGTCAGCCTTCTCTTGGTGTTGGGAAAACTAATGGAATCACTACTAAAAGAAAGGTCTGTAATATATGTCAAATCCAGTGGAGCACAAGGTCCAAGGTGGCATGGATTCACAGAAGGAAGATCTTGTCAAACAAATAGATTTCTTTGACTGGGTGACTAGGGAGGTGGATCAGAGAGGGGTAGTGGATGTGGCCTACCTGGATTTCAGCAAGGCCTTAAACACTGCCCCACATACAGTAGGAGACTGTAAACAAGCTGGGCAGTCTGGGAGTGGGTCCCAGGGTGATAAACTGGGTCAAAAATTGGCTGAGTGATAGGACACAGAGGGTAGTGGTGAACAGAGTTCAATCTAAAGAGAGGGATGTGACCAGCGGGGTCCCACAGGGATCAGTGCTTGAACCATTCCTCTTCAATGTCTTCATAAGCAACATTGTAGAAGGGCTGGAAGGGAAGGTATGTCTCTTTGCAGATGACACAAAGATCTACAACAGAGTTGATACTACAGGAAGGGGAGAGAAAATGAGAAGCAACCTAAGCAGCTTAAGGAGTGGTCAAAGAGTGGCAGTTAAAATTCAATGCAAAGAAGCGCAAGATCATGCACTTGGGTCACAAAATGGAGATGAGTGCATGATGGAGGGGAGGTACTGAAAACCACCAAACAGCAAAGGGATCTGGGTGTAATCATATCTGATGACCTAAAGATTGCCAAGCAATGTGAGAAGGCTGAGAGGAGAGCCAGTGAATGCTCGGGCACATAGGGGAAGGGCACTGGTCAGGCTGCACCTGGAGTACTGTGTACAATTCTGGCACCCATATCTGAAGAAGAATGTGAAATTACTGGAAGGGGTACAATACAGTGCAACAAAGATGATCCAAGGATTGGAGGACTGAGAGAGCTGAACACGTACTCCTTGGAGGAGAGAAGGGACCAGGGGTATATGATTCAGACCTTTAAGTACATAAAGGGGATAAACAAGGCAGGCACAGAAGGGATAATATGGCTGAGAAGGGGAGGGACATGAGAGGGCATGGCTGTAGATTGGAGGGAGTAAGATTTAGGATGGAAATGAGGAGACACTTTTTCACAGAGAGGGTCATGGCATTATGGAATGTTCTACTGAAGGAGGTGGTAGCCTGTAAGACAGTGGGTAGTTTAAAAAGGGGATGTGACAAGCTGAAGGGGGGGATAACTGGGAAGGGGAAGGGATACGGGGCATTTACAAGGTTAGGGTGCTAGCTGCACACTAGAGCAGACTTGACAGACCAGGTGGCCAATTTCTGATGCCAAATTCATACGTTCATATCACCAGCAGAAGGAAGGAGGTGATAATGCCACTTTACAAAACATTAGTGAGACCTCATCTAGAGTACTGTCTCCAGTTCTAGAGGCTGCATCTCCGTAAGGGAATAGAGTAGAAGCAGTTCAGAGAAGGGTGACAAAAATGATGCAGGGGCTGCACCAAAAATGAGGGGAGGATGGAGGATCTAAATATGTATTCCCTGGAGAAGAGGAGAAAGGGGGGATATGATAAAGACTTTCAAATATGTCAAGGGTATAAATAAGGTGCAAGAGGGTAGCATCTTTTGTAACAACAAAAGGTGTTCAAGAACAAAGGGTCATGATATAAGAAGATAGGAAAGTAGACTCGGGTAGCATGATAAAGTATTTTTTCATGGAAAGGGTGGTAGATGCATGGAACAGCCTCCCTGTGGAGGTCATGGAGGCAAAAATGGTAGGGGGATTCAAAAATGCATGGGACAGACAAAAGGAACTCTAGCAATAGGAAAGAGAGGGTAAACCACAGATCATTTAGGATCTGCGATATATTAAAGTGGAAGGGAAAATGAGCAGACTACGTGGGCCAAGAGGTCCTTATCTGCCATCAGCTCTATGTTTCTGTTTGCAGAGGTAGTTATGAATTTTTCAGATTCCTCCAGAGGAGCAATCACTAGTGCGGTACTGGGCAGAGGTTGCAAATTACATTTTTGCTGAACTTTTGCAAAATGTTCCGTACTTCCATCTTTGGTGAATTCTTAATCTTCTGAAATTGTACTGTGAGTTTTCACCCAGTGCTGCAGTATTTATTGATGAATGGCAGGAACATGGTCATGAATCATAAAATTAAAGTTCCTAGTCATTTATTTTGTAGCTCGTTGATTTATTCTGCAATTCTTGATGCAAAGCAGTTCTGTGGCATTTTTTTCTGCACGCCATTTAGGTCCTTGTTTGTGTTCCTGTAGGAGGCACAGTAGCTTTCAAATGTATATACTGACTATTACCACCCTACCTCTAGAGTCACAGTACTGGACTGGCAGCAAATCTCCCATTTCTTTTTCCTTTTCTTCTTCTCTTTTTTTTTTTTCACATTTGCACTTTAATTTCTAAGTTCCGCTGTTGAATTCTATGGATGTAAAGTTTTTTTTGATCCTTTATAGTCTGCTGTTTGGAAAAAAGTTTGCAGTTTTGTTCTGTAATTCTGTAGAAAATGCCCCAATTATCCTGCAAGCTGTGTAGTCAACTGGGCATCCCCCACCACCACCATTTATGTTATTATTTATAGGATATGCTGTTGAATTCCATGGAAACAAAGGATTTTTTTGCCTTTTGTATTTTGCTGCCGACTTTTCCCAGAGTTCTTTATGCATGACAAGTACACCTAGTTTGTGTAGAATTTTTTATACATGATGGGCATACCTGGTTGGCACCAAGTTTTTCTGTATAATGACCACACCTTGTTTGATCAGAGTTTTTCTGTATAATGACCACACCTTGTTTGATCAGAGTTTTTCTGTATAATGACCACACCTTGTTTGATCAGAGTGTTTATGTATAATGACCACAACTTGTTTGAGCAGAGTTTGTGTGCACAGTGACCCTGCCTTGTTTGCGATTAGTTTTTTATGCACAATGAGCTTGCCTAGTTTGCCCAGTTTTTTATACATGATAGACACAACTAGTTTGATGAAAATTTTTTTTATGCATGATATTAATGTGCTGGTCCAGCTATATAGAAAAATACTACATCTGAGGTGCAAATTCAGGTGTAAATAACCTGGTTCCCCTCAGTGTGCCTCCATGGCTATACAGAAACATAGACCTTGATGGCAGATAAGGACCACTTGGCCCACCTAGTCTGCTCATTTCCCTACCTAATGGATAAGCTGCAGATCCTAGTTAACCAACCGCCTACTTCTTCCTAACCCCCCCCCAGAACTGCCTTATGTCTGTCCCATGTATTCTTGAATTCCCACACTGTTTTTGACCCCACTACCTCCTCAGGAAGGCCGTTCTATGCATCACCACCCTCTCCTTCAAAAAAATACTTCCTCACTTTGCCCCTGAGCCATCCCCCCCATCTTCAAATTGTGTCCCCTTATTCTTGCACATCTGTTTTTCTGAAAGATGCTACCCTCTTGGACTTTGTTGAGTACCTTGAGGTACTTCAAAGTTCCTATCATGCCCACCCCTTTCCTCAAGGGTATACATATTAAGCCCCTTTAGTCTCTCTCTCTCTTCTTATGGCTTCCATTGCAGACCCTGCACCATTGTTGTTGCCCTCCTCTGGACTGCCTCCATCCTGTCTATGTCCTTGTGGAGATAGGGTCTCCACAACTGCAAGCAGTATTCCAGATGGGTTCTTATCAACTGTCTGTGCAGAGGGATAACAACTTCCTGTTTTCTACTGGTGTTGCCTCTCCCTATGCATCCTAGTGTAGCCCCAGCCCTCATTACTACCTTCTCACATTGCTTGCCCACCTTTAGGTCATCTAATAGGACTACCCACAGGTCCCTTTCCATTTTTTTGTTGATAATACCCCCACCCCCACATTGTGTACTCTTCCCCATGGTTTTTATTTCCCAGGTGCATTACTTTGCACTTCTTTGTACTGAGTCTAAACTGTCATGCATTTGACTGTTGCTTCAACCTTGCCAAGTCCCTTCTCATCCTTTCCACCCCTCCTTGTGTATCAACCCTGTTGCAGATCTTTATGTCATCTGCAAAGAGACATACTTTTCCTTCTGGTCCCTCTTCAATGTCACTCATAAAGACATTACAAAGGACTGGATCTGGTACTGAACCCAGCAGTACCCCACTAGTAACCCACCTTTCTTCAGAGGGGACTTTGTTTACTTTTACCCTCTGTGTCCTGCTGTCTAGCAAATTGTTTATTCAGGCTACCACCCTGGGACCCACTCCCAGACTGGCTAATTTGTTTATTAATCTTTTGTGTGGGACTGTGGCAAATGCCTTGCTAAAGTCTAGGTAGGCCATGTACACAGCCCCTCCCTGGTCTACTACTTTGGTCACCCAGTCAAAGAAATCTATCAAATTCATCTGACATGACCTTCCCACTGTGAATCCATGTTGCCTTGGGTCCTGTGCCCCACTGGCCTCTAAAAACTCAACAATTCTTTCTTTCAGAAGTGATTCCTTCATTTTCCCTACCACTGAGGTCAAGTTAACAGGTCTGTAGTTTCCTGCCTCTGCTTTGCTTCCACTTTTGTGAAGGGGAATCACATCTGCCTTCCTCCAGTCCTTAGGTACCACATCATCCTTCCATGATTTGTTAAAAAGGGTAGTCAGTGGTGTCATTAGTTCTCCCCTTAGTTCTTTTAGAATTCTGGGGTGAATACCATCAGGCCCCATTGTTTTGTCCACCTTAAGTTTTAGGAGTTCTTTCAGAACCCTTTCTTCTGTGAAAGGACTGGTAGCGACTCCTCTATCCGGAGTGCTTCTATTGATTGGATTAGGTACCTCCCCCTTCCTTTGTGAATTTTGAGCAGAAGTATTCGTTCAGTATCCCTGCTTTTTCACTGTCCCACTTTGCTCACCCACCCTCCTCTTTATTAAGCTTACTATCCCTCCCTTGGTTTTCCTTCACTTACTAATGTACCTATAAAGGTTTTATCCCCCTTCTTAATCGAGTTGGCTATCTTTTCCTTGGTTTGGCCTTTGCTATTCTGACTGCCTTTCCTGCTTCCTTCCACTTTAACTGGTACAGTTCTCTGTCCTGCTCCTTCTCTGTTTCCTTATACTTCCTCAATGCTATCTTTTTCTCCCTAACCTTCCCAGCCACCTCTTTTGAGAAACATAATGTTTTTTCCTTTCATTTCAATTTGATTATTTGCTTCACACAAAGGCTTGTTGCCTCTGTGATACCAGTTTTGATGTTTCCCTATTGTTCCTCCACCCCTCCTCCTTGCCTGTTTGCTAATGCTTTTCTGAGGCACTCTCCCATTTTGACAAAGTCAACCCTTTTAAAAATCAGTACCCTCACTTTTGTATAGCTTGACTCTCAGCTGTGATAATTATTGTGAACCACACAAGGCGTCCACACTGCACTGAAAATCTGTAATGTTTTGAAATCATTACAGACTGAAAGACCCAGTCTACACTGCCCTTAGAAATCCCCTCTGTAAACAGTTACCATAATAGTTTGCATTTACACTGGTAACATTATAAAAAGTGTTTTCATAACCATTACAGAAACCTGTTGTGAGGTGGTTTCAACAACGGTTTCTGTAATGGTTTTAAAGCTCTGTTTAATCCTGTCCACACTACACAAGTAAAATCCTGTAACCTTTTCAAAACGTTATCAGTGGTAGTGTGGATGCACTGTAACGTTTTCAGTCTGTGCCGGTTTCAAAATGTTACAGATTTTCACTGCAGTGTAGACAGGTCAGAACGTTACAGTGCATCCACCCTACCACTGATAACATTACATGATTTTACTTATGTAGTGTAGAAAGGCCCAAAATATTAGTTTTCAACAACGGTTTTGAAAACGTTTTCTGTGACATTGCCAGTGTAAATGCAAACCGTTACAGTAATGGTTTGGACCCTCTGTAATGTTACAGAAGTATTTTTCTGGTGTAGTGTGGACATGGCCACTGTTTGGTGGTCACTGGTTCCCAGATGGCTACCCACATCTAGATCTGAGATCCTCTCTCTGTCCCCATTTATGAGTACCAGGTCTAAGATTGCTCCTTCCTGAGTGGGTTCCAACACTAGCTGTCAGAGGCATGCCCCCTGTAGGGCATCGAGAATGACCCTGCTCTTGAATGTGACTGAAGCAAAGGTGTTCCAGTTAACATCTGGCATATTCAGATCTCCTGTCAGAAATATCTCCCCTTTTTATGCCATCCTAAGGATGCCTTCTATCATTTTCTTGTCTATTTTCTACCCCTGAGATGAGGATCTGTATACAACCCCAGTGTGGATTGTGGTGCAATTTCAGGTCTCCTGGGTGACCCACTGTGCCTCTTCTCCTCCCTGTTTACCCTTTAGTCCCATTGCTTTGGTCTCTTTCCTTACGTAGAGAGCTACTCCTTCTCCTCTTCTTCTACCCTCCCTGTCCCTCTTGTAGATCATGTACCCTGGTATGTTGACATCCCAGTCATGGTTTTCTGTGTACCATATTTCTGTGACTGCCACAATATCCAGGCATCTCTCTTCCATCATAGCTACCAGTTCAGGGAGCTTGCTACCTGGACTATGGTCATTGGCACTCATTACCCTCTATTTTTTGATGGCCTTTCCCCTTTTTGCCTCATCCCTGTCCTTACTGCCTTTGCCTTTTTCTCCATTTACCCATGTCCTTCTCCCTATCAACTTCTCCATCTTGCTGTTTACTTCACTAACTACCCTGATTTTTTTGGGGGGCTAGGATTTCCCTTCTCCTTTTCAGCGTCTCCCTCCTTGGCTAGTTTAAATACTTGTCGATGAAGCATTTAAACCTATCACCTAGGATCCTGATTCCCCTCCTGGACAGATGCAGACTATCACACAAGTATAGGCCTGCATTCCTCCAGGTAGACCCCTAGTCCCCAATGAAGCCAAAACCCCAAGCTCTGTACCAGTTTTTCAACCACTGATTGAATCCCATGGTGTGGAGCACCCTAGCCTCACCCATGCCATAGACAAGCAGCTCCTCCAAGAAGGTTACCGTGCATGCTACTTGTTTAAGGCCCCTCCCAAACTCCACAAACTCCTCCTGCACTGCTCTGATCCCATTCCCAACCAGGTCATTTGTTCCTAGGTGGACAATGACATCCAGCTCCCCCCACCGTGCACCTGCTTCTGCAGTCCTGATGATTCGCTCACTGTCCCTCCAAGCCATGGTGCCAGGTAGGCACCTTACCTACCTTCCCCCCTCCCCCAGGTCTACCCTTCTAACAGTGGAGTATCCAACCAGAAGTTGTTTCCTTCCCCTGTGGCGTCCTATGCCATCCTCCTGTGGATCTCTTTTGTGGAAGTTCCCAGCATCCTCCTTGGTCTCCACTGTGGGTGCCTCCATAGAGGAACTACACTCTGCCAGAATGGCATACAAATTGTGGAGAAGTACAACTGGAGGGTTGCGCATCTGTTCCTCCACCCTCACCCTCCCTGAGCCCACCAGGGTCCAACTGCTCCTCTTTCTTGGCAACCTCTGAGACAACAGTGGTGGCCCTGGTTGTCCCTGGATTGGAGAGGAGGTCTCCTGAATCCTGGTCAACTCAGCCTGGAGACGAGCAACCTCCTCCCTCAACCCAGAGAGGTACCTGCAGATGGGACAACACCACATCCTCCAGAACGTCTCCCTGAACACTGCCACTCCACAGCCACTGCACTGCACCACTCTCATCATGTCTTATTTGTGGCCACTCAACTGTTGTTTTGTATGCTTACTCTTTCCTCTCTCTTTTTATTTATTTTTTCTCTCCCTACTTTCCTACTGCCTCTGTGCCCTTAAAGTGCCTGCTGTTCTTTGTTCTAGGACAGGAAGTTCCTGTATTCCTCAGTAGTCTCCTTCTTACTTGCTCAGAGTCAGACCTCAAGCAGCTGGGGGTGATGGAGAGCTACTCTTTTCCTTCTAGGATAGTGAGTCTTTTGTGCCTCTGTGATCACTCCCTTCCTGCTCCCAAACAGGAAGTTACTGTTGTCAGTCAAATCCTGTGCCTAAAAAGTGGAACTGGTTAAGGTGGTGGGAGGGAGGGTGGGCTATATAGTCCAGTAGAGTAGTAATGTTTAACAGCACCTCCTTCCTCTTACTGTGCTCTGCCAAAAGCTATCTAGGGTACTTTTAAATCCAAACACCTGGCTTCCTGCTGCTTAAGCCACTCCCCTTAATTCACAGTTCCCTTCTTCTTCTAGCTAACTGCACAGATAACAGTTCCCTTCATCCAGCTCAGACAAACACACTAACTCTTGTTTTGTTTTTGGTTTTACCCAAAACTGAAGGACCCAGTAGTAGAGTTCTAGTTTTTTATTCCAATTGTTTGACCAGGAGTGGCACACTGAGCTGAAAGCTTGTTTACAGTTGCAACCTGAAAGCACAGGGAAGTTAAGTGATTTGCCCAGGGTCACACAGTATGCAAGTGGGGGCTGTGGGATTCAAACCCAGGTCTCTAGATTTGCAGCTCAGAGCCTTAAACCACTGTGCTATATTGCCTCCCTAAGTTCTTAAGTCCCAGTAGAGTAGTAAAGTTCTAACAACACCTTCTTCCTCTTCCTGTTCTCTGCCAAAAGCTATCTAGGGCAGTTTTAAATCATATATATATATATATATATATATATATATATATATATATTGATATTGTATAGTGATACAAAATCATCACTCGATGAACATCTTGTGAAATTCAGAGATCTCCATTTCCTCCAATGGATTATTCATTCTGTTTGCTTACCACATGACAGTATTATACAATTGAACAGCCTGAGAATAGTCAGCTGGAAGGACATGTCTTTTCCTGCCGTCAAAATTTCCCATTTTACGTCTTGGCTTTTTGCCGTAACATTGCTATTTCTCAGGTGTTGAACAATGATAGAAATAGATGTTATTATGTTTGAAAGAGATGCAGGTAATGAGGAAACACATTAATTTTAATGGAGCATACATGATTAACCATTCTCATTGGCAACAAATTCTGCCTTTTAAAAGCAAGTATTTCCTTTTTTCTCAGCTATGTTAATTTATGGTATAAATTACCATGGTTTTTCTTCAGCATGTCTTCTGCAGTTTTGTTCATAGCAGTGATGTGTTGGCAGCTGAATTTAAGCAGTAAAACAAATACATTTTAACTTCCCATAGCTTAGCAACTACATTCTTTTTAAATTTTATAATAACATTGCCTTCCCACTCTTTAAGATGAAGTCTGGCTTAAAGTTTCAAGTTGGCTAAGTATGATAGTTTTAATGCGGCATGGAATTTAAAACAAAAGCAATGTTAGGCATTGGTATTAATTCATTTTATGTAATAAATATTTCTGGACTGGGGTGGCTATGTTTAGATGAATTTTCAAGTTTGTAATGTCATAGCTGGGGGCAAAACAAGAACCCTGCAAAGGTTGCTGATAAAGAAGTTGAAGAATGCAACATTTACTACATGACATACTAAGATACTAATATACTAACATACTAAAATGCCAGCAGAATAGGCCTAACGGTCTTTCGTGTCTGCTCGTTTGTCAGCCCCCACCCTGGGTGTTGACCTTGCTGCCCCCTCACCTTCTTTGGCTTCTCCTTTCCCAGTTCCAGATATTCTTGCTGCATTGGATTTTGCTTCCAGAACCCTTCCCCTGTACCTGTCCCACCCTCTCTTGAACTCCTCCACCGTCTCTGCCTTCACTAGCCCCCTAGGCAGTGCATTCCATGGCTCCACCACCCTCTCAGTGAAGTAGCACCTCCTCCTTTCTCCCCCGAATCTTCCCCCCTCCAGCTTCCACCTATACCCTCTAGTGGCCCCCTCCTTCTTCCTTAGAAGCACCCTGACTGTTCCTCCCCTATTTACCCTCTTCATGTACCTGAAGACCTCTATCATGTCCCTCTGGTCCCTTCTCTCTTCCAATGTGTACATATTTAGCTCTTCGAGCCTCTCCTCATAGGTCCTGTCCCCCAAGCCTCAAATTATTTTGGTTGCCCTCTTCTGGACCCTCTCCAGGAGGTTAATGTCCCTCTTTAAGTATGGCCTTTCAAAACTGAATGCAGTATTCGAGGTGCGGCCTCACCAAGCAGTTATACAGAGGGAGTATCACTTCCCTTCTTCTGGAGGTGATCCCCCTAGTGATGCATCCCAGCATCCTGTTGGCCATGGCTACTGCCCTCCTACAAGTCTCCAAGTTGTTCATCTTGACATCCACCACCACCCTCAGGTCCCTCTCAGCCATTGAGACTTGTAGCATTTCCCCCCCAGGGTGTACACTTTGCCTGGGTTTCTGGCCCCCAGGTGGAGTACCTTGCATTTCCCTGCATTGAACCTCAGCTTCCACTTTCTAGACCATCTTTCCAGAGCCTCTAGGCCCCCCTGTTGGGCCACCCTCCCCTCCTCCACATCCACCACTGCCCCCAGTTTTGAGTCATCTGCAAAGAGACTCATCTCACTGCTGATTCCTATCCTTATGTCAGAGACGTAGGCAATGAACAGGAGGAGCCCAAGGACTGATCCCTGTGGGACCCCCACTAATGACCCTCCTTGAGGAGGAGACTATCCCGCCAACTACTACCCTTTGGGTCTGGTCCTGGAGCCAATTGCCTATCCATCTGATCATCTGGTTCCCCAACCCCATTTCTCCCAGCTTATCCAACAGGCCCACGTGAGGAACAGAGTCAAATGCTTTGCTGAAGTCTAGAAAGAGGACGTCCACTGGTCTACCCAGGTCCAAGGCACTCATCACCCAGTCCTAGAACTCCATAAGGTTTGCCTGACATGACTTCCCCGGGACGAATCCATGCTGTCTATCGTCCAGGCACCCTGACTTTTTCAGGTCCCCCCCCAGCCTCTCCTTGACAATGCCCTCCATCACCTTGACCACCAATGATGTCAGGCTGACAGGCCTGTAGTTCCCTGCCACCTCCCTTGATCCCCCCTTGTGGATAGGCACTATATGCGCCACCTTCCAGTCCTGGGGCACCCACCCTGTCCTCAGGGAGATGGTGAAAAGCTCCGCCAGGGGTTTCGCCAGGACATCCGCAAGTTCCTTGAGCACTCTGGGATGTAATTTATCTGGCCCCATCGCTTTCTCCGTCTTAAGGGACCTGAGGGCTTCCCTCACTCTCTCTGCTGTGATCTCCACTTCCGCTACCTCTTCTCCCTGCTTAGCCCTCCTTCCTCCTGCCAGGGATGCCTCCCCCTCTCCCCAGACCCGCCTATCAGTAAGGGCCCCCCCTCCTCAGTATCTCTGTCTCCTCCCATGTATGATACAGCACCCCAATTTTCCTTGGTGAAAACTGAGGTGAAGTACTCATTAAGTACCTCAGCCTGCTCCCCCGGGTCTTGTGCCCATCTCTTCCCTGTTTTAATCCTGCTAATCTGCCCCATCACCCTTCATTTTTCCCCAATGTATCTAAAGAACCCCTTCTTCCCTCTCCTAATTTCCCCAGCCAGGTTCTGCTCCTTCCTTGCCTTAGCCGCCCTCACCACCCTAGTGGCCCTTCTAGCCATCAGCTCATACTCCCCTCGATCCCTTTCACTCCTTGAGCACTTGAATTGCCTATAGGCTGCCTTCTTTCCCCACACCACCTCCTGGACCTCCCTGGTTCACCAGCAGGGTTTTCGGGCCCTACCACATTTTTGTCTTACTCTTGCACAGGTGCTGGTAGCATCCTGCACCCCTCTCCTGATGATTTCCCACCTACTATCAGCGTCCATGTCTGACCCAATCACATCCAAATGCTCCTTAAGGATCCTTCCCATTTCCTTAAAATTCATCCACCTCAAGTCAGTTGCCTCCACCTTTGTGCAGCCTTCTACCCCTCCTAGGTCCAAGCAGAACCAGATCATGGCATGGTCACACCCCGCCAATGGGTCCCTTACCTCCAGGCCCCCAATCTGGTCACTGTCTACCAGGACCACATCCAGTATCCACGCCTCCCTGGTCGGTTCCCCCACCTGCTGAGTTAGGAACGCGTCTTGAAAGACATCCAACAATCTCTGTTCCCTGGTCACAGAGGATGTCATAGACTCCCAGTCTGTTCCTGGCATGTTTAAGTCCCCCAACACCACCACTGTTCCTCTGCCCAGCCTGCAGTATCTCCCAACATCTGCCACCAGACTCTCCTCCAGCTTCTCCGCCAGGGCAGGGGGTCTATACACCACAGTATCAGTACAGTAGCAGAAAAGGTCAGAGCTAAAAGGCTGGCCTTCAGGAAATATAAGGGAACACAGTGGGATGAAGATAGGGAGGCATAGCAAACTGCCCTAAGGGAAGCAGGGAAGGCAGTAAGGCAAGCAAAGTCCCAAACTGAGGAAACACTAGCATGAACAGTAAAAGAGGTGACAAGACTTTCTATAGATACATTAGTGAAAGGAGAAAGTCCAGAGGGTATTGCTAAGCTTAATAGAGAAGGGAGCATGTGAGGAGGAGGAGGAGGACCCTGTAAAGGCATCTATCCTAAATAAATACTTTTGCTCAGTATTTACTGAAGAAGGTAGGGCAGGACCCACAGCTCAGCATCATGGACACAGGGGAGGAGGTGAGCACTACTCCCTTCACAAAGAAAGGGTCCTACAAGGCTTGATAAGCTCAGGGTGGATAAGGCAATGGGACCTGATGGCATACATCCCAGGGTACTTAAGGAGCTAAAAGTGGAACTAGCAGAGCCATTAGCAGAACAGTTTAGTGAGTCTCTGAGCACAGGAGAGGTCCCAGAAGACTGGAGAAGGGCTCATGTGATCCCGCTCCACAAGACTGGTAGCAGGGAGGAGGCGGGAAACTACAGACCAGTCAGTCTTACCTCAGTAGTGGGCAAGATTATGGAGGCACTCCTTAAGGAAAGGATAGTGCAACACCTGAAATCCATAGTGGCACAGGATCCAAGACAGCATGGGTTTACAAAAGGAAGGTCCTGTCAAACTAATCTCATGGATTTCTCTGACTGGGTAACCAGAGTGGTGGACCAAGAGAGAGCAGTTGATGTCGCCTACTTTGACTTCAGCAAAGCTTTTGACACTGTTTCACATAGAAGATTGATAAATAAGCTAGGTAGGCTCGGGGTGGGTCAGAAGTTGGTCAACTGGGTGGCAAACTGGTTGACTGGCAGAAAACAGAGAGTGGTGGTAAATGGTATACAGTCAGAAGAGATGCAAGTCACAAGTGGGGTACCTCAGGGATCAGTCCTTGGGCCAGTCCTCTTCAACATCTTCATTAGTGACCTTACAGATGGACTAGAGGGTAAGGCTTGTCTGTTTGCAGATGACACCAAGATCTGCAACAGAGTAGATGATCCAGATGGGGTGGGCAAAATGAGAAGAGATCTGGATAAACTAGCGAAATGGTCAGAAGAGTGGCAACTAGGATTTAATGCAAAGAAGTGCAAAATCATGCAACATAGGGAAGAGAAACCCTGAAGCTACCTCTATAGGCTGGGAAGGGAGTTGCTGTGAGTCACAAAGGAAGAAAGAGACTTGGGCATCATCATCACTGATGACCTGAAATCATCAAGCAGACCTCTAAAGCAGTAGGTAAGACTAGGAGGTGTTAGGGTGTATTAGTAGGGGTATCACAAGTCGTAAGAGGAGGTTATAATCCCTCTGTACAAGACACTGGTTAGGCCCCATCTGGAGTACCCGCGTGGAGTATTGAGGTCACACCTTCACAGGACATTAACAAATTGAGGCAGTCCAGAGAAGGGCAACCAAAATGGTGCAGGGACTGCATCAGAAGACATATGAGGACAGATTAACAGAGCTCAATATGTATACCCTGAGTAAAGGAGGGAGAGAGGTGATATGATCGGGCATTCAAACACCTTAAGGGCTTTAACAAGGTGAAAGAGTCTAACATGTTTAAATATAAGAAAATAGCAGGACAAGAGACACAGCATGAGATTAGAGGGGGCCGATTAAGGGGAATGTGAGGAAATTCTTTTCACAGAAAGGGTGGTGGATGCATGGAATGGCTTACACAAGAAGTGGCTATGAATACAGTGCAGGGCTTCAAACAGGCATGGGATAGGCGTAAGGGAGCAATACAAATGACTATGAATAGATAGGCCACTGACAGAGCAAAGGCCGATGGCACATTTATAAGGTAGGAAAAGAAATGGGCAGACTGGATGGGCCTTGCGGTCCTTATCTGCTGTCAACTTCTATGTTTCTATGTTTCTATGTTTCACTCCTATTTTTACTCTCTTGCCTCCCTTTGTTATCAAGGTGACCCAAATCGCCTCCACGGTTCCCTCCGCCTCCTCTACTTCCCCTATGCCAATGCAGTTTTTGACTATCATTGCTACCCCTCCTCCCCTCCCCCCCCCGTCCTTCCTGAACATAGTGTAACCCTCCAAGTTCAGGTCCCAGTCATGTCCTGCAGTGGCCCAGGTCTCAGTGACCGCTGCCACATCCACTGCTCCCTCAGTTAGCACTGCCTGGAGATCAGGCATTTTATTGCCCAAGCTTCTGGCATTTAGCAGGACTACCTTCCATCCTTTCCCTATACTTCCATTTCCCCTGCTTGTGTTCCCATGGGGATTCTGTTTTCCTCTGGTCTGCACTTTACCAGTCGGCCTTTTCCCGCAATCCTCCTGCTCCCCGGGGGAGGGGGGGGTGGAGACAGAGTCCCTCCTTTATCAGCACCCCTTGACAGCTCTTTCTCTCATCCCTCCCCCCTTCACAAGTTTCAACCCCACTTTTCACCAATGAACCCCTCTATTTTCAACTTAAGGATTCCCCTCCCCTCCAAATTGAAATGGAGTCTATCTCTAGCATACAGCTCCTTATCCTCCCAGGTCTCCCCCCAATCCCCCATCAACCCATACCCTCTGGCCTCACACCACTGTTATAAGACATGGTACATGCCTTATAACAAGGTGCACTGCATTAAAATTAATCTTAAAACAGGTGGCAGTTAAAGTAAATTTTATTGTCCGTATTTTGATGACATCATACAGTAATTTTAAGTACCATAGTTAGTGATTCAGGGCCAACGTGGCAGATCCTATGAGGGTCGGCTTAATGCCCTCAACATGTATGCAGTGAAGACCAGAAGGAAGAGGGGTGATATACTAACATACTAAAATGCCAGCAGAATAGGCCTAACGGTCTTTCGTGTCTGCTTGTTTGGTCAGCCCCCACCCTGGGTGCTGACCTTGCTGCCCCCCTCGCCTTCTCTGGCTTCTCCCTTCCCAGTTCCGGATATTCTTGCTGCACTAGATTTTGCTTCCAGAACCCTTCCCTTGTACCTGTCCCACCCCCTCTTGAACCCCTCCACTGTCTCTGCCTCCACCAGCCCCCTAGGCAGTGCATTCCATGGCTCCACCACCCTCTCAGTGAAGTAGCACCTCCTCCTTTCTCCCCTGAATCTTCCCCCCTCCAGCTTCCACCCATGCCCTCTAGTGGCCCCTCCTTCTTCCTTCGAAGCACCCTGACTGTTCCTCCCCTATTTACCCTCTTCATGTACCTGAAGACCTCTATCATGTCCCCCCGGTCCCTTCTCTCTTCCAATGTATACATATTTAGCTTTTCGAGCCTCTCCTCATAGGTCCTGTCCCCCAAGCCTCAAATCATTTTGGTTGCCCTCCTCTGGACACTCTCCAGGAGGTTAATGTCCCTCTTTAAGTGTGGCCTCCAAAACTGCACGCAGTACTCAAGGTGTGGCCTCACCAAGCAGTTATACAGAGGGAGTATCACTTCCCTCCTTCTGGAGGTGATCCCCCTAGCGATGCATCCCAGCATCCTGTTTGCCTTGGCTGCTGCCCTCCTACAAGTCTCAGAGTTGTTCATCTTGACATCCACCACCACCCCCAGGTCCCTCTCAGCCATCGAGACTTGTAGCATTCCCCCCCCAGGAGACCTTCAATTTCCTGAAAAGAATGAAAAAAACTGTGAGAAAATATTAAGCAGGCCTGAATCAAGAACACAGGGGCATGAGTGGAAGCTGGTGGAGGGGGCAGGGATTTAAGAGGAATGTGAGAAAGTTTTATTTTACAGAAAGTGGTTGAACCTTGGAACAGCCTACCAGCAGAGGTGGGGGTGTAAAAACCATTAATGCCTTCAAACACAGCTAGAGAAGAGTAAAAGACATAACAGTTACACAGAAATAAAAAGCAGTAAGGCAGGGATCAAGGGAGAGGGAAGGGAGGGCGAGGACTCTGACTAGACATTAGGTTTCAGGGTAGGATTGGGTAAAACAGGCCAGACTGTATGGGCCAATGGCCTTTTGCTGTGGACATTTTCTATGTTTCTGTATTTTCCAACGATCTTGAGAAATGTTGGATTGATTTTCACCGACCCACTTGCAGGTGCTAATAACATCTATGCCTGATATTCAAAAGGGTTGCACATGGCGCAACACTGTTGCACCAAGCACAACCCACTGATGCACCCCGGTGCGATATTGAAAAGGGAAAAGTGTGCCTGCATAAATTATGATGCGGCGGGGTGCATCAGTAATGTATGCAGGCACAGGTGGGGGGGCGTGCCCATGCATAAACAGCACAGCCCGATATTCAGCCTGGGCCATGCAGAGTTATGCAGAAGCAACCCCTACCTGCGCCTGCACAACTTTACGCCGAAGAAAAAAGGAACAAGTCGAGGGCCACCCACAGGTGAGCTGCCGCATTGCAGGGTGCAACACAGCAGCTGCCACCTGTGGGTGGCCCTCCACTTTGTTCCCGCCCGCATCTGGCGGCGCCCCATGCCCCGATCGTGACTGAAGTGTCTCCGAGCAGCCCGATCGCAGGCATAATGTAACCACTCCCAGTAGCCCGATCACGGGCGGCATCCTCACCCTCCACGCTCAGAATCCCTGGTGATCTGGTGGCCCCCACCACCCAGCTCCCCGTCAGCCGGCGGGCGGCAGCACCTCACCCGCCCTGCCCGCCGCCTGCTGACTGATGAAGCTCGATAGGGCTGCACGCATTGGTTCAGAGCATGAGCCAATGGCGCAGCCCATACTGTACAAGTCAGTCCAGATATGTGAATGAATTTTTGGGGGGTGGGGTTGGAGGAGGATTTACAATATGCCCGTGATCGGGCTACTCGGGCGGTGGGGGGAGAATGTACATTATGCCCATGAGCGGGCTACTCAGCAGGTGGGGGCAAGATGAACTTTATGCCCGTGATCGGGCTGTGGGGGACGGATGGAATACTGTTCTGCCCGTGATAGGGCTGGAGAGGGCGTCGGTCCCTGACGGCTGCTGCATGGTAGAGCGCCAGGCGCAAGTCGACAGGGATAGGCACACCTGCATGCTAATGGAATGCAAATGGGGCCATAATCAGATGCAAATGGCCCTCCATGCGCCTTGCATAAATTATGGCCCCATTTGCATGTCACCCTTTGAATATCGCAGGTGCTGCACATGGCGCAATGGAACTTGCACCACTGCATCTCAGTGCTCCACTCTGACCACTTGCGCTGGCCCATTTCCACTGCGCCATGCATAGTGGGTGTGGTCCGAGGGTGATATTCAAAGAAGTTGTGCCATAGCGTAACTCCATTGAATATTGCCCTGGCCACACCCCTACGCAACTATTTTGAGCAGCGCAGGGGCTTGTGCCACAGAATGGCGCAGTTTGAATATCTGGGCCCTAGTGTCTAGGTGAACATAGAAACATACTTTAATTTTAATCAGAGGGGTGTTTTGTTTCCAAACGTCACTTCTGCCTAACTTCAGAAACTATGGAAAATCTTCCTGAAATGTTTGTATTTCATGTTGCTGGATGGAGGCAAAGTCCGGGAATGGAGTTAATTCTCCCTGCCCCATTCATATCCCTCCTCACCACCCTCTTGCTCCCCTTTGACCAGTCTCCCTCTCAACTTTCTACACTGTACCATCTCTTCTCTGTACAATAGTTTAATTATTTGGGGATACGTGGAATGCCCAGTCTGTATGGATTGGTTTTACTGTCCCACCCAGGACCTCCTTGCAAATGAGCTTTGTTCAATGGAGTTCCTTCTTGGTAAAACAAATCAATAATAATCCTTATGTACTCCCATCTTGTAGGGCAGAGTCCATTGTACAGGTCAGAGAGGTGCATAAACAGGATACTCATAGTTTATTTCATCCTTAACTTCTCCTAATTTAGGATGTAAGAAAATGGGGTACCCATAGACATTGCCTTGATTAGTTGACAGTGGCATTGGGAAATAATTTAGGCAAGTATGGGATGGGGCCATTTAGCGTGATTTATGGTAACTGTCTAGCAAGCATGGAGCAGAGTGTGAAAGTCTAGGGAAGGATGTCACAAGTAGAGAGCATCAGGGGTCTGTATTGGTGCCAGTCCTCATCAGCATTTTATAAATGATTTGGATACAGGATTCAGGACACGGAAATCTGAAGTGCAGTACAATTAATCTGAGCCAAGGGGACATGCTGGAAACCGAACTAGATGTACCTGGGACATAGCCGATGAATGGCATGTGAAACAGAAAGGGGGCAACTACAAATTGTTGCAATTAAGTGTGACATATGAAGGCAGTAAATAGAACTCAAATGGGAAATCAGTAGCAGGAAATCGATGTAAGCAGTTACTGGTTGGCACCAGATGGGCAACTTATTCAAAGGTGCTTTGGAGAGGCCTTAATGGTCTGAAGACCTGTAGCATGATCAACAGGACACAGAAGGCATATGATAAGTGGAGGGAGGCTGGGAACAAAATAGGGTAGGTAGAGCATCATACGAGGCATTACAGAAAACACACTGAGCCAGCAAGTGCACAGGCCAAAGCTTATCTGTATAAATTCTTGGGGGGGGGGGGCGTGCAGCAATCAAGGGGAATAATAAACCCTTTATATGATACATAGGGGACACATGGAGAATCAGGAATAAAGAAGCGTCAAAGATCATTGGGGACGCATGAAACCACTGAGCAGGGCAGGTGGAAGGGCCGAGGCACTATATACAACCATGGGTCATTATTTGGCCCAGAATACAGGGGGCATACCCATCTAGTTTTGAAGTTATAGGAAAGGCGCAGGCTCAGCAGCTGGAGGTAGTACAGGTCATGCTAAAATGTGTAGGTAATTATACTGGAAAAGATCACTCTTAGCCAATCAGAATGCAACATCACTGTACTGTTATTTCACAGTAGACTGAATAATGGAACAGTGGCTTTGCATACAGATCGTGTTAAAGTAGTAGGTAAGTAAATTATCTGGAATCTGGATGATGTAACATATAAACATAGAAGTTGATGGCAGGTAATGACTGCTAGGCCCACCTAGTCTACCCATTTTCCTAACCGCTTCAAAAACTACAGACCCTACTTGATCTCTGGCTTTGTTCTCCTTCCTGTCGCTAGGGTTCCCCTGTGCCTATCCCAGGCTTTTTTTAAATTCCCCTACAAACCTTGCCCCCACCACCTCCACTAGGAGGCTGTTCCATGCATCCATCACCCTTTCTGTGAAGAAATACTTCTTCATGTTTCCCTTTTGTCTACCCCCTTCCAGCCTCATGTCATGACCCCTTGTTCTAGAACATCTAATTTTCTCAAAGAAGCTACCCTCCTGCAACGTATGTGTGCCCTTGAGATCATCTTCGAAGGTCTCTGTTATATCCCCCCTCTCTCTCTCCTCTCCTCCAGGGTATACATATTGCTGTCCTCCAGTCTCTCTTCATAAGACTTTTGGTGCAGGCCCTGTACCATTTTTGTTGTCCTTCGACCGCCTCTACTCTGTCTATATCCTTATAGAGGTATGGCTTCCAGAACCGGATACAGTACACCAGATGAGGTTTCAGTACTGATTTGTACAGTGGCATTGCCACATCATTTCTTCTGCTGGTGAAACCTCTTCCTGTGCACCCCAGTACCCCACTAGCTCTCACCACAAATGTAAATGTGAGAAAATCATAGGTCTGGCGTGGTATCTGAGTGAATTACTAGGGGTACAGGGTTACTGATGTTGGCCCATTAGTGAAGTGGCAGGGCTGTTGTTTTGGATGCTGCTGACCTAGGTTCGAGAATGAGCCTGGGATGGCATGGGTATGATGGAGTATAATGTATTTCAGCGGATGCTCCCCTCCTGCAGGGAGGGAGGTTTGCAATGCCTTGCTCTGTGACAGCCACATATAGGAGTGCAGGCAGTAGTGTAGCAGTTGGGGCAGTAGTGTAGCAGATGGGGCAGTAGTGTAGCAGTTGGGGCAGTAGTGTAGCAGTTGGGGCAGTAGTGTAGCAGTTGGGGCAGTAGTGTAGCAGATGGGGCAGTAGTGTAGCAGATGGGGCAGTAGTGTAGCAGTTGGGGCAGTAGTGTAGCAGATGGGGCAGTAGTGTAGCAGTTGGGGTATAAGGAGGGATGTTGTGGTGCCCTTGCCATGCGTCTGTGCATCTGCAGTGACAGCTGCCCTAGCGCCGATGTCACCATAGGGAGGAGAATAGTGAGGGGGAAGGGACTAAGGGGTGACTCTCTGCTGTCCAAGCACCACAATGACCAATATGGCAAATGGTGGTACAGCCACCCTGCCAGGCAGAGGAGCAAAAAAAAAACATAGTCTAATAAAAAGAATGAAGTTCTGGCAGGGGCACTAGCTCATATCTTGATGAACTCCAACTGAAGTACTGCGTCAGATTTTGGAAACCATACCTCTGAAAGAACATAGACATGGTGGAGGCATTCCAGAGGCAGGGCTGGCAGTATAGCATAGAGGTTAGAGTAATGAGCTGTGAATGAGTTTGGTACATCCAGAAGACCAGACCTTGGTTTGATTCTCACAACCTCCACTTGCATACTGTGTGACTCTGAACAACACATCCACTTACAGGGGCTTGCTCTCTAATTATGGCTTTAGTCAAATAATTCATGACTACACCGGGCTGAGTAATAAATCAGCTACACATTCCTTGTTGAATTCAATGATGGCGAACAGAACCAATACAATGAGAGAATCTGGCTCTATGCCATATCCTGTTCGTGACATAGAAACAGAATTTGACTGGCAGATAAGGACCACTTGGCCAACCTAGTCTGCCCATTTCCCTACCTAGAGGATAAGCTGCAGATCCTATTTAACCAACAGCCTATTTCTTCCTATCCCCCCCTCAAAAATTGCCTTATGTCTGTCCCAGTCTTCTGTGTGTGGTCCAATGGTGCAGCACAGAGACCCAGACCCTCTGTCTGATGATTTCGTGATTGTGCAAAACTAGTCCTTTCAGAATTTTTAGTACTGTAGGTCTGTAACATCGATTGGTCCTACTTAGATCTAGTGCCAGACATTAATCATGCTCTGGATTTTTTCATTACTCAATTCTCCAAAATTGTACACAAACACACACCTATAACTAGAAGGAGGGGACAAAGGCTTAGACTCTAGGGGCCAATGTGCCAAACGGCAGCACAAGTCCGGTGCAGCACAAATCTGATGCGCCATGGTGCAATAAGTGCCATATTCAAAGGGGGCGCATGGTGACATGCACCGGTGCAACATGGTTGAATATGGCATGAAGGCGCCATGGCACAACTAGAGATGCATCAGGGAGCAATCAGACCTGTGCCAGAGTGCAACCAGAGTTGCTCTGAGAGCAACAAGACCTGCACCGTAGTGCAACCAGAGATGCGCCAGGGCACAAAGGGACAAGTGCCAAGGCACACAAGGACCAACCCCAGTCAATGGTGGAAGCACAGCAGCAGTGGGAAAGCATGGGGCAGGCAGAGGAATACACCTGGGGACAGTGCCAGGGAGGCACAGTGGCAGGCCACAGGCGACCACCAACAGCAGGGCACACACAGGTATCCAGCCCCCCCGAACAAACCGTGGCACAGGACGCAGGGAACAGGAGGCACCAATGGCCAAGGGAGGGCTGCCACAGGAACCCCCCAGGCAGCATGCTGTGCCCCACCCACCCAGACCCCAGCCAGCCACACTCTGGGCCATGGCACCCAACACATGCCACACATCCCAGACAGCTGCCCCATGGCCACCCCAAGGCACAGCCACCAACCAAGGGCAGGACACCACCATGCACGACCTGAACAATGACACAAGCACACCACACAGACACCCACCACACCACTGCAGCATGGCTCCACTCACCAGCTGCAAAGCAGAGATGGACACAGGCAGGTAAGCAGAAAAACTATATTCAAAAGCCAAACTATATACAAAGGCATAGGGTGGGAAAGGGTAGGAGAGCGAGGGAAGGGGACAGGGAACAGGGACTGTACAGTGGGATGGGGGATGGATGGGGAAGGGATGGCAGGGGTAAAAGGGAAATGGTGGGGATGCTCTATCGGTGGCCATGGCCTGCTGCCTCCTGACACCTCCACCGTCGCCTGTCCTGGAGCACCATCCTGCCTGTCTGCTGTGCCACCTCCAGTGTGGTGGATGTGATGAGGATGATCTGCCATAAGAGGTGGCAATATAGGGGCAGCTGCAATGCCCTCCAGATGCCTATGACAAAGGAATGGACAGGTGATCAGTGCAAGGTCCCCAGGAACCATACCCTCCCACTGTGTGCAGCGGACAGTGGGAACACACACCCCTGGAATGCAGGGATTTATTTAATTACAAAAATTGATTAGCATTTTGCTCATAAAAGTGTTAAAATATTGTGAAAATGCATAGCACTTGCTCCTCTGTGTTTAACAAACATAGCACTTCTAGAAAACCTATATAAATACTTTCTGTACAGTTAGCATTGTCCCAAGAAAAAAACTGCTAATCGATTATTTAAAAGCCTGGAATGGCACCCTGGCCACCCACAGTGGGTGGGCCAAAACCTGCCAGCATCTGAGCATGCCACTACAGTGCACAGCGGTGGACACTGCCGTCCGATGGCCACCCGACTACACAGCCACAGCCAGACAGCACAGGGCACCAGCAGCACCGGTGGCAGCAGGGTGCACACCCACCCCACCAGCAGCAGGTACACATGTACAATGGCCGCCTCACAGTGGCATGCACCACGCACAGTGTGCATCACACTGCTGCCATGGCACATCACACAGGTGGCCATGGCCACACCTACTCCCCCACTGACCATCCGGTACTGAGTACAGGAAGACAACAGTGCCTACCTACCTGCTGTGGCACCACTCGCGCCTGCACTGCTGCTGCTCCACCTCTACCACTTGGGCCCGCAGGGGCCTGCAAAAGCACGCAAGGCATCCCTGCTGCCCTTGCATGGTGCCTATTCTCAGGCCCTAGGAATGGAACAAAGACAGGTACACATCAGAGAACAACCACAGCATGTGCCCACCACCCCACCCCTGTGCACAGAGCATGTACCCCAGCCTGACATGTCCCTAGAGAAGTGTAGTGCAGCAATCAGCCAGCACGCCACTCTGCAATGCACACGCTGACAATGCACTCCCTGCAGGGCATGTCAGGCAGCCCAGCCAACACCACAGTACAGCAGCAGAGCACACAAGAAGCATGTGAAGACTTACCTAGCCATGGCACGGCCTGTCTGCAGATGCATGCCTGCAGCCATCTCAGTTGCTCGGAGTCCCAGTGCGCCATGTCTCCATACCAGTGGCAGCATTCTCACTGGTCTGAGGCACTCCGGTGTCCCATACTGGGTCTGCAGCAATAGCCTGCCAGACATCCGACCTGGCCTGCTGCAGGGGCACCTGGCCAAACAGCCCTGGTGCAAGTGGCTGCACTAGGGCCACAAGGTTGACCAGCTCCAGGTCTGACCAGTTGCGGGAACATCGCATACCTCACCACACCATTATCCCCAGGCAAGGTGTTGGGTAAAAATGGCATCCAGAGGCACACATGCGCACAATGTGAGCAGGATGTGCAGCTCATGTTGGCATGCGCCACATCCACCAATCATGCATTGCTGTGGATGCGTGGCATGGGGCATGGCCCACCTGGCATGTGGTGGCATAGTCCCAAGGGGCAAAGGGTCATGACAGGGGTCAGGGGTTACCTGGCACACAGTGCACTCACAGCACAATAGAGGTCATGGGGCACTGTGCGCCATGGCCTCTATTGCATTCTGAGCGCACAGTGTGCAATAGGTGGTGGCACTCCACCTGATGCATGAGCACTGTGTGCCAGCGCACTGCGCATGTCACGGCCTTGCGCCACGTCATGCGCCGGAGCAATTCCATTGTGAGGGATCAAGTTCCTGATATTAAACCACCACATGCTAATGTACTCATCAGGCAATGTGTGGTGCACTGGGGAAATCAGCATGTCATTACAGTTGCACTACTGCTCATTTGCATGTGATGCACTTTAAAGGTGTTGCAAAACAGCACAGGCCAGGGACCGGTACTGCAACCATCCAAGGTAAATTGCACTCACTGTGAGACCAGCCAGCACAGCAGGGTGGATGGGGTGGACAGCAGCAGTCACTGACACACATTTCCATGTCCACAGGTAGCACTATGTCTGAGCGTGATGAGACTGAGGAGCGTGAGCCTGCTCGCAAGTGCAGGCCCAACTTTACAAAGGCAGAAACCGATGCCTTGTTCAAGGCCTACCTCGACAGGGAGCAACTGCTGAGTAGTGCCACAGGCACACCACAGGCCAGGGCTGCGGCCTGGGTGGAGGTGGCAATGTGTGTGAACCAGCAGGGTAGCCACCAGCGGTCAGTGCAGGAGTGCAGGAAAAAGGTGGGCACTGATAAACACCACATCATGGAGAAGGTGGCGGCCATACGGATGGCCAGGTCAGCCACTAGAGGGGGCCATGCTGACGTGCCACAGCTCACAGTGCAGGAGGAGCTGGTGGTGGCCACCATGCACCGCAGCACCATTGAGGGTGTGCCAAGTGGTGGATTCCAGACAGGAGGGAGCCCATCCTTGCATGGTACATATGCCATGCCCATGGGGGTGGTGCACAGCAATGCAGCACTAACACTTCTGTCCTCTCTTACAGCACAGGCACACCAGCATGCAGTGGAAGGGGTGCCAGCAGTGGCCTTGGGAGAAGGCCCAGGCCCGGAGGAACAGCCATCAACCTCCACGGGCATCCAGAGGCCCGATTGGCTGCAGCACACCACCGCCATCCAGCCGGATGTCCTGGGCTTGGTGTTGGATGAGGCCCTTGCTGTGTTTAAGCAGGATGCCAGCCATGGCGTACTCTGAATGGAGACACAGATTGGGGCGGGGTCCGAGACTGATGATGACATGACCATCATCCTGGACAGCATGGGTGGTGTTGTGGAGGAGACACCCATACCTACTACCAGCACTGGCAGTGCACCCAGTGGCCTGTCGGCGGTGGGACAGCTGCCCGCCACCTCTGCAGGTGTTGCCAGATGCACGGCCATGGCAGTGCCATGTGGTGGTGGTGGTGGTGCATCCTCTCAGGTGCTGGCCAGCATACAGGGGCCAGAGGGGTAGCAGCAGCAGATGGATGGGGACGTTGGATGGCCGGATGCAATGTCCACTGCTGTGGTGCCAGACAGAGACCTACCCCATGGGGACCCTGCTGTGCATCATCCACCTGAGTGGGCTCCCCTTGGTGATGACCCATTCTTAGAGCACACCCCATTGCTGCGGGCCTCCATGGAGTGACAGGTGCTGCTTTAGCTGGGGTGTGTGCACTTTGTGCAGAGGTGCACAAGGCAGCCAAAATGCATGAGAGGGGCATCACGCAGGTCCCAGAGGCTATGTAGCACCTGCGGGAGGACACGACAGCATCCCTGGATCTCATTGCCAATGCAATTTTGGTTGGCCTTGCACCACTGGCTGCCAGCTACATACACCACGTAGTGCACTGTCAACTCTGTGGGCCTGGCATCGAGCGACACTCTTCCTGACAATGCCAGGCTCTGCTGTTGGCATCCCAGGCATGCCTGGGGCGGGACTGTTTGGGTGCCTTCACACCCCTGCACTGAACCAGTCCCGGTCCCACAGTACAACCCGTGGGGGGCAGTTGCATACACCCCATGGCCGATGAGCAGCCAGTGGCTGCCGATCAACCCCAGTGCAGCTGCCTCCATGTCTGCAGTGCCCATGGTTCTATGCGGTGGACCTGATGTGCAAGCCACCCTGGCTTCTATCTGCTGCCACTGCCCTGTGCACACATGGGCGATGTGTGTGGGTGCATGCCACAGTCATGGCAACTGTGTGTCGCGCCGCATATTGCCTGTGTGCACACCTGCCCGGCCGCTGGCCCATGTGGCATGGGCATGGGCGTGATAAGAGCAGAACTGCACTGGTCACACCTGTGCACCAGCGCCCTGCATCTGATCCACACCATGTGCTGGTGCCTGGGCGTGTGATTGCATGTGTCTGCATAAGTGTGTGTTGCTGTACAGTGCTGTGTGCTGTTGTGTGTGGCTGTGTGGCACTGCCACCCCCACCCCTGCACCATGCCTCTGTGTGCACATGCCCATTGCCATGCCCGCCCATGCCCATGTGCCGTACCATTTTGTGTGGCCACTGCATGGGAGTTGCTTCACCTACCTGGGTGCACCATAGTGCTCTTGTGCAATAGTGTCTCGGTGCTGGCATGCCATCTGCATGAGCCAGGGTTCTCTCTGCCCAGGGGGCTTCCCACCTCCCTCCGGCCCATTGCGCTCATCATCTCCACTGCTGGCCCTCTCTTCAGCCTTGACAGCTATCCCATGGTCAATGGCCATGTTGTGCAATATGCAGCAGGCCAGAAATAGGCCACAGGCCTTCGAGGGGCTGTACTGTAGGGCACCGCCAGACCTGTTAAAGCAGTGGAATCATGCCTTCAGCATTTCAGATACACACTCAGAGATGACCCACATGCTGGCATGTGCCTCATTGTACCGGTCCTCTGCTGGGGGTGACTGGTGCCGGTAGGGGGTGAGCAGCCAGGGCCTGAGTGGGTAGCCACTGTCACCTGTGTGGGCAGATACCTGGTTAGCCTGGGGTCCTGTGTTGCTGTGCCCCTTGCCCATCCCTGGCACCCTTGCCAGTGAGCCCACTCTGCCTGCCCCCATCCCATGCCCTGCTGTTCCCAGCTCCCTGTGGCCGTCCCATACTCACCCACTAGGTGGTCTGTGGGGATGTCCCCATGCTCAAACCTGTGGCACAGCACAGAGCTGTGCCAGATGAATGTATCATGTGTAGTCCCAGGGTGTGTGGTGCAGACATTGGTTATGCACCCCCTGGCATCGCACACCACCTGGTGGTTGGCACTGGGGTAGCACTTCCTGTTGAGGCATGCTACCCCCTCTGGGCCAGTTGGCATGTGGATGCCCAAATGGGTGCAGTAAATGGCCCCAAGTATGCCAGGCATCCGTGCTACCCTGTGTAAGTCCTGCATGGTTGTTGTACACTCTGCCTGTGTGCTGGGGAAATGGATGTATTCCGAAGTATGTGGCAGCAGGCTGTTGAGAAATTGTGTGAGGTGGCATGACGTGGCTGACTGGGTTTTGCATGTGGTATCCCCTGTTGGTCTCTGGAAAGTGCCTGAGGTGAGCAGGCACATGACAGCTGTCACCTTCATCTCCACTGCCAGGTCATGGCTCCATCATGTGGGTGCCTACATCTCCTCACTGCACAGCTCACAGAGCTGCCTCAGAATTGCCTGGTTTAGGTGATACCGGCCCAGAATCTCCATATCGGAGTAGTTCTAGAAGGTGATGTGGGCACGGTATCACCTGTTTTGAACATAACACCAACAGGCCCTTCCATAGCTATGACACTGTTCCTCCTGCCTCCTCACACCCCTCATTACGGCCTCCATCTGGAAAGCTGCACTGGCCATAGCCCTTGCTGTCCTGTATCCCCCTGGGCGGTCGGCTCCTGTGGTCTGCTTGCCACCATGGAGCAGGGCCTTTCTCTCTGCCTGCCTCTTCCTGTTGCTCCCTCTGCCCCTGGCTCGAACTCCACTTCCACCTCTGTCCCTCTGTCCCACACCCCTGTGGATGCCTGTTCCACTCCCTCAGTCCCTCACTGGCTCTGTCTCCCTTGGACCTTCTGTTTCCTCCCCCCACTGTCCAGTTGCTTGCCCTCTCTCTCTCTCTCTCTCTCTCTCTCGCCTCTCCTCTCTCTCTCTCTCTCTCACTCACCCTCTCTCTCTCTCTGCCCTCTCGCCCCTGGTGCAAGTGCTGTTCCCATGCTTGTGCCCTTTATTTTCAGGCTTAAGTCTGCTCGGTGCATCTGGACATTGATACGCACTTGCACCATGGGTCGGCGATTGAATTTCACACTGCGCCGCATATTCATGGGCATGCCCCCTGCCCTTGCACATGCATTCATTAAGGTTGCGCATTGGCACACTGTGACTTGCGCTGCACACTGGCTCCCAGCGAATATCGCACCTTGGCACATTTCCACAGTTGCACCACTGCATCTCAGTGGAGCCATGTGCAACTGCTTTGAATATCCCACCCTAGATGACTAACAAAAGAACTTTTAAAACTCATGAAAAATAGAGATCGGACCTGGGCTAAGTTTAAAAATACTAACCTAAAATCAGGCTGTGAGCACTAGAGGATGTTGTGTTATACTTGTAAAAAAGCAATAAATTCAGCCAAAAGGAATTACCTTAGAGAGCAATAGACCTCTGACTTATCAGATCCTAAGGGCTTCTGCAGATGCTTGAATAATTTACTAAATCCTACCAAAGAACAGTCACAGCTGAGCCTGGAACACAAAGGTATTCACATAACTGACCAGCTGAAAATGTTCAGTATATTTTATTTAATGACTACTTCTTGAAAGGTTAGACTTTGCACCTCCTGTAACTAGCTGATTTACTAATTACTTAAACAACAGGATTCATAGAAACATAGAAACATAGACTTTGACGGCAGATAAGGACCGCTAGGCCCATCTAGTCTGCCCATTTCCCTACCTACAGGATAGGCCGCAGATCCTATTTAACCAACAGCCTATATCTTCCTGCCCCCCACAAGAATTGCCTTATGTCTGTCCCATGCATTCTTGAATTCTCCCAAGTTTTAGACTCCACAACCTCCTCAGGAAGGCTGTTCCATGCATCCACTACCCTCTCTGTGAAATAATACTTCCTCACATTGCCCTGAACCGCCCTCCTTCTATCTTTAAATTGTGTCCCTTGTTCTTTGCAAGTCTCTTTTCTGAAGATGCTACCCTCTTGGACTTTGTTGATTCCCTTGAGGTACTTGAAAGTTTCTATCATGTCCCCCTCTCCTTCTTTCCTCAAGGTATACATATTAAGCTCCTTTAGTCTCTCCTCATACGGCTTCTCTTACAGACCCTGCACCATTTTAGTTGCCTCGTCTGGACTGCCTCTATCCTGTCTATGTTCTTGCGAGATGGGGTCTCAGAACTGGACACAGTATTCCAGATGGGGTCTCACCAACTGTCTGTACAGAGGATAACAACTTCCTGTTTTCTGCTGCTGATGCCTCTCCTATACATCCCAGTATACCCCAGCCCTCCTACTGCCTTCTCACATTGCTTGCTAACCTTAAGGTCATCTGTATGATTACCCCCAGGTCCCTTTCCTGTTTTGTTGTTGTTACTACCTCCCCACCATTGTGTATTCTTCCCTGGGTTCTTGATTCCCAGGTGCATTATTTGCACTTTTGCATTGAATCCTAGCTGCCATACGTCAGACCATTCCTCCAACCTTGCCAAGTCCCTTTTCATCCTTTCCACGCCTCCTTGTGTATCAACCCTGTTGCAGATCTTTGTGTCATCTGCAAAAGGCATACTTTTCCTCCAGTCCCTCTGCAATGCCACTGATGAAGACATTAAAAGGACTGGACCCAATACTGAACCTACGGTGCCCCACTAGTAACCCCTTTCTTCAGAGTGGACTCCATTTACAATTACCTTCTGTGTCCTGTTGTCCAGCCAATGTTTTACCCAGACTACCACCCTGGGACCCACTCCCAGGCTGGTTAATTGACTAATAATCTTTGTGTGGACTGTGTCAAATGCCTTGCTAAAGTCTAGGTAGGCCATGTCCACACCCCTCCTGGTCTACTACTTTGGTCACCCAGTCAAAGAAATCTATTAGATTCGTCTGACATGACCTTCCCGCTGTGAACCCATGCTGTATTGGAACCTGTGCTCCACTGACCTCTAGGTACTCAACTATTCTTTCCTTCAGAAGTGACTCCATCACTTTCCCTACCACAGAGGTCAGACTGACAGGTCTGTAGTTTCCTGCCTCTGTCTTGGTCCCACTTTTGTGAAGGGGAATCACATCCGCCTTCCTCCAGTCCTCGGGTACCACACCATCCTCCCATGATTTATTAAAAAGAGTAGCCAGTGGTTTCACTAGTTCCTTCCTTAATTCTTTTAGAATTCTGGGGTGAATTCCATCAGGACCCATTGCTTTGTCCACCTTCAGTTTTAGGAGTTCTTGCAGAACCTTTTCTTCTGTGAAAGGACTGGGATCGACCCCCTATCAAGAGTGCTTCTGTTAATTGGATTAGGCACTTCCCCTCCTCTTTTGTGAATACTGAGCAGAAATATTCATTCAGTATTCCTGCTTTTCACTGTCCCCTCTGCCCACCCACCGTTTATTCTATTCAGCCTCACAATCCCTCCTTTGTCTTTCTCGCTCGCTGATGTACCTATAAAAGGTTTTATCCCCTTAACTGAGGTTGGCTATCTTTTCCTCCGTTTGGGCCTTTGCTATTCTGACTTCCCTCCTGCTTCTTTCTGCCTTAACTGGTACAGCTCTCTGCCCTGCTCCTTCTGTGTTTCCTTATACTTCTGGAATGCTATCTTTTTCTTCCCGACTTTCACAGCCACCTCTCTTGAGAACCATAGTGGCTTTTTCTTTCGTTTTGATTTGTTTATTTGCTTCACACAAAGGCTTGTTGCCTCTGTGATGGCAGTTTTGATAATTCCCCATTGTTGCTCCACACCTCCTTCTAGCCTGTTTGCTAGTGCTTTTCTGAGGCACTCTCCCATCTTGCCAAAGTCAGCCCTCCTAAAGTCCAGTACCCTCACTTTTGTATGGCTTGACTCTGTAGCTGAGTTTAACGTGAACCACACTGTTTGATGGTCACTTGTCCCCAGATGGCAACCCACTTCTAGATCTGAGATCCTCTCACTGCCCCCGTTTGAGAGTACGAGGTCTAAGATTGCTCCCTCACGAGTGGGTTCCGAAACTAGCTGTCTAATGCCTGCCACCTGTAGGGCGTCAAGAATGGCCCTGCTCTTGGATGTCGATGCAGCAAATGTGCTCCAGTTAACATCTGGTATATTCAGGTCTCCCATCAACAGTATCTCCCCTTTCTCTGCCATTCTAAGAATGCCTTCCATCATATCCTTGTCCATTCCCTTCCCCTGACATGGGGGTCTGTACACAACCCCTGTGCGGATTGTGGTGCCCTTTCCAGTCTCCAAGGTGACCCACAGTGCCTCCTCCTCCCTGTTTACTCTTTTTGTTCAGTTGCTTTTATCCCTTCCTTTACATAGAGAGCTACTCCTCCCCCTCTTCTCCCCTGCCTGTCTCTCCTGTAGGTTATGTACCCTGGTATGTTAACATCCCAGTCATGGTTCTCTGTGTACCATGTTTCTGTGACTGCTACGATATCCAGGCATCCCTCTTCCATTAAGGCCACCAGCTCAGGGAGCTTGTTGCCCAGACTACAGGCATTGGTACTCATTACCCTCCATTTTCTGATGGCCTTACCCCCTTTTGCCCCATCCCTGTCCTTCTTGCCTTTGTCACTTTCTCCATTTACCCCTGCCCTTCTCCCTATCGACACCTCCATGTTGGTGTTTGCCACACTTACTACCGTGATTGTTTGGGGGCTAGGATTTTCCTGCTCCTTTCCAGTGCCTCCCCCCTTGGCTAGTTTAAAAGCTTGCCAATGAAGCATTTAAACCTATCACCTAGGATCCTGGTTCCCCTCCCGGACAGATGCAGCCCATCATGCCAGTATAGGCTTGCATCACTCCAGGTGGACCCCCAGTCCCCAATGAAGCCAAATCCCTGAGCTCCACACCAGTTTTTCAACCACTGATTGAATCCCATGGTACGGAACACCCTAGCCTCTCCTATGCCATAGATGGGTAGCACCTCCGAGATTCAACAGGTTAAGCTAGGATGAGTGTTATCTAACACTAGGGTCGCCTTATGCAGGGTACTGCAGGGGTACATACTAGGACAACTGCTATTCCCCCTCTTCAAAAATGATGCTCTGACAGTCTGTAATAAAGCTAGTTTGCTACTATATGCAGATGATGCAGTACTTCTCTATTTACACAGGCAAAGGAGATTGCAATTATTAATAATAACAAACACTGAAATCAGCTCTCTGCACAGATGAATTGAGGGGTGTCCCAACTGCACATCGAAACATTTACAGTGAAATCCCCACAGTGACAATTTCAACGGTTTGAAACATCGCTGTGGAGACCTAATTTTGCCCTTTTGACATGTATTTCCAATCCAACTCAATCGAGTTGATAATCCTTTAGAAGAGGTGCGGGCCCCTGCACGGGGGGCTTGGAGGGACACAGCTCTCTGAGAGAAACACTTCAATGCTGGACAGGTAAAATCTCACCTGTCGACACTGGAGATCTCGCTTATACCGAACTTTGACAACGGTGTTGTCGATTCTACATGGGTTAATCCATTTTGAGGAAAAGAGGCTGGTCATAAATATAACAAAAACACAAGTTATGTTATTCAGTTGTGCTTCTACAACCAGAGCGAAAGCCAGTAATTTTTCGTATCATCATACAAGGGCAACCCACTTGAGACTGTAAATGTCCTTAAATACTTTAGTGTTTTTACCGACCCAAATCTGACATTTGGCTCCCATATTAAAAGCCTATTGTGTAAAATGCATCAAAAATTATTATTTTTTTTTTAGTAACCAAGTAAGGCCCACTAGGCACAAGTGCCTGTTTTCAGGGGCGACCTGGGAGCACTGGGCGGTTAAGTGACTTACTCAGAGTCATACAGCATGCAGGTGGAGTCTGTGAGAATCAAACTCAGGTCTGGTCTGCTGGATGTATCAAACTCGTTCACACAGTGTTCCTTTAACCTCTAGGCTATACTGCCAGCCCAAATTAGGTCAGCTCTACCAGATAAACAAATTCCTGACTTACGATGCCAGACTAAGTATTGCAATACACCATTTGCAGTCCATGTTGGATTATGGTTCCTTCGTTATTGACGTGGCATCTAAAGTCAATCTAAATGCTAAACAAGTATTTGTCAATGCCGAATGTTTGCTTGCTGGCATTGGCAGTGGTAGTGTAGAAGTTACAGAGCTGCGTAATAGGAATGGCAGTGAAGTATTGAACTGAAGCCAACCCCACCACCACCCTGCAGAGAGTGACAGGCCTTGGAGTGTGCGTTTGGGTCATCAGGCATAACGGCCACGCCATTTCACCACACCCCACCCTGCAGAGACTGACAAGTGTCACGATGTTCCTTGTGGTCTTTGGCCCTTATGCGCACCCCATTTCATTACGAAATATGGTGAGATGAGTGCGATATAGGAGAATGGGGTGAAGTTTGAGGCCGAAGAGTCCAAGGCATACCTTGATGCCTCTCACTGACTGCAGGGTGTGGAATGGTATGAGCATCACAGGCAAGAATCCAAGTCACACCCCTGATGCCTGTCATTCTCTATAGGGTTGGGCGTTATAGTTGAAAACCCTAATACCTCAGGCATTCGTTGGTATTTTCCTCCAAATTTTCAACATGTTTGTTTTGTGACCCCACCTCATGAACAGGGGAATATCAGTTTGTTAGCAGCTGCTTATGCACAGTGACTACGGCATTTAGCACCACAGATGCAAAATATTCCGAACAGGATGTAAAAATGACAGCTGTACTCTTTCATGGGGAGGTGTAAAAATGGCTATGTTGCAAATGTGTAGTAAAATATTTAAAAAATGGTGAAGTCCACGAGCATACATAGAAACTGTACAGCACACACGGTAATATAATTAGGTTGGGGATTTCTTACAGCAGATTGTCAACTCAGGCATTTTGGTGCCTCCGATCATGAACAGTGTCACTGTGATTTTCTTTATCTGTGCCGAACAATGATTTCCCACAGCGACCACGCATCTCTGCACTGAAAGTGTGAAAACACACTTCAGCCATGTTGTGAAAAATGGCAGCTGTACTGTTCATAAGGAAGTGTGGAAAAATGTCACTGGTGAAAATCTGGACTGAAAATATTACAAAGTCATGAACTAACGAGGGTGCGTGGAAACTGCGCAATGCTCACTCGTAACATAGTCATTTTATGGACTTTTGTCACCAAATTTTCAACATAGCCATTTTAAGGCCTTTGCTCATGAACAGTGTAACTGTGATTTTCTTAATCTGTCCTAAACATTGCTTTCGCACACCAACAGCACCATTATGTGCTACATGTGCAAAAACACATTTTGGGCGACATATGAAAAATTGCAGCTGTACTGTTCATAAGGAAGTTTAATAAAATGGACATGTTGAAAATCTACAGTGAAAATATTAAATTTGCAAACTTACGAGCATGCATAGGAACTGTGCAACGCATGCTCGGAAAAGTCATTTTTAGGAATTTTTTCACCAGATTTTCAACATAGCCATTTTAAGACCTCTGCTCATGAACAGTGTCACTGTGATTTTCTTAATTTGTCCTGTACATTGATTTTGCACAGACTGCGCCATTGTGCGCTACATGGGCTGAAACACATTTTGGGTGAGATGTGAAAAATGACAGCTGTACTGCTCATAAGAAGGTGTGGTACAATGGCAATGTTGAAAATCTGGAGTCAAAATATTGAAAATTTGCGAACTTATGAGCGTGCACAGGAACTGTACAACGCACACTCATAAAACGGTCATTTTTTTGAATTTTTTCACCAAATTTTCAACATAGTCATTTTAAGACCTGTGCTCATGAACAGTATCACTGTGATTTTCTTAATTTATCCCGTACATTGATTTCGCACACCGACTGTGCCATTGTGCACTACATGGGCAGAAACACATTTTGGGTGAGATGTGAAAAATGACAGCTGTACTGTTTATAAGAAGGTGTGGCAAAATGGCAATGTTGGAAATCTGGAGTGAAAATATTGAAAATTCACGAACTTACGAGTGTGCATAGGAACTGTACAACGCACGCTCGTAAAACAGTCATTTTTTGGAATTTTTTCACCAAATTTTCAACATAGCCATTTTAACACCTGAGCTCATGAACAGTGTCACTGTGATTATCTTAATTTGTCCCATACATTGATCTCGCACACTGACTGCGCCATTGTGCGCTACATGGGCAGAAACACGTTTTGGGTGAGATGTGAAAAATAGCAGCTGTACTACTCATAAGAAGGTGTGGTAAAATGGCAATGTTGAAAATCTGGAGTGAAAATATTGAAAATTCACGACCTTACGAGCGTGCATAGGAACTGCGCAATGCATGCTCGTAAAACAGTCATTTTTCGGACTTTTTCACCAAATTTTAAACATAGCCATTTTAAGATGTCTGCTCATGAACAGTGTCACTGTGATTTTCTTAATTTGTCCCGTACATTGATTTCGCACACCGACTGCGCCATTGTGTGCATTGTGTGAGCAGAAACACATTTTGGGTGAGACGTGAAAAATGACAGCTGTACTGCTCATAAGAAGGTGTGGTAAAATGGCAATTTTGAAAATCTGGAGTGAAAATATTGAAAATTCGAGAACTTACGAGCCTGCGTAGGAACTACGCAATGCACGCTCGTAAAACAGTCATTTTGGAATTTTGCTCTACATTTTCAAAATGGGGTTTTAGGACCCTTCTCATGATTGATGTCACTGTCATGGCGTTATTACCGGGCCCGAAGGGTGATTTACGCAGTCACCGCGCCGAAATCATCCTTCGAACCTGAATAAAGCCATGACAGTGATATCATTCATGAGAAGGGGTCCCAAAAACCCCATGTTGAAAATCTGGTGCAAAAATTCAAAAATGCCTGAGATATGCAACAAAGTTGAACCCCCTCCCCATCTAGCCCATTATACAGCTTACTGGCATTTCCTCAGTTCGCGGTCGGCTTTGAAGAGTGCAGACGTGTTCCCGGTCCACCGAAGATCGTCGTGCGGAGTCCGGAGGTAAGTATGGGGTGGGGGTGTGGGAAACTGGGTGCGCAGTGGGTGGGTGCGGGTTGTGGGAGGGCGGGGAGACTTGTCGTGGGACCGTTTTCTTTACAGGTAGAAAAAATGGCGAGTCACGTGATGAGCGCGCTCGGGTAGACGTGTCTCTCACTCCTCCGAGCCCAAGCGTCTTTATTTAGTTTAAAATACCCATTTTTGGTGGCGTTTCGAGCTCTCCTTTGTTTTAGTGTACGGCTGGGAGCACCGAGTGGTCTGTGGGGCGGTGCAAATTCCAGTTTGCAGTGCGACGAGAAAATATAAACAAGCCCGTGAAGTGATTCGGGGTAGGCCAAGCCCGATCTCGAGTGAGGATGGAGACGAGACTGCAGCTCCACTGGGCGCGCCCCAGCGTCTAGAGGCGAGCCCACTCCCCGCTGACCTGGAGCAGGGTGTAGTGCACACTACAGAAGGAGGCTGAGTCACTACTGAGGACATTAAAGAGATTAAGTCCCTGCTGCAAGGCTTGGTAGTTGATTTTGCCAAAGTGAAACCAGCGCTACACCACTGGCCCAGAGGATAAATAACATGAGGCCAGGATTGCTTCACAAGAAGAAAAGTCACTACTTTAGACCAGGAGTTGGTGGTCCTTGGAAAAGTTTAAAAACTAGAGGAAAGGCTGGAGGATCAAGAAGCAAGAAATCGTAGAAATAATTTAATATTAGCGGGGCTGCCAGAGAGATCAGAAGGTCCAGATTGTGTTTCCTTTGTACAAGAGCTGCTTTTGAAAATGTTTGGCCCTTCTCCATTTGGAGAGGGTACAATTGGAAGCGGGCTCATCGTGCATTGAGGGAGCCCCATACACCAGGGCCAGACCGAGAGTGATAATTATGAGGTTCCTAAATTATAAGGAGAAGTCACATGTTCTCCAGATGTTTAAGCAAAAGAAGCCTTTACAATGGAATGGAGCCTCAATATGGTTCTTTCAGGATCTGGTTCCTGGGGTCAGAGAGAAGCAAAAAGAATATGGAGATATTAAGAAGAAGCTTTATCTGGCTGGTATAAAATTTCGGCTTCTGTATCCAGCTACATTAATGGTGAAACTGTCTTCCGGGGAAAAGAAATTCTTAACAGCAAAGGACGCATGGGATGGACTCTGTGTTGATCTTCCAGACCTCTTCAAAGGTTCAACCAGAAGATGTCCTCTGTGTGAAGGCAGGATTTATTTGGACTTAATGGGAGGAAGTTTTTGGCCATTTATAGTGCTTGGTTGGACTAAGTTGGCCTCGGCCAGGAAAGGATGCATTTACATAAAGACTGGGGTTCGGTTCTAGGAGGGCCTGTGGTGGGGAGGGGAAGGGGGTGGGTGGTTGGGAGAGGAGGTTGGGAGATCAAGAGGATTCAGGGGCTGTCTCAGGAAATATGCGGGTTATAAGGAGCTGTCTTGGATTGCTAAGGCCGGGTTTATATAAGGGTTGGACTAGATAGACTTATTGGGGAAAGGGATGCAACAAGAAAAGTAGTGAGCCCAGCAACTACTAAGGGGAGCTCTGAGGGAGACCTATGGACTGTTGCTGGTAGTGCTGTCTGAGAATGATTGACTATTCACTCTGTAGAAACTGGACTACGCTGTCTACGGGTTTGCTAATTTTGTTATGTCTTAGTTTTTTTGGAGTAATGGACTATCTCGGGCAACTATCTATTAAGGGCTACTGCTTAGATTCTTGGTTCTGTTAGGGAGTTCAGGGGCCCATCAATCGGGTTCTTGTAAATTAAGTAGGACTCTGGGGGTAGAGAAAGTGGTTCATCACGACTCATTGAGATATGGTGGTCGGTCTTGGGACCGGGGAAAGGGGGTGGGGAGGCGAGAGAGAGTCCCAACCTGGGAAATTGTGGGAGTGGATCCTGGTTAATCTCGTTCGGTTTTGTTATTTAGTAGTGCACTAGTTGGATGGCAGTATATAATATTATTTCCTGGAATGTCAAAGGTCAAGGGACCGACATAAAGATTGACAATCCTGAGTACATCGAGCAGCAAGGAGCTCACATCGCAGCTCTACAAGAAACACATCTACTGTCGGATGAAGTGGACTGTTTAAAAAAGCGCTGGGTAGGCCAGGTTTATGGGGAGGGTCGAGAGAGAGCATCGGGAGGGGTCACAATTTTAATAAGTAGGTTGTGTCCCCTTGAGGTTAATCAGGTGGTAACCCGGCAGGATGGCAGGGGAGTTTTTGTGAGGGGCAGCCTACATGGGCACGCGGTTGTGGTGGCGTCTATTTATGGGCCAACTCCACGGACCCCAATTTTGCCTCTATAGAAGAAAATATTTGCAGTGTTCCCATCACTGTCACTGATACTAGCAGGTGATTGGAATCTCTGTTCGATAACAAAAGAGACAGGAGGCCTCCTGGTAAAGAGCCCTGGATCTAGAGCCCAGGCAGCTAGCTCGGTTTTTAAGTGGCAGGTTTGGTGACCCAGCTAATCTATTTGGGGATGGGGCTCTAAGATGACATTTTATTCAGCGCCTCATAAGGTCCATACCAGGATAGATTTTTTTTGGTCAACAAGGAGGCGCTAGGGGATCAGAGCCTTCTCAACTGAAGGTAGAACTTTCTTTGATCATTCTTTGATTGGATTCAATGGGAACCAAAATTGCTGCCTACAAGGCCTTTCAGGTGGAGGCTGCAAGACTGGCTAATACGTCGGAGGAGAGGAAGAGCTTGAGGGGCCCTGCAGGAAATCATTGGGGTACAAATACCCACGTTGACAGATAAGAAACTAGCATGGCCCACATGTAAATTTCTGTATTCTATGGCTGCTAAAGCGCTTGCTGACAAAGTGAGAGTGATTAGAAAGGTGAAAGAGGAATTTTTAGAGGCTGCTATTAGTTCTCTTTCACAACAAGAAGGGACCTCACTGGAAATAGATAGGGAGCTTAAAAGTTTAAGGAGGGATCTCTCGGAGATTCTGTATGGTAAGGCAGATTTTGGCTAAATAAGATTAAGGCTAAATATCTCCTTCAGGGGATGTGCGGGCGCCTTTAGCGGCGAGGATTAGGAATGGGAAGCCTCCAGGACTATCAGTTTGATTCTTCATGAGGAGGTTAAAAGCGGATCCCCAGGATATAGCGGAGGCCTTTGCCTCTTTCTTTGAGAAATCTATCAGGGAATCCTTCGGGGGACAAGGAGATAAGAGAGTATCTAGAGCATATCAACTTCTGACTTTGGACCCTACCTGGCTAAGAACTTGGAGCCCCAATAACTTCCTCTGAGATTATAGAGGTGGTCGGTCTCTCCTTCAGAAATCTCCGGGCCCGATGGTCTATGACGAATTTTATCAAACCCATATCAGTCTATTCTTCCAATTTTGAAGGAATTTTTCATACTATTATGCGGAGGTATTAATCATCTTCCATATATCAAGCATATGTTACATTAATACCCAAACCTGATAAGCCGAGGATGCCATAGGAAGCTATAGGCCTATTTCGCTGATAAATCAAGATATCAAGATACTCACAAGATACTGGCCAACAGGATAATTAAGGTAGCTCAAATTTAATCAGCCGGAACAGGTTGGTTTTATGCCGAGCGAGGGCACTAGATGTACTTAGGAAATTACATCATATTATAAATTTTGCCTCAGGCTTTGAGGATTCTTTGGCCTGATCTCCCTGGATGCTGAAAAAGCGTTTGGACGAGTCTCCCATTCCTTTTGTTTAGAGCGATGGAGAAAATGGGATTCCCAGAGGGTTTGATTAGGGCATCAAGAATTTGTATACGGTGCCCACTGCTAGAATATTATGTAATGGCTATCTCTCAAGAGAATTTGGTTAAAATGGTACCGGCAAGGGTGCCCTCTTCACCGATTTTGTTCAATATCTATTTAGAGCCCTATTAAGTTCAATCAGCAGGAGGTCAGGTCCAGGAATTGGATTGGCAATATGGAGCTAAAGTTTTCTGTTTTGCAGATGACATCTTGCTTCACCTTCAAGACCAGTTTCTTCTTTTAGTTCTGTTAGGAACTTATAGAACAGTACACTAGGGTATCTAACTATAAGCTGAACCTTTCTAAAACAGATTCTACCCTGACTCCATGTATTTAGGGCAGATTTTGCTTCCATGGGGTTCAGTGGAATAAGGATAAGTTAAAATATTTGGGAATTTGGATCACTGCAGATCAGACAGCGGTGCGGATGCTAACATGGGGAATTATTTCAGAGATCTCAGGGGATGTCGTAGGTGGAGCAAGCTGCCTCTGAATTTTGCAGCGAGATTAGGTATTATTAAGATGAACATTCTCCGAGGTTGTTGTCCCGATCTACTTGGCTCCTTATGTCATCCGGCAAAATGGTTTAAGGTTATTAAGAAAATGGTGTTGGGTTTTCTATGGGGTAATAAACCCACTAGGATTAAGTATAGAGTCCTGTGAGGTCCTTGAAGAGGGTGGAATCAAGCTGCCCGATTTTCAGGCTTACTATGTAGCAGGCCAGTTGGGTTTGATGGCTCAGTGGGCAAAGGACGTGGATGGGGGAGATTACCAACCGACCTCGTTACGGCTCGAAAGGAAGTGGTTGAAGGATGTAAACTACTCGCCTGAATCACTGATATATGCTGGGCCTAAAGCGGTGCAATGTAGGGCTGAGGAAGGGAACCCTATTAGGAAGTCTCTGGAAGCCTGGTGGGCGTTCCTTACCATGGGGCAAAGAAACTCCCGGTCAAATCTCGGGATCAGCCTATTTTAAGGAATCCCAGTTTGACTATTGGAGGCCAGGTGCTTGGCCAGAGGTGGGTTAGATATTTGGAAGGTCTTGCCTTGAGGGATATGCAGCAGAATGGGAAAGTCTGGTTGCCATCACAATGCGAGTCTCTGCCCTTTTTTCAAAGGTTACAGCTCAAGCAAATGATTGCGGGGGTTCAAGGGGGAAAAGGGGAGTTCACAGATAGCTTCCTTTCGTGGGAGTGCCTGCAAGGGGCTGTCAATAGAAATGGCTTACTCTAACGGGTGTATAAGCTACTCTTGAACTCCCGTGGTGGTAGTGATTTAATTTCTATTACTTATTGGGATAGAATATTGACTCCTGGGCTTAATTGGAGTTCTATTTGAAAGCTATTAAATATCTGGTCATTCCCAAGTATAGAATCACACAGATATTGGTAGTACACAACATTTTTTATACACCTGCTAAACTTGCTTCGAGGGGTCTGAGGTCGACTGATCTCTGTTTCAGATGTGAAAAAGTAGCGGGTGACCTGCTACATATCTTATGGAGCTGTGAAAAATTTGTCTGTTATGGGACGAGATTAGACAGGGTCTTGACCCTAGCCTGGGATATTATGACTATGTTACGCCGGAAATCTGTGAATTAGGTGACTATTCCCTTGTTGAGGTACCGCCCAAGGTTTCACTTAGCTTTAATGGGATCACTAGTTAAAGTGTTTATTTTAAGCCATTGGAAGGATGGCCAAATATATTTATACGAGCACTGGGTGAAGGATTTATTGAGGTCGCTGGCTAGGATCAAAAATCATCTTATGTCTGAAGGTAGACAGGAGGTGTATGTTAAAAGGTGGGCTAGCTTAGAGGCAGCTTACCTAAAGCCTGATTAGAGCCTCTGAATAGAGGCCTGTATGCGCTAGGGAAGCTGCTTGCCATATTTGGTGGAGTGGGACGTGGTACCAAGGGGGTGGCATACTGCATATTGAGACTTGGTCCGCATTAATAGGTTCCCTTTAGACAGTAGGTGTTATTAGGAGGGATTGAGTAGGTGTTTTTATTTAACTGGAACGGAACGCAGATTTAATGAGGAATGATGTTTGGGGGATGGTTAATCCCCTTGGTCTGGGACTTTCTCTCTCACAGGGGGTGTTCTGGATACCCAAATGGGTGGAGTAGGATTGACTTTAAATTGAGATGTTTTGTGTTTTTTTTTTCTTCTCGAAGATGAGGGTGGCTATTTAGTGTAATGAGACTCTGAGGGTTAATAGTGTATTATTTACTAGCAACTGCTATTTAGCTAGTTTTTTTTTTGTGTGTTATTATTTAGCTGTGGGGGAAGTTTTTGTGTGGGTATCCAGAGGGTTTGTAAATAGGGGTTGTATATAGTTTGCACACTCAGTTTTTGGAGTGTGCGTCCAGGATTCTGGGTTTATGTGTGTGTATGTCTTATTATTCTTGGAAAAAAATTTAATAAAGATTTTCTTTAGAAAAAAAAGAAAAAAAAAACCACGACGTGGGACATTTGCCACGCTGGGGTGGGCTCCAGCGTGGCACAAGGATGGGGGCGTTCAGCAGCGGGTATTGGGCACCCCGTCGGCCTAAAGAATAGACTGCCATGCTGGGGTGGGCTCCAGCATGGCATTTTAAACCTTTGGGGGGCGGGGGCACTTGGCACAGCCCGGCGGGGATTGGAGCACCCTGTCGGCTATACAGTGCATGCGGGGGGCATGCGCCTGCGTGGGGCGCGTGTGTGTGTGGGGAGAGCTGTGCATGAGCAGGCAATATCATATCGCTGCTCACTCAGCGTAGCTCCCTTTTCAACTGTATGCCACTGCATTTGGGCGTGTCATAGACAGCTCCAGAATGCATTGGCTTACAGGGGTAGCGTCTGCCAGCACACTGACTGAATTGGAGGAGGAGGTGACACACCTCTGAAATCTCCGATGATGACACTATGTTTCTTGCACATGCGCGCAAGCAAACATAAAAAGTACTATATCATAACATGACAAAATGTGTCTGTAAAATTGGCTATAGGGTGCATTACTGCTCAATTTTAATTGGTTTGGGTTGATCTTCTTAACTTTCAAAATAAAATCAAAGCTAACTTTGGCAAACTTCAGCTTCAATCTGTTAAGTAGGCAACAACCCGTGAGCTTAGAATGTTTTCTTCAATTAGCCTCACCGAATTTCAATAAAAGATCAATCCAAAATCTTTGTTTATCAGTTCCTCATATGTCAACAAGCATGATACCAAAATCATTTGGCTACTGGGATCCTTCTTTGTGGAACACCATTCCGGTTACAATTAGATCACTTACCAATCAATCAATTTTATTTATTTATACACTGGAGGGTATGTGAGCAAAAATGACTGTTTTCACAAATTTCCAGTAGGTGAAGGACTACAGAGAAGGTACAAAACAGAGAAGAGCCAAAAAGTTATAGCATGAATGCAACAGAATCAGGACATTACAAACAAGCATTTGTCAATGCCGAATGTTGTCATGCTGGCATTGGCAGTGGCGGAGCTAGAGACGCATAACACTGTGATTTTGCTAATGTGTCCCAAAAGGTGATTTTTCCACAGCAAGCGCGACATTGTGCGCCACAGCTGCGGAAACACATTTTGGACAGGCTGTGAAAAATGGCAGCTGGACTGTTGATAAGGAGGTGTGTACAAATGCCAGTGGTGAAAATGTGGCATGAAAATATTGCAGACTTACGAAGTTACAACTGTGCATGGAAACTGCATAGTCATTTTATGGACTTTCGGCACCAAATGTTCAACATAGGCATTTTAGAACCTCTGCTCATAAATAGTGTCATCGTCATTTCCTCAAACAGTCCTGAAAACTGATTTTGCACAGCAACCATGCAATTCTGCTTCGGACATGTGAAAATACATTTCAGCCAGCTGTACTGTTCATAAGGAGGCATAGAAAAATGCCAATGATTAACAGCTGGAGTGAAACTATTACAAATTCAAAAAGTCATGAGCGTGCATGCAAACTGTGCAACGCATGCTGGTAAAACACTCATTTTATTGACTTTCATCCCCAAATTTTCAACATAGACATTTTAGGGCATCTGCTAATGAACAGTGTCACTGTCATTTTCATAATGTGTCTCGAACACAGACTTTCCACAGCGACTACGCTATTCTGCGCCAGAACTGCGAAAATAGATTTTGGTCAGGATGTGAAAAATGACAGCTGTGCTGTTCATTAGGAGGTGCAGAACAATGGTACTGTTGAAAATCTGGAGTGAAAATAGTATAAGTTAGCAAACTTATGAGCGTGCGTGCAAACTGTGCAATGCACGCTCGTAACACAGTCATTTTATGGAGTATTGTCACCAAATTTTCTACACAGGCATTTTAGGAACCCAGCTCATGAACAGTGTCAGTGTCATTTTCATAGCATGTCCCAAACACTGATTTCCCAGAGTGACCGCACTATTCTGCACCGGAAGTGCGAAAACACATTTTGGCCAGGATATGAAAAATGACAGCTGTATGGTTCACAAGAAGGTGAGGTAAAATGCCAATTTTGAGAATCTGGCATGAAAATATTGAGAATTCGCTAACTTACAAGCGTGCGTAGCAACTGTGCAACGCGTGCCCGTAAAAAAGTAATTTTTTGATTTTTCCCACCAAATTTGCAAAATAGGCTTTTTGAGAGCTCCCCTCATGAACAGTGGTACTGTCATTTCATTACTCAGTCCCGAAAGGTGATTCTGTGCAATGACTGCAAAATCACCTTTCAGGACCGAATAACGCCATGACAATGCAAGAATTCATGAGAAGGGGTCCCAAAAACCCCATGTTGAAAATTTAAGACCAAAATCCAAAAAATGCCTGAGATAAGCATCAAAGTTGAAAAACCCTATTTATTCTATTATACAGCTTACCAGCATTTCCTCAGTTCACAGTCAGGCGTGTTCCCGGTCCACGAAAGATCGTCAAGCCAGACTCAGAGATAAGTATGGGGTGAGGAGTGGGTGTGGGGAGGCAGGGTGCGCAGAGGGTGGGTGTGGGTTGGGGCAGGGAGACTCTGAGGACAGTTTCATTTGCAGGTAAAAAATAAACAGAACATTGGGACAGTTTTTTTTTCTTGTGTAGGGATTTAGCGCGTTGAGTGGGCTCCCAGCATGCCACCTAACTGTTTAGGGGGTCTGTAGCCAATGGGGATTTGGCACCCTCATCGGCACACAACACAAGGGGACGGTGGGAGGAATTTATGCCGACTGGGATTGGGCACCCCGGTCGGCACACAAAGAAAGTGGGGAGGGGGGCTGAGCCAAGGAGGATTGGGCACCCCCCTCAGCATTTAACAATGTGGGGTTCTTTATGCTGATGGAGAGTGGGATCCCCTTTTGGCACACAAGGAAAGGGGGGCAAGAGCTGAGCGGGATTGGCCACCCCCCTCAGCATATAACAAATGGCGGGGTGCTTTATGACAACGGGAAGTGGGCTTCCCCATCGACAAATACAGAGGGGCAGGGTAAACCAACAGGGGGATTGGGCACCCACAAAGTCGGCAGTTTGGCGGCCACTATACCGCCATGCTCATAATGTCAGCAAGCACATCAAGGGAAGGTCCGCTGCATCTGATGAGCTATGCTCGGATTGCAGCAGACCTTTTCTAAGATGTGCTCACCACATTATGTATGCATGTTGTGGCGCTGGCATGCAGGCTGATTGGAGAATGAGGGAGGCACCTACTGGGGTGTGCCCTGCATTCGCCCAACAGTGACCACACCTCCAAAGCTGCACTACCGCAAGATGTTGGCTGCGCAAGCGCACCAACATAAAAATGGCAAACTATGTTACAATGTGATTTCTGGGTATCAATACATGACGAGGAGAAAAATAGCAGATGGTAGGTTTAAAATCAATGCAAGGATATTAACACATTCCAGAGATAATGTGAACAGAGGCAGCAGCAATTCCAGGATAAACAAGATATAGAGTGGCATGAGAATGGAAACTGAGGGGACAGAAAAGAGGGAGGAAGGAAGTATAGAAATGTGGGAAGATGAGAGGACAGTAGCCCCTAAGTGCTACATGCAAAGAAAGTGCTAGTCAACCTGGGTGGGAGGCATTTAAAGCAGGACCCAGGCAGGGGGACAGAGGTGGGGATGAAGGAAGGGAGGATGTTTGAGGCAAGAGTAAAGTAAGACTAGGTTGGGGAGGGAGGTGGAAGCCAGGAATTAGCATGGCAGCCAGCTGGCGCAGCCGCAGATGGTTGAGTTGAGGATGTTAGCCTTAAGGGAGAAGCTGAAAGAGTTGATGGACCTACAGGCCTGATTACTGGGGGCAGTTTGTTGTACAACTTTGTGCCCTTGAAGGGGATTGAGTTCTGATTGGTGTCAAAAACCATGCTTGAAGCACCTCTGGTCATTTGCCTTGGAACTGAGAGTAGGAAGAGGGAGTTGACCCAGGACGGTGTTAATTTGAGGAAAATCTTGTGGAGGAAGGAAAGCAATTTTTAAACTGAACCTACCTTTAAGGGTGGGCCAACTGAGGGTAGACTATAGGGAGCAGTGGTGAGTATTCCAGGTGGGACCTGTGATGAAACATGCTATGCTGTTGTAGGTAGTTCTATGTTTGGTGAAGAGGAGCGAGGAGGAGGGAGGGGAATAAACAATGGATCCACAGTCTAAAGGGGAGAAGTGAGCTCACCAGGTGAAATCTGGAAGCAGGGATCAGAAACCTCATACTGTAGAGAATACTGAGTCTCAAATTGATCTTCCTAATGAGATGATTGATATGAGCACTGAAGGAGAGGCAAAGATCCAAGTGATAGCCAAGGTATTTGAATTCAGACACCTGGTCGATGGGGTTACCAGAGTTGTCAAGAAGTGTAAGGCCAGTGACAGGGGCCTTCCTGTGACATGAAAAAATCATGAGCTTGGTCTTCTTGGAGTTTTGGACCATTCCATTCCCAGAGAACCAGGAGTTTAGTTTACTGAAGTCTGACTGCAGGTTGTGAAACATGGTGGCAGGGTCTTCATTGCTGCAGAAGAGGGCCGTGTTGTTGGTGTAAAGGACAAGTTGTGTGACTAGGTAGATGGAGGGAAGGTTATTGATAAAAAAATTAAGAAAAGAAGAGGGGCCCAGACTAGAGCACTGGGGACCCCATATTTGATTGGGCATTCGATGGCGAGGTGACCATCAATGGAGGTTTGATGGGATCTACTGGTTGGGTAGTTTCCCACCCAATTAACAACATTATCTGAAAGGTGTAGGCTTATCAGGGTGTTGAGGAGGAGGAGATGGGCCACCAGGTCAAATGCCTTAGTTAAGTTTACAAAGACAGATCCAGTGTAAAGGCCTTTGTTGCTGGTCTTGATGATGTTCCCTGGGAACCTGACTAGAGCTGTTTTGGTACTGTGACCAGGTCTGAATCCATGCTGGACACTGGTGAGTAAGTTGTAAGATTCTAGACAGGCTGTGAGTTGAGAGTGAACAACTTTTCAATGATTTTTGATAGTGGGGCGAGGAGGGAAATGGTGCAGTAGTTACCGACTTTGCTTCAGGGCCCAGACTTCAGTAGAGGTTTAATGGTGGTGGTTTTCCAGTTATTAGTGAAAGAACTGGAACAGACGGAGCGGTTAAGATGATTGATGATGGGGACTGCCAGAGCATCAATGGCCAGTATGAGAATTTTGAAGTCAATACCGTCGGCATGTTTGCTGGGCTTTGGATTATTTATATGAATTAGTTTGATAGTATCAGTGGGTTTAAGGGCCTTAAAGTAAAAATTGGAGAGTGGCCTATCCATAGTGATGGGGGGGGGGGGCAGATTTGACTTGGAGAGGAAGATGTAGGTTTGTACTTTTCAAGGTTGCCAAAAAGTGTTAAAGTTGTTTGACACTCTGATTGGTAGTTGGTTTGATTACCCCTATGGAATAAGTTGATTGTCTCAGTAATTTTTGTTCTACCGAGTAGCAAGTTGAGGGTACTCCACAACTGATGGGAGCATGAGGAATTCCCAAGTTGTTTATTATGCAGGAAATCAATTTTTGTTTTCCTAACTTCTTTTGGAGAGTTCTGTAGAGGGAGAGCTGGGCGGGTCTTTATGCTTTGAACAAAGGGCCCATGCTTTGTCTCTCCATCTCATCATCTTGTGAATAAAGAGAGTGACCCATTCATTGATTTTACCCCAGTTCTGATTTTCTTGAGTGTTGGCATATTTATCATAGATGCTGTTCAAGATGCTGTAAAATTTCTGTTGAATAGAGTCGCAGTCGCCAGGCCCAAAGGTGAGAGACCAGTCAACTATGCTAAGATCGTGGGTGATTGATTCAATGTTAAGTTCAGTTAATCTTTTGGTGTTAATAAATTTGGGGGCTTGGGCAGATGTGCAGACCAAAGGCAATGTGTGCCACAATGATCACTGATAGAATCAGGTAGGACTCCGAAGTCTGTGATGCGGTGTAGGTGAGAGACAATTATCCAGTCAATGAGTGACTTAGATCCTGTTTTATAGTTATACCTAGTGGGAGAGGCAACGAGCTGGTGGAGGCCTAGGTTTGTAATAAGAGACTTGTAGGCATTGGCTTGGCGGGAGACCCAGTTGGCATTAAAGTCCCCAAGAAGAATTCACTCTCTGTTGAGTGGGGATGTTTGATGGCTAGCAGAGACTCGAGGTTTGAGAGCGGGGTTTTCCAAAGGGAGATAGGCTGTAATGAGGGTTATGGTTCTATTGGGAACTAGGAGGAGGTGGATGAAAAGAGCTTCTAGGAGGGAAGCATCAGTGCTGGTGCTGTGTTTAGTGAAGGAGAATTTGTTGGAGATGTAGAACATGCAATTCCCTCCTCTCTTTCTAAGTCTGTCTTTTCGGATTGGGGTGTAGCCACTAAGCTCAATCTCCCCATCTGAGATCTTGTGGGAGAGCCAGGTTTCAGAGAAAGTGATCACGTCAAAATTATTCATTGTAGTAAGTAAAAGTAAGTAGTAAAATTTATTTTTAAGCGCTTTTCCGAAACCAAAGCGCTGTACAGGTGAACAAACATTTAATTACAGAGTATAGCAATAACAATAATAATAACAATAAAATCACAGTAAAAATCACTCTCCATACGCCTTCAAAAATAGATAAGTTTTTAACTCAGACTTAAAACTCTCGACGGTCAGGCAGCTTTGTATCCGACTAGGTAGAGAATTCCACAGGGTGGGGGCCGCGTAAGAAAATGCACATGCTCCAGATATTTTTAAATGAACCCTGGGAATCTCTAGCAACCCTCATCAGCGGATCGGAGTGGACAAGAGGGACAGTAGGGAGTAAGGAGATCTTGTAGGTACTGCGGTCCCTGTTCATGTAGGGCTTTGTAGGCCAGTAACCTGACCTTGAAGGTGATCTGCCACTGAACCTGCAGCCAGTGCAGTCCACGCAGCACAGGCATAATATGACTGTTTCTAGATGTCCCAGTCAAAAGCCTGGCTGCTGCGTTCTGCACCAGCTGCAAGTGGCGGATATCAACCCCCCGGTAGCCCTAGGTACAGGGCATTGCAGTAATCAAGGCGAGAGTTCACAAACGTATGGACCAATGTAGGAAGGTCATCTGGAGGAACTAGGTATTTAACCCGGGTGATATTCCTAAATGGTAAAAAGAGGATTTGACAACGGATGACACCTGCAATTTTAGGGTCAAACCATCGTCAATAATAACGCCCAGGTTACGCACCCAGTCTGAGGTTGAGAGCTGGGCACCATCGAGCCATATGCCCGAAGGAAGCTCAGCCCTACAACCCGCCTCAAGGTGACCTGGGTCCACTGCCAACACCTCAGTCTTATCCGGGTTTAACCTCAGCCAGCTGGCACTCATCCATTCCTTAATCTCGGACAGACAGCTGTTAAGCATAGAGACTGCGTCTTCCTGTCCGGGATTAAAGGACAAATACAGCTGGGTATCATCTGCATAGCAGTGAAAACCCAAGCTGTATCGCCTAATAATGTCTCCCAATGGCATCATATAGATAGCGAACAACATGGGTGCCAAAATGGAGCCCTGCGGTACCCCACAGGACAGGAAGATGGCATCAGAGGAATAAATTCCGGTGACAACCCTCTGTCTCCGTCCCGTGAGGAAAGATCGAAACCAATGCAGAACTGTACCAGACAGTCCGCAATAAAGCTGCAGGCATTCCAAAAGCACACCATGGTCCACAGTATCAAATGCTGCAGAGAGATCAAGAAGGACTAAGATAGTATGAGCCTTTCGATCTCTCGCAATTAGGAGATCATTTAAAACCCGGACAAGGGCAGTCTCAGTGCTATGTCTTTTCCTAAATCCTGACTGAAGAGTATCATAGATATTGTGGTTTGTAAGATGGTCATCCAGTTGTAGCGCAACCACCTTTTCAATAACCTTACCCACAAAGGGCAGGTTAGAGACAGGTCTGTAGTTAGCTAGACAGTCCGGTTCAGTGAAGGTTTTTTCAGGAGTGGTCAAATGACTGCCTCCTTTAGGGGATCAGGAAAGACCCCCTGCTCCAAAGATTTCCAGACAATTTCAGCAAGGATCGGGCAAATAGTATCTACGCAACCTAATAACAGTGACGTAGGGCCTGGATCCAAACTATAGCTGGTTGGGCGTAAAGTCTGGACAATCCTCACAATATCCATGAATTCCGGCTTACCAAAGTCAGACCAGGTGACACAGGTGTTTGTTTCCCCTCGCCGATCACTGCAAACCCTTAAAAAGTGAGCCTGGCTGATATCAGACCTAATGCTAGCAATCTTATCAGTGAAGAATCGAGCAAGCTCATCACACTTTATTTGTGAAAAATCTCTTCCAGACTGTAGACAGAGTGGATTGCACATTCTGTCGACAGTCTGAAAGAGTTGAACTGGTCGGTTCCGCGCTGCAGCAATCTCACTGGACAGGAATTCTGCCTTCTTATGGATGATTGCTGATTGATAGATACCATAATGGTCCATCAACCTAAGTCTGTCAGCATCCAGGCTGGACTTCCTCCAGACCCTCTCTAGCCTTCGCCCCACTCTCCTCAGTTCCTTCAAGGACTCATCAAACCATGGAGTCCTTGGGCGCTGAGTGAGTGGGCAAACACGGACAGGAGCAACTAGGTCCAGGGCATCACTCACCACCTTATTGTAGGCAAGAACGAGGTCCCCTGGACCCATGCTCTCGCCTGAAATACCCGATAGGTCCAGTACCGCTAGTAGACCCTCTGGAGTAACTCCTCTTAAAGGGCGATACTGGACCATCTCCGTAGAGGCAGGCCTATTAGGGGGTGCCCCAAAGCTGAATCTTATGGTGTGATGGTCCGTCCACACATTTGGTTCCACCCCCAGATGCATAACCTCTAAATCCAGTAGGAACACCAGATCCAATGAGTGACCCCCTATATGGGTAGCAGAGGTAACTACCTGTGACAGGCCCAACATAGTCATAAGATGGAGGAAGTTCCTGCCAAAGTGCGAGAGTTCGTCGTCGACCCAGGCATTGAAGTCATCCAGTATTAACCATCTGGGCGACCCCCATGCCATGTCGACGACGAAGAATTCTCCACCATCACCGGGTGGACGGTAGATGAGGAGAATCCTGAACCCTGCACCTGCGGCCAGGATATACTCAAAGGATCTAGTGTTACCCACTGGCACATCCACAAGATTCAGATTTGTTCTAAAAAAGATGGCTACTCCCCCGCCCCTACGATCCAATCTCAGGCGGTGTATCACCGAGAACCCAGCCGGAGCAGCAGACTCTAATATAGGACCTGCATTCTCATCCAGCCAGGTCTCGGTGATACATGCCAGGTCGGATGTTGCAACAAGATCTGCAATAATTGCAGTCTTGTTCCTAATGGACCTGGCAGTACATAACACCGACCCGGTTGGATGGGTTTTCGGAGAGGAGCGCAGTATCTGCCCACAATCTGTGGAGCCCTTGGGTGTGGGACTCGTGCATGGAGAACCCCTCTCCTGATCCCATTTCGCCCCAAGGCGTCTCCTCGTCCCAACTACCCCTATCTGCCCGCTCCTTTCCAATCTTCCAGTCTGTCCAGTCCAACCATCGTTCAAGTGCCTTCTCACCACCCCACCGCACAACACCTATTAAAGACATATTGAAACCCAGGCTTGGGATGCATCAGATTTAGCTGGGAGCCTCTTGATGTTAAGGTGGAGTAAGCTGATATTCTTATCTTTATTAGGGAGGAGCTGCCGGGATTTCTAGGACCGGGGTTGGGATGGATGGTTCCAGAAAGGAATAGTAGGAGGATGAGGGTCCTGAAGCGAGTGTAGAGAAAAGGGATGGATCTGTGTTTTTTAGATCTGCAACATTTGATAGCAAAGACAAGTGCATGCAGGGAGACACCAGGAGTTGTAATGAGAGAGGGGGTGGACGAGAAGAGAGATGGAGTCTAACAAGGAGGGTTGGGGGGCTGGGGTAGACGGGAAGATTTAAGGGAGTGATCTGGTACATTGGCAGTATGGGGGAGAGTTGGGGGGCTGTGGTACCAAGAGTTCTGAGAGAGTGAGAGCTTGGGGGTGGGGAAAGGAGGGGGGAGAGCAGAAATATCAGGAAGAACGGGAGGAGTGACATGGCAGGTAAAAGAGCAGGAGGAGGGAAGGGGTGAGCAGTGCCCACCAAGGGGGAGCAGTGGAGTAGTTCAAGGAATTTTATAGGGAGGGCTAAGGGGTTTCAAAGTGACTGACGTTTCATAACTGAGGCTCTCAGATAGTGTAGGGGATAGCGGCACTGCCACTAGAGCACAAAATACAGGGTTTGAACCCTAGAGGGTGACAGAGAAAAGAACTTAGCGGTGAGTAAGGTACTGGAGGAGAACAACAGAGGGGTAAGGTGAGCTTTAAGGGCTGATGGCTCCCCAGGGAGGAAGGAACTGACCCAGTTTTGTTTCATTCTCTGAAGAACCAAAGAGTCCCCTCTTAGCATCAAATAACTGCATGTGTTCTGCCTGAATTCAGCTGTATTTTATAATTACCCTTTTAACGAAGTGCTGCATTTTTCAAACTGAATTATGTATGTTACTCCTGAGCTCAGTGTTATTCTATAATTATGTACTACTTATGTGTTATAGTTGTGTTTTCTTGTATCTTATTCAGCATGTACTTTGTACTATTATAAACTGTGCTTCTATGCACCAGGGCGTACCTGTAAAAGCTGCCTTTTGCACCAGTGCATCTTATCAACTGTAATCAACAAAATAAAAACAGACATATGAGTGTTAACAAGTTTGATACATGTTACAGATTTACAGAATAATGTGTGTAAGACATGGTTAATGTTTTGTTGCAAATTTTTGTACAAAGGACCCCACTGAAGGATGGTATGTATTCATACCATGAATAAAATATATTACTGCTGCTGCGTGTAATTCCCTTATTCAAGGGAGGCAATGTAAGATCAAGGCATGCGTTACGTGTGTACGTATGTAAGTATTTTTTGTTTATTTGCAGTGCTTAACTTGGAATACCCCCATGAGATTCAGCATCTCAGTTTCATGGGGGTCAGAAATGATAGCAGCAGTTAACAGGTCAATGTAGTCCAGCGGGTTTAGTTACATACAGGCTAAAAAATAAAAGGCAAAAAACTAAACAGGCATACACCCAAACAGTAATTGAAGCAAGCTGACAGAGTGGGGTCGTAGCAAACAAAGGGCATGAGCGCTGGCAGGCCATGTGATCGAGGTCAGTTGACACTCTTTAGCCTGTTCCTTAACTCCCTCCCAGATATCTGCCAGGAGAAAATAATCTTATACGCTGATGATGCTGTAATTCTCTCTTCCCACAAGGATCCAAACTCCCTACGAAAAAGCCTGCAACTTGCTTTCTCTAGTGTTGAAAGGTGGTTCCTGGATAGTAAACTTGTGCTAAACCACAATAAAACAAAACCGTGCTCTTCTCCAATCACCAAAACAAAAATAGGCATACTCCACTCACCATACAAACCTCTGCGGAATTACACTGGACCAAGTAAATACTTTCAAATACCTTGGCATCACTTTTGACCAAGGGCTCACCTTTGCAACCCACATTGACAACACTGCGAAAACAGTGAACCAACGCCTTGGAATACTATTCCGTAACCGTCAATTTCTAAATCAAACGGCATTGAGAATAGCTATACAGAGTTCCATAATCTCAATCATTGACTATGGCCTTATTATTTATGGCTCAGCTACCTCCACTGCTCTAAAGCGTATCTCAATCAGTCTAAATAAGGCCTGCCGGCTCCTCACGGGGGCTCAAAGACTGACTCACACGTGTGATCTGTACTATGAATCAGGCTGGTTGAACCTATCAAATCGTCTCATTTATCTGACCTGCACAATGGCAAAAAAATCTATCTTGGGACTGACTCCATTATGTATTCAAAACCCACTCCGACTGAATCCTGGCTCACTACCCTCCACCAGATCTGAACGCCAACCTTTCCTGGTTCCGAGATGCCGGACTGCACAGGGACAAAGATCTTTCACATACAGGGCCCCGACATGGTTCAATGCGCTTAGTCCACCTACTCTATCCTCAACCTCACTTGAAGCTTTCAAATCCATGCTCTATGCCCACCTCACCACCACTAGCAACTGTGATTCGCTAGATAAAGACTACTACTCCTCATGTCCATCCTCACATCTGAGGCCTCTTCCTCCTGACTAATGAACCTCTGGTACCTCTAATTCCTGTCTTCCACCCAAACTCACTCCCCTTTTTCCTGTCCCTCTCACTTACTCTCCCATCACCACCTTTCCTCCTCTCTAGCCTCCTTTTGGCACCTAATGATCACCCTCTTCCTGGAAGTTTCCTTAACCTCAAATTGTCTACTCGCTTGAACCTGTTATAGCTTGTTTTTCTATGAAACTTAAAAACGTTACTGCCTTAAACTGTTAATAGCAAATTTATGATGTAACTTTCCTGTCTGGTTTTACCTGTAATGTGTATCGTGCTTTGTTAAATGTTCTTTGTGACGTGGAACCTTTGTAAAAGAGCCCTGGCTCAAAGGTATTAATTCCTAGACTAATAAACTAAACTAAACTAAACAAGACTTGGTCAGGTGCTACAAGCCCAGAATGAACACTGAGAGTTTAACACAAGTCATATGATTGCACGGACACAACCCAACTGAAACAATCATGAATTGTTCAGGAATACTTATAACTGTTCACGAACAGCTCATGAACTCAGTTTATGAATGTTAAAATGACGTCAAATTGTTCTGTGACTGAGCACTCCTGTGTTTATAAACATTTGTGAACATAAGGATCCAAATTTCAATAAGGTTTGTAAAACTTGTTCAGTGAACCTTCATGAACAAAGGCCATGAATGATTTTTAGAGACCGGGATGGACCTGCTTTTATTCTAATTTAGAATTCATAAGGCAATACCATTTTAACATGAAGGCCCTATTCACAAAATGTTTTTGCCCTGGGTACAGATTCTGAAGATAACCCCCCAGACCTCAGTCATATTATCACATTGCAAATCAATTTGCTGTGGCAATTGAACTGTATGAACAAGTTCCATATTTTCTAGTAAATTCTTAATAATTACTGGTGACCCCCTTTAATACGGATTGACATTGTGTTTCAAATGCTGTAATAACCGGGTTACCCAGTTATTGTGGCGTTTTGTTTCACTCATGCTTCAGCTCCATGGTGCTCATTTGAATCTAAGACTGGGGATGACTGCTGTTGAGAAAGGCAGTGGCAAAAACAGTCCAACTGTGCTGAGATTCTCTCTGTTTTGTCAGTGTCAGTGGCTCAGTAGGTAGCACACTTGCCTCTGAGGCCGGGAGATCAGAGGGCTGTGGGTTCAGTTCTCACATCTGGCACTTGGGTTAATATCCCAGTACTGACACTGTAGTGCAGCATGAGAGGGGTGCTGCACTTCTGAGGTGCCGTCTTTTGGATGAGACATTAAACCGAGGTCCCATCTGCCTGGATTGGTGGTAGTTCAGGTGGATGTTAAAGATCCCATGGCACTTATCGAAAAGAGTATGGGAATTTCCCCAGTGTCCTGGCCAAATTTCCCTCATTCACTAAAAAATACCACCATCAGCTTAATCTGGTTCAAGGTCAGTTGGCATTCATCTGTATCCCCCTCCCCCGGGTCGTGCCTGAAAATAGGCAGGATTTGTCTAGTGCACTTACCTGGTCAACAAAAGCTAAATAAGTAAATGTTCCTCATTCAGATAATAGACTACTTCTACCCTACAAGGAAGGATAACTGTGCTGAAATCCAACATGTTCCTCATTTGGTGAATGGAGTGCCACCCAAAAAGGAGAGGGGACTGAGATCCCCAATGTTGCTCATGTAGTGAATAGTCTAGTGTCCAAAAAGGAAGGGTGACTGTCCTGAGATCCCCCCCTATATTCCTCATTTAGGGAAAAGACTACTGCTCAATAAAGAAAGAGACCTCACCATCCTGAGATCTCTCATGTTCCTTATTTTCTGAACAGTATACTATGCAACAAGGAAAGATGACTGTCCTAATATCCCCCATATTTCCAATTTAGTGAACAGTCTACTACCCAAAAGGAAAGGATGACTGTCGTGAGATCCTTCATGTTCCTCATAAGGTGGCCTATGCACGATGTTGCAGAGTGGTTACACACCATGTAGCTGAGGCGCATTGCCACTCTGCACCCATTGCACCCCCTGCGTGGGATGCACTAATGGAGGTATGCAGCCCCAATGCACCTGATCCCCCTGGCCCACAGATTGCAACGTGCCGGGGGTGTGCTGGCACTATGCACCTGATCCCCCTGGCCCACAGATTGCAATGTGCCGGGGGCGTGCTGGCACTACGCGCCATGCACTAAAGTGTGTAGTGCTGGCCACGGAGGTGCAGAGGAGGGTGCCTGTTATGCCAGTGAGAACCCTGCTGTAAGCCCTAAATGTGCCCCATACCTCCATCCCACAACAATGGGGCCCAGCACCCATCACCACAGGCTGCACAGGGCCACCCTCCCCAGCACCCAGCAGTGCTCCCGCCCTCCCAGTCCATGCCAAACCCCTCCCCACACACACATGTGGGAATCAGCCCCTGGATGGCAGACCCCCTCTGTAGAGCACCGCCTGCTCACCTTGTCTCTCATCACATCGGATTCCGGCCCCACTGGGCAAGGTGTGGTGGGCAGTGTCAACCCCATCACCCTTGAGTACTGCCCCCACCCCATACCTCCCCATCTGTTCGGGGCATGGCATGGCTGGTGGCACAGCCCACCTCACCCACCACAGCTGCCGGCAGTGTGGACATCCACAGGTGAGTCCAGCCAACGGGCCCCCCACCACATAAGAGATCCACCAAGGGATCCAGGATGGGCATCCCATTGGATTCCAACCAATGTGCACAGCTCTTCCCCCGTCCACCCAGTGTGAACCTGTGTGTACCTATGTGCAAGGAGGGAGGGCCATGGACAGGTGGCCGGCAGTCATGAATGCCACCAGGTGCGCACAGGTGCGGAATTGCATGGGCAGGATATGCACCTTTGGCACGTAGTTTCTGCCCCATTATGCATAGCCTCCTTAGTGACCAGTCTACTCCCTAACAAGGAAGGGTGATTGTACTGAGATACCATATATTCCACATTTAAGGAACAGACTACTGCACAGCAAGGAAGGGTGACTGTACTGAGATACCATACATTCCACATTTAAGGAACAGACTACTGCACAGAAAGGAAGGGTGACTGTACTGAGATACCATACATTATACATTTAAGGAACACTCTACTGCACAACAAGGAAGGGTGACTGTACTGAGATACCATACATTCCACATTTGAGGAATAGACTACTGCACAGCAAGGAAGGGTGACTGTACTGAGATACCATACATTCCACATTTAAGGAACAGACTACTGCACAGCAAGGAAGGGTGACTGTACTGAGATACCATACATTATACATTTAAGGAACACTCTACTGCACAACAAGGAAGGGTGACTGTACTGAGATACCATATATTCCACATTTAAGGAACACACTATTGCACAGCAAGGAAGGGTGACTGTACTGAGATACCATATATTCCACATTTAAGGAACAGACTACTGCACAGCAAGGAAGGGTGACTGTACTGAGATACCATACATTATACATTTAAGGAACACACTATTGCACAACAAGGAAGGGTGACTGTACTGAGATACCATGTATTCCACATTTAAGGAATAGACTACTCTCTAACAAGGAAGGGAGACTGTACTGAGATACCATATATTCCACATTTAAGGAACACACTATTGCACAGCAAGGAGGGGTGACTGTACTGAGATACCATATATTCCACATTTAAGGAATAGACTACTGCACAGCAAGGAAGGGTGACTGTACTCCGATACCATACTGCACAAGGAAGGGAGACTGTACTGAGATACCATACATTCCACATTTAAGGAACAGACTACTGCACAGCAAGGAAGGGTGACTGTACTGAGATACCATACTGCACAAGGAAGGGAGACTGTACTGAGATACCATACATTCCACATTTAAGGAACAGACTACTGCACAGCAAGGAAGGGTGACTGTACTGAGATACCATACTGCACAAGGAAGGGAGACTGTACTGAGATACCATCTATTCCACATTTAAGGAACACACTATTGCACAGCAAGGAGGGGTGACTGTACTGAGATACCATACATTCCACATTTAAGGAACAGACTACTGCACAGCAAGGAAGGGTGACTGTACTGAGATACCATATATTCCACATTTAAGGAATAGACTACTCCCTAACAAGGAAGGGTGACTGTACTGCGATACCATACTGCACAAGGAAGGGAGACTGTACTGAGATACCATATATTCCACATTTAAGGAACACACTATTGCACAGCAAGGAGGGGTGACTGTACTGAGATACCATATATTCCACATTTAAGGAATAGACTACTGCACAGCAAGGAAGGGTGACTGTACTGCGATACCATACTGCACAAGGAAGGGAGACTGTACTGAGATACCACATTCCACATTTAAGGAACAGACTACTGCACAGCAAGGAAGGGTGACTGTACTGAGATACCATACTGCACAAGGAAGGGAGACTGTACTGAGATACCATACATTCCACATTTAAGGAACAGACTACTGCACAGCAAGGAAGGGTGACTGTACTGAGATACCATACATTCCACATTTAAGGAACAGACTACTGCACAGCAAGGAAGGGTGACTGTACTGAGATACCATACATTATACATTTAAGGAACACACTATTGCACAGCAAGGAGGGGTGACTGTACTGAGATACCATACATTCCACATTTGAGGAATAGACTACTGCACAGCAAGGAAGGGTGACTGTACTGAGATACCATACATTCCACATTTAAGGAACAGACTACTGCACAGCAAGGAAGGGTGACTGTACTGAGATGCCATACATTCCACATTTAAGGAATAGACTGCTGCACAGCAAGGAAGAGAGACTGTACTGAGATACCATACATTCCACATTTAAGGAACAGACTACTGCACAGCAAGGAAGGGTGACTGTACTGAGATACCATACATTCCACATTTAAGGAACAGACTACTGCACAGCAAGGAAGGGTGACTGTACTGAGATACCATACATTCCACATTTAAGGAACAGACTACTGCACAGCAAGGAAGGGTGACTGTACTGAGATACCATACATTCCACATTTAAGGAACAGACTACTGCACAGCAAGGAAGGGTGACTGTACTGAGATCCTCCATGTTCATCATTTAATAAACAGTATACTACACAACAAGGAAGGGAAGGAGACTGTGTTCAGTGACTCCCAATGTTACTCATTTAGTGATCAATCTTCTACCCAACAAGGAAGGGAGGATGCCCTTCATCCTGAGATCCCCCATGTTCCTTATTTAGGGAATAGACTACTGCCCAACAAGGAAGCTTGACTATCCTGACTGATGCCCCATGTTCTTCATTTAGTGAATAGACTACTACCAACAAGGAAGAGTAACCATCCTGAGACACCCATGTTCCACATAATGGCCCCTATGCACAAAGGGGCAGAGTGGCTACGTGCCGCGTAGCCACTCTGCACCCAATGCACCCCTACGCAGGATGCTCAAAGGGGAGGAGTGCAGCCGCAATGTACCCAATCCCCTGGGACTGTGGGAGCAGGATGGGGGCATGCCAGCACTACATACCATGCATTAAGGCGCATGGTGCTGGCCGCAAGGGTGTGGAGGGGAGGCACCCGTTATGCCAGGGAGAACCCTGCCATAAGGCCCCAATGCACCCCATGCACACAACAGGTCCACACCCAGACTGGGCAGATAGCCCACTTACGTACTGGGACTACTGCAGCTGTACCGCCCTATGGCCACCTGGCACCACCTGCCCAAGCACACATTGGTGCGTGGCCCCAGCCCATGGATGCTGCCCCCCTGAATGGCACCGTCTACACCCCCGGCGACTGGCCTTACCGGGCATAAGATAGGTACAGTGCCCCCCTGTACTGCCAACAGACTCCCCCACCCTTTACCTGTGTACCACTCCAGAGCCACTTCACAGGAGGGCCGGCGGCATTACCCTCCTCTCACCTCCAGAGCCGCCAGCTGTTGGACATCCATGGGTCATGCTGCCAAGGTGTGCCCTGCTGTGTAGGGGATCCACTGAGTGACACAGTCCGGACCTATGTTGGATGCCCAGCCAGGTCCATGATTCTGTGCCCAGTCACCCTGCAGAGTTCTGTATGCTGGTGGGGGGGGCAGGGCCGCAGACAGATTGCCGACGGTAGTGAATACCAGCATGTGTGCACCTGTCTGCAGGTGCTAAGATACATGGGCAGGGTACATGCCTTTGGTGCCTATCTGAGCCTGCTTCATGCATAGCCCCCATAGTAAATAGACTACTGCCCAACAAGGAAGAGTAACTGTCCTGAGATCCTCCCCAAGTTCTTCACATAGTGAATAGAATACTACTCAACAAAGAAGAATGATTGTCCTGAGACACCCATGTTCTACATTTAGTGAATAAACTACTACCCAACAAGGAAAGGTGACTGTCCTGAGATCCCTCATGTTCCTCATTTAGTGAACAGTCTACTACCAACAACAAAAGATGACTGTCCTGAGATCCCACCATGTTCCTCATTTAGAGAAGAGACTATTTCACAACAAGGAATGGTGGCTGTCCACAGGTCCCCATGTTCCTCATTTAGTGAACAGTCTACTACCCAACAAGGAAGGGCGACTATCCTGAGTTCCCCTATGTTTCCAATTTAGGGAACTGACTACCTCCCAACAAGGAATGGTGATTGTGTCATGATATCCCCTATGTTCCACATTTAGTGACTAGACTGCTACCCAACAAGGAAGGCTGAATGTCCTGAGTTCCCCTATGTTCCAAATTTAGAGAACTGACTACCTCCCAGCAAGGAATGATGATTGTGTCATGATATCCCCTATGTTCCACATTTAGTGACTAGACTGCTACCCAACAAGGAATGGTGACTGTCCTGAGATACCCCATGTTCTTCATTTAGGTCCCTATGCATGAAGGCTCTGAGTTGCTGCACACTGTATATTTGTGGTGCATAGCTACTCTGCAGCCAATGCTCCCCCACTCCGGATTCACAAATGGGAAGCATTGCCTCTGGGAACCCAATCCCCTGGTCATGCGGACAGCAACACACCACAGGCAGAAGGAAGCATGTCCACACTAGGCACCATGCACTAAGGCATGCAGTGCGATACGCAGGGGTACAGAAGTGGAAAGCATATGCCGGGGGGACTCTACCATAACGGCCGTATGTGGCTATACCTGAGCACCCATAGGGCTCCCCTGGCACATCAGCTGTACCCCAGTATCCACACCTCAACACATGGAGCCCCCCCATCCCTGCTGCACAGAGACCCCCCGCCTGCATTTGTATTCCCCATCCCTGGTGCAGGTGGCAGGGGAGGCATCCATTGGGCATTGCCACTGGCCAACACATGGCTGCAGCACCGCTTGCCAGCCCCTGGAGTGGTGTGGTCTGTGCGGCGTGAGGGAGAGTGTCTAGGATGTGTGCAATCAGCAGTACCACTGGTGTGTGGGGGGTGGCTCACTGCTGGGGACAGGGCACCACTATGTACTGTACGTGGGCTGGAGGCGAGCATTGGGGTTGGGGTGGGTGCTGCCCTGTGCTGGGGTTGGGAAGTGTCAGCACTCATATCAGTGGGGGATGTCTCCAGGGCAGGCATGGGGGGGCTGTACCATCACTGGCAGCCACCCGCACTGTCCATGGGTTCATCTGTTGCTCCGTGCCCTGTGCCCAAAGCACAATGCTGGTACTGCATTGTCCTGCATAGGGGATCCACTCTGGGTCCCAGGCAGGCCATTCGATTGGCAGCCAGCCTGGGACCACAACTCCATCCCTGTCAGCCCCATGCATACCTGCACACTGGGAGGGCGGGGACGTGGACAGGTGACAGATGGTCATGCATGCTGCCGGTGCATTCCTGTCCACAGGTGCAGAGCTGTGCAGGTGGGATATGTGCCTCAGGCATGTAATTCTCACCCGTTTGTAGTAGTAGTAGATAACATTTATTTATATAGTGATAGCACCATTAGGGCTATATATGCCCTTTTCTCTAGGTGCACCTGTTCAAAGTGTCTAGTTTCAGTAACATAAATACATGTACAGTACATGAGTACAGAAAACAGTACAAATCCCAAGCAGACAAGTTACATACAATAAAGGAATATTATACACTGCAAGGAGAATACATCAGACATTGCATTATGCTGCTTGAGCCATTCAACAAAGACACTACACCTATCAATCAATGTGTATGTGCATCGGGACCTTAGTGAATAGACTACCACCCAACAAGGAAGGGTGACTGTCCTGAGATCCCCCCAAGTTCTTTATTTAGTGAATAGACTACTACCCAACAAGGAAGGGTGACTGTCCTGAGATCCCCCATGTTCTTCATTTAGTGAATAGACTACCACCCAACAAGAAACGGTGACTGTCCTGAGATCCCCCACATTCTTCATTTAGTGAATAGACTACCACCCAACAAGGAAGGGTGACTGTCCTGAGATCCCCCCATGTTCTTCATTTAGTGAATAGACTACTACCCAACAAGGAAGGGTGACTGTCCTGAGATCCCCCAAATTCTTCATTTAGTGAACAGACTACTACCCAACAAGGAATGGTGACTGTCCTGAGAACCTCCACGTTCTTCATTTAGTGAATAGACTGCCACCCAACAAGGAAGGGTGACTGTCCTGAGATCCCCCACATTCTTCATTTAGTGAATAGACTACTACCCAACAAGGAATGGTGACTGTCCTGAGAATCTCCACGTTCTTCATTTAGTGAATAGACTGCCACCCAACAAGGAAGGGTGACTGTCCTGAGATCCCACACGTTCTTCATTTAGTGAATAGACTACTACCCAACAAGGAACGGTGACTGTCCTGAGATCCTCCATGTTCTTCTTTTAGTGAATAGACTACTACCCAACAAGGAATGGTGACTATTTATTCAGATATAATATTGTTCTATTGGTACATAGCTAATTATAAAGTCCTTAGATTGCATGAATAATACAAGCATGTACATTTTCACAGTACTTGTTGGATATAATCTTGTTTAGTTTTATTTTTAAACAGATGTGATAAGGATGATAAACAGCAAAGGCAGAAAGCAATGTAAGACTTCCCATGCATCTTCGTGGTTAAATGACCTACTAGGGAAGAGAAGCCATTGTTTTTTTGTGTTTATTTTGTTTTGATCTGCTCCAGCACCAGATCTCAGCCAGGTCACAGCCCCCCATCGCCCCCCACTCTCAAATGAGCCGTCCTCCCTGCCCTCTGGCTTGCCCTTACGGGGTGGGGCCATGCCACCAGCCAAGGTGTCATGGACACAGATCTGGAATGGGAGTCAGCATGAGAGTGAATGAGAGACAGCAAGGAGATTTCATCGAGGCTTTATTGTGGGGATTTTTTTTTATTTAGGCTCCCTCTGGAGGCGGTTGCGTGCAATGACGCCGGCCAAAGTGGTTCGCGCATGCTCCCATGCACGATCCCATCGAGGCGTTTGCACCCAACTCCCCCCCTTGTATGTGCATGTACACCCTTCTCCCCGGCCTCTGCTAGAGGGCATTCAGGTGCCGGTGCCATGATCTCCCCCTCCCCAGGGAAGTAGAGCAGTCCTCTGAATGCTCTATCCTTCCCTGCCCCTGCCGACCCCCAGTAGCCCATGTATGTTCCAGAACATGGGTAGCCAGCATGGTGCGAGGTGTGTTGTCCAGCACCTTAACCCTCAGTGCCACCGGGCTGGTAGAAGCCATTGTTAAGACTGATCGCAACAGATCAACATTAAGACTTATGCAAGGTTTGTTTCCCCTTGATGGACAACATTGGCTTCATTGATGGACTTATCAGCTAAGATAGACATTGTAAGTCTTTATAGCAGACTATGTCAATATTATTGTGAGAACCTGTTATTTGTACCTGTATCATGCTCATTCTCTTGAATAAAAATCAAAATAAAAAACAAGCATTTGTCAATGCTGAATGTTTGCTTGCTTGTATTAGCATTGGAAATGCAGGAGTTAGAGAGATGCAGAATAAGAATGGCAGTGAAGTATTGAACTTCACGCCTACCCCACCTCCACCTTGCAGAGACGGATAGGTATTGGGGTATGTGTTTGGGTCATCGCCCATAATGTTCATACCATTTCACTTCACCCTATCCTTCAGATACCAACACATGTTAAGGTGTGCCTTGGGGTGTTCGGCTGTACAGTCACCCCATTCCATAAGGTCATATGCTGAAATGGGTGCAGTATAGGAGAACGGGATGAATTGTGGGGCCGAAGAGTTCAAGGCACACCTCAATCCTTGTCACTGGTTGCAGGGTGATGGTGTGGGGGTGGAATGGCATGAGCATAACAGTCAGCAGTCCAAAATGTATATCCCTGTTGCCTGTCAGTCTGTACAGGGTGGGACATTATGGTTAGACACCCTAAAGCCCTGGTGTTTGTTGGTATTTACACACTACAAATTTTCAACATGGCCTTTTTGTGACCTCCACCTCACGAAAGCATTTGGGACTTCTTCTCATGAACAGTGGCACTGTAATTTTGTTAATGTGTCCTGAACTTTGAGTTTCCACAGTGATCGTGCCATTCTGCACCAGATGTAAGAAAACACAGATCGGGCAGGATGTGAAGAATGAGAGCGTGTGTGGAAACTGCGCAACGCACGCTCATAAAACAGTGTTTTTAGGATTTTTTTCACCAAATTTGCAACATAGGCTTTTGACAGCCCACCTCATGAACACTGGCACTGTCATTTTGTTAATCAGTCCCGGACGATGATTCCACGAAGTGACCGCAAATAATGCCATGACAGTTCCCGGAATTCATAGCTTGGCAGAAGACACCAGGAGAAAGGACTGCTGTGTGACTAGACTTTTCTGCTGGGACTAAAATAGAAGAACTTTTGTAATTGGACCTTTAATTTAGGGTAAGAAAAACTAACATACAAAACAAAAAAAAAGTGTGTGTTTGGGTTAACTGAACTGAATGAGTATCTGAAGAGTTATCTAGGTGTAAATCTCAGGTGACTGAAAGGACTTAACTGCTGTGAGGTTTAAATTACTTGTAGAAAGATCTGGTAAGTGGGGGAGTGGCTTAGCTAGAAGGAAGCTGCATTTAAAGATGGCCTTAGACAGATTTTGCTAATAGCTTGGCAGAAGACACCAGGAGAAAGGACTGCAGTGTGACTAGACTTTTCTGCTGGGACTATATTGCCCTCCTTCCCACCCTAAGCTAGTTCTATTTTTATAGGCACAGGATTTGACTGACAACAGGAACTTCCTGTTTGGGGTAGGAAGTGAGTGATCACAGAACCACTAAGGACTCACCATCCTAGAAGGGCAAGAGTAGCTCTCCGGCCCCTTCTAGCTGCTGGAGGTCTGCCTCTGAGCAAGTAAGTGGCCTACTGAGAAATATAGGATATTCTTGTCTCAGAACAGGACAAGCAGGAGCTTAAAGGGCACACAGGCAGAAAGTAAGGAGAAAGAAAGAAAAACAACAGAGGAAAGAGTAAGGATTGCAAACAGTTAAGGGGCCAGAAATAAGACATGATTGGAGTGGTGCAGTGCAGTGGCTGTGGAGCAGCAGTCTTCCGGGAGATGTTCTGGAGGATGCGGTGTTGTCCCATCTGCAGGCACCTTTTTGGGCTGAGGGAGGAGGTTGCTCATCTCCAGGTTGAGTTGGCCAGGATTTGTGGGACCTCCTCTTCCATCCAGGGACCACCAGTGCCACTGCTGTTGCCTCAGAGGTTGCCAAGAAAGAGTAGCGGTTGGACCACAGTGGGCTCAGGGAGGGTGAGGGTGGTGGAACAGAGGCACATCCCTCCAGTTGTACCTCTCCACAATTTCTATGCCATTCTGGCAAAGTGTTGTTCCTCTATGGAGGCACCCACAGTGGAGACCAAGGAGGATGCTGGGAACCTCCACAAAGGAGACCCACAGGAGGGTGAAAGAGGACCCTGCAGGGGAAGGAAACAACTTCTGGTGGGGGACTCCATTGTTAGGAAGGTAGAACTGGGGGATGAAGGGGAGAGGAAGGTAAGGTGCCTGCCTGGCGCCATGGCTTGGAGGGACAGGGAGCGAATCCTCAGGATTGCCAGAGCAGCTGCACAGGGGAGGGAGCTGGATGTCATTGTCCACCTAGGGACAAATGACCTGGCTAAGAAAGGGATTAGAAAAGTGCAGGAAGAGTTTGTGGAATTGGGGAGGGCCTTAGTCAAGTAGCACGCACGGTAACCTTCTCGGAGGTGCTACCATCTATGGCATAGGAGAGGCTAGGGTGTTCTGCACCATGGGATTCAATCAGTGGTTGAAAAACTGGTGTGGAGCTCTGGGATTTGGCTTCATTGGGGCTGGGGGTCCACCTGGAGTGATGCAAGCCTATACTGGCATGATGGGCTGCATCTGTCCGGGAGGGGAACCAGGATCCTAGGTGATAGGTTTAAATGCTTCATTGGCAAGCTTTTAAACTAGCCAAGGGGGCAGGCACTGGAAAGGAGCAGGAAAATCCTAGCCTCCCCCAAATAATCAAGGTAGTAAGTGCGACCAACCAACATAGAGGTGTCGATAGAGAGAAGGGCAGGGGTAAATGGAGAAAGTAACAAAGGCAAGAAGGACAGGGATGGGGCAAAAGGAGTAAGGCCATCAGGAAATGGAGGGTAATAGTACCAATGCCCATAGTCTGGGCAACAAGCTCCCTGAGCTGGTGGCCTTAATGGAAGAGGGATGCCTGGATATCGTAGCAGTCACAGAAACATGGTACACAGAGAACCATGACTGGGATGTTAACATACCAGGGTACATAACCTACAGGAGAGACAGGCAGGGGAGAAGAGGGGGAGGAGTAGCTCTCTATGTAAAGGAAGGGATAAAAGCAACTGAACAAAAGAGTAAACAGGGAGGAGAGGAGTCACTGTGGGTCACCTTGGAGACTGGAAAGGGCACCACAATCCGCACAGGGGTTGTGTACAGACCCCCATGTCAGGGGGAGGGAATGGACAAGGATATGATGGAAGGCATTCTTAGAATGGCAGAGAAAGGGGAGATACTGTTGATGGGAGACCTGAATATGCCAGATGTTAACTGGAGCACATTTGCTGCAGCCACATCCAAGAGCAGGGCCATTCTTGATGCCCTACAAATGGCAGGCATTAGACAGCTAGTTTCAGAACCCACTAGTGAGGGAGCAATCTTAGACCTCGTACTCTCAAGCGGGGGCAGTGAGAGGATCTCAGATCTAGAAGTGGGTTGCCATCTGGGGACAAGTGACCATCAAACAGTGTGGTTCACATTAAACTCAGCTACAGAGTCAAGCCATACAAAAGTGAGGGTATTGGACTTTAGGAGGGCTGACTTTGGCAAGATGGGAGAGTGCCTCAGAAAAGCACTAGCTAACAGGCTAGAAGAAAGTGTGGAGCAACAATGGGGAATTATCAAAACTGCCATCACAGAGGCAACAAACTGTGTGAAGCAAATAAACAAATCAAAACGAAAGAAAACGCCACTATGGTTCTCCAAAAGAGATGGCTGTGAAAGTCAGGAAGAAAAGATAGCATTCGAAGTATAAGAAACACAGAAGGAGCAGGACAGAGAGCTGTACCAGTTAAGGTAGAAGAAAGCAGGAGGAAGTCAGAATAGCAAAGGCCCAAACTGAGGAAAGATAGCCAACTCAGTTAAGAAGGGTATAAAACCTTTTATAGGTACATCAGCGTAGAAAAGACAAAGGAGGGATAGTGAGGCTGAATAGAATGAATGGTGGGTGGGCAGAGGGGACAGTGAAAAGCAGGAATACTGAACGAATATTTTCAGTATTCACAAAAGAGAGGGGAAGTGCCTAATCCAATTAACAGAAGCATTCTTGATAGGGGGGTTGATCCCAGTCCTTCCACAGAAGAAAGGGTTCTGCAAGAACTCCTAAAACTGAAGGTGGACAAAGCAATGGGTCCTGATGGAATTCACCCCAGAATTCTAAAAGAATTAAGGGAGGAACTAGTGAAACCACTGGCTACTCTTTTTAATAAATAATGGGAGGATGGTGTGGTACCCGAGGACTGGAGGAAGGTGGATGTGATTCCCCTTCACAAACATGGGACCAAGACAGAGGCAGGAAACTACAGACCTGTCAGTCTGACCTCTGTGGTAGGGAAAGTGATGGAGTCACTTCTAAAGGAAAGAATAGTTGAGTACATAGAGGCCAGTGGAGCTCAGGACCCAAGGCAGCATGGGTTCACAGTGGGAAGGTCATGTCAGATGAATCTAATAGATTTCTTTGACTGGGTGACCAAAGTAGTAGACCAGGGAGGGGCTGTGGACATGGCCTACCTAGACTTTAGCAAGGCATTTGACACAGTCCCACACAAAAGATTAATAGTCAAATTAACCAGCCTGGGAGTGGGTCCCAGGGTGGTAGCCTGGGTAAAACATTGGCTGGACAACAGGACACAGAAGGTAATTGTAAATGGAGTCCACTCTGAAGAAAGGAGGGTTACTAGTGGGGTACCACAGGGTTCAGTATTGGGTCCAGTCCTTTTTAATGTCTTCATCAGTGACATTGCAGAGGGACTAGAAGGAAAAGTATGCCTTTTTGCAGATGACACAAAGATCTGCAACAGGGTTGATACACAAGGAGGTATGGAAAGGATGAAAAGGGACTTGGCAAGGTTGGAGGAATGGTCAGAAGTATGGCAGCTAGGATTCAATGCAAAGAAGTGCAAAATAATGCACCTGGGAAACAAGAACCCAGGGGAAGAATACACAATGGGTGAGGAGGTAGTAACAACAACAAAAAAGGAAAGGGACCTGGGGGTAATCATATCAGATGACCTTAAGGTTAGCAAGCAACATGAGAGAAGGCAGTAGGGGGCTGGGGTATACTGGGATGTATAGGAGAGGCATCATCAGCAGAAAACAGGAAGTTGTTATCACTCTGTACAGACAGTTGGTGAGACCCCATCTGAGTACTGTGTCCAGTTCTGGAGACCCCATCTCCATGAAGGACATAGACAGGATAGAGGTAGTCCAGAGGAGGGCAACTAAAATGGTGCAGAGTCTGCAAGAGAAGCCGTATGAGGAGAGACTAAAGGAGCTTAATATGTATACCCTTGAGGAAAGAAGGGAGAGGGGACATGATAGAAACTTTAAGTACCTCAGTGGAATCAACAAAGTCCAAGAGGGTAGCATCTTTCAGAAAAAGAGACTTGCAAGAACAAGGGGACACAATTTAAAAGATAGAAGGAGGAGGTTCAGGGCAATGTGAGAAGTATTATTTCACAGAGAGGGTAGTGGATGCATGGAACAGCCTTCCTGAGGAGGTTGTGGGGTCTAAAACTGTGGGAGAATTCAAGAATGCATGGGAGAGACATAAGGCAATTCTTGTGGGGGGTAGGAAGAAATAGGCTGTTGGTTAACTAGGATCTGTGGCCTATCCTGTAGGTAGGGAAATGGGCAGACTAGATGGGCCTAGTGGTCCTTATCTGTCATCAGAGTCTATGTTTCTATGTTTCACGAGGAGGGGTCCCAATAACTCCATGTTGTAAATTTGGTGCCAAAATTCCCAAAAATGCCTGAGATATGCACCAAAGTTAAAAAAAAATGCTATTTATGCCATTATACAGCTTACCGGCATTTCTTTAGTTCACGGTCGGCTTTGAAGAGTGCAGATGTGTTCCCGGTCCACCGAAGATCATGGCGCCAGGCTCCGGAGGTAAGTATGGGGGTGAGGGGGGTGTGGGGAGGTTGATTGCACAGTGGGTGGGTGTGGGTTGGGGGATAGGATGGCGACCAGCATGGCACTGTTTCCTTTGTTTCAGGGAGATAAAAAAAAAAAAGAAAAAGCGTTGCGGGAAGTTTTTTTCAGGCTTGTTCCAGCACACTGGGATGGGCTCCCAGTGTGCCTACTCTGCTTGGGGTGGACGGTACTGAAGCCAATCGGGGATTGGGCCCCCCGTCATTAAAGAATGACTGTTTTGGTGGGCCATGATGCCAAGGGGATGGGCACCCCCTCGACACACAACAAATGGGGGAGGGGTTAAATCATGTTGATTCGAAGTGGGCTCCCCCATCGGCAAAATAACTAGGTCAGGGGCTGCCGATAGGAGAATTGGGCACCCCAATCAGCTTTTATGGGGCCAAGAGGTGGCTGCAAGCTTTCACCATGTTTAATTTGTTACACTTGGGAAGGTACCGCTCTGCAATGACAGGTCGCTCCCTCATTGCAGCGGAATGGCTGATGCTGCAATGACAAGGCAGCCCCTCATTGCAGCGGTGAAAATATTTCAGCTTGGTGGCACTTTTGGAGACCAGTGTCATGGGCACACTGTGCCTCCATTGATCAACCAGTGCAAAGCCCCCTAATGCAGTGCTCCATTGTCTGCCACAGTGCCGCATCTCCACAAACCATTCTCTCCTAAGCTGCTGCATAATGTTTCTTGAGCATGCGTGCAAACAAACATAAAAAGGAATGGTGACTGTCCAGAGGTCCCCATGTTCCTCATTTAGGGATCAGTCTACTACTCAGCAAGGAAGGGTGACTGTTCTGAGATACCATATGTTCCACATTTAGGGAACAGACTACTTCCCAACAAGGAAGAGTGACTGTTCTGAGATACCCTATGTTCCACATTTTGGGAAAAGACTACTTCCCAACAAGAAAGGGTGACTGTGTCCTGAGTTCCTCCATGTTCCTCGTTTAAGGAATAGACTACTACCAAACACAAAAGAGTGACTGTGTTCTGAGATATCCTATGCTCCACATTCAGGGATTAGACTACTACCCAACAAGGAAGGGTGACTGTCCTGAGATCCGCCACAATCTTCATTTAGTGAATAGACTACTACCCAACAAGGAAGGGAGGGACACTGTGTCCTGAGAGCCCCCATGTTCTTCATTTAGTGAACAGTATACTACACGGTAAGGAAGTGTCACTATCTGAGATCCCCTGTGTTCCTCATTTAGTGAACAGAATATTACACAACAAGGAAGGGAGACTGTGTCCTGAGGTCCCCCTTGTTCCTCAATTAGTGAAGAGTTTACTATCCAACAAGGAACTGTGACTGTCCTGAGATACCATACATTCTGCATTTAAGGAATAGACTACTGCACAGCAAGAAAGAGTTGCTGTCCTGAGATCCCCCATGTTCCTCACTTAGTGAACAGTATGCTACACAGTAAGGAAGTGTCACTATCTGAGAGCCCTCATGTTCCTCACTTAGTGAACAGTATACTGCACAGCAAGGAACTGTGACTGTCCTTAGATACATACATACATTCTACATGTAAGGAATAGACTACTGCACAACAAGGTAGAGTTGCTGTCCTGAGATCTCCCATGCTCTTGAATTGATGAATAGCCTACTTCCCAACAAGGAAGTGTGACTGTGTTGTGCAATCCCCCATGTTCCTTATTTACTGAATTGACTACTAGCCAGTAAGGACAGATGATTGTCCAGAGGTCCACATGTTCCTCATTTAGTGAACTGAGTACTATCCAAAAAGGAAGGGTGACTGTCTGGAGATCCTACATGATCACTCATGTATTGAGTAGACAACCTGCCAACAAGGAAGGGTGATTGTGTTCTAAGATTCCCACGTTCCTCATCTACTGAATAGACTACTAGCCAACAAGGAAGAATGACTTTCCTGAGACACCCATGTTTGACATTTAGTGAATAGAATACTACCTTACAAGAAGGGTGAGTCTCCTGTGATCCCCCATGTTCCTCATTTACTGAACGGTGTACTGCACAGCAAGAAAGTGTCACTATCTGAGATCCCCCATGTTCCTCACTTAGTGAACAGTATACTACCCAACAAGGAACTGTGACTGTCCTGAGATACCATACATTCTGCATTTAAGGAATAGACTACTACACAACTAGGTAGAGTTGCTGTCCTGACATCCCCCACGTTCCTCATTTAGTGAACAGTATACTACACAGCAAGGAAGTGTCACTATCAGAGATCCCCCATTTTCATTTAATTCATTTTTCATTTAGTTGTTTAACCAAGTATAGCACACTAAGCTGAAAGCTTTTTTACAGGAGTGACCTGGGAGCACCCCCATGTTCCTCACTTAGTGAACAGTATACTACACAGCAGCGAAGTGTCACTATCTGAGAGTCCCCATGTTCCTCATGTAGTGAACAGTCTACTATACAACAAGGAAGGGAGACTGTGTCCTGAGATCCCCCATGTTCCTCATTTAGTGAACAGTATACTACACAGCAAGGAAGTGTCACTGTCTGAGATCCCCCATGTTCCTCATTTAGTGAACAGTATACTACACAGCAAGGAAGTGTCACTGTCTGAGATCCCCCATGTTCCTCACTTAGTGAACAGTATACTACCTAACAAGGAACTGTGACTGTCCTGAGATACAATACTTTCTACATTTAAGGAATAGACTACTGCACATCAAGAAAGAGTTGCTGTCCTGAGATCCCCCATGTTCCTCATTTAGTGAACAGTATACTGCACAGCAAGGAAGTGTCACTATCTGAGATCCCCCATGTTCCTCATATAGTGAACAGCATAACTACCCAAGAAGGAACTGTGACTGTCCTGAGATACCATACATCCTACATTTAAAGAATAGACTACTGCACAACAAGGTAGAGTTACAGCCATCCGTCATAGGTCAGGAAGCATAGGCAGAGAAGAAGAAGCCATACAATTCGAAACATGGAAGTGTAACTGTGTTGTGCAATCCCCCATGTTCCTCATTGACTGAATAGACTACTAGCCAGTAAGTACTGGTGATTGTCCAGAGGTCTCCATGTTCCTAATTTAGTGAATTGACTACTACCCAACAAGGAAAGGTGACTGTCCAGAGATCGTGCATTTTCCTCATGCAGTGCAGCCAAGGCACCTAGCTTCACCTGAGCTCTTTCCTTCTAAGACTGCTTGAAAGGCAGAGTAGAGAAACTTACCAGAGCAAGGGAGAAGGATTAAGACTTAGTTTGGCTAAGCAGATTTACTGTGTGGTGGTGTTTTTATTTTTTACTCACAGGGATTGCTACTGTTTGTTGCTAACATTTCATTGCTTTATTTTTTTCTCTGATTCAAATTGTTGTTGCTGGTATACCTTCTTCTGCATTATTACAAGGTGTGCCTACAGGTGTGTGCTAACAGATTACTGCTGTAATCTTCTGATTCAAATTGTCTTTTGCAAAGTATATCTTCTGTTACTGCTTTATTTTCTCTGGAGCAAAGTGTTTCTTACAGGTATATCTTCTCTGAAATTATTACAGGTGGTGCTTTACAGGTTTTACAGTTTTATCTAACATTAGGTTAAGCTTTCAGGGTTACTGCATTTGTTGTTGACTGATTGTTTCTGCTCTTACCTCCTTGTTCTTTCATCCGTGGTTCTTCTTTTTAGGCAGGGGAAGGGCCCAGCCACCCACCCCATCTAACCACCGCTACCTCCATTTATAGGGTACCACAGTTGTGACATTTCCTGTGGCAGAGCAGGAAGGAGGCGGATCAGTGGGGCCTCCACAAGGTGATCTCATTTACAGGGCACTAGTAATTTAACTTGTTATAACAAGTTAAACAAAGCACAATTAAACCATTACTTGCATTTTTTTCCTTCTAATTACTCTGACTAGGTTACAAACCCAGCAACTTATTTGGAATGGATTTCATTAACTGCAGGTACTGTGGAACAATTTTCAGAAGGACATTCTTACAGGATTTAGGACACTGTCCTACATGCAGGCCTTTGGAGATCTTAGGTCTCAGCTCCGGGCAGCATGGGCAGAGATTGCACGCCTCAAATTTCATATTGAAGAGGAAATACATTATAAGAACCACCGCCATTTCCCCAGCATCCAACAGAAAAACCTCAACCGCAGAGGGTAGTTGGTCCAGGAGGTTGGCAGGTGGTTAGGAGGAGCAAATCAGGTGCCCCATCACTCTCTGCTCTCAACACATTACCTCAAAAACCATATAAACACTACAAACAGGTATCTGCCTCTATCTCTGAAATCAAATAAAGAGGCAGAAGACACTGCAGAGCAGGACACTGCGGCACAGGAGCTAGCACAACAATACTCACCCAAATCAGGAACCAAAACTAAACAAGCACAAAGGAAATCCAAAAACTTCTGATCATAGGAGACTCCATGATTCGGGAGTTGATACCCATCTCCAGCCAGGGGTGATGGTCAGATGTCTCCAGGTACATCAGCATGGAGAGACTGACCATTGCTATAATTGTTCACAAAGCAGGAGAAAACATTGATGTCCTAGTACACATAGGGACTAATGATCTCAGCCAGCCGGTCAGTTGTGGAGACCAAGGAACACCTGACTAGGCTGGGTGACAAACATCATCTATTTCGTCTCGGCATCTCCTTCTCTGAGATCCTGCCAGTCTGGGAGAAGGGAGCAGATGGACGGAAGGTCAGAGAAGGGGAGATAGGGAGCTAAACACATGGCTCAAGGACTGGTGCCAGGAAAAGGACACAGATTTGTAGGGAACTGGCAACAGTTCTGGGAGCGAAAGTTCTTTAAATTTGATGGACTGCATCTGACTAAAGAGAGTCAGTGCATTGGGGCAGAAGTTTGACGTCTTTGCAGAATATTTAAACTAGCAAATGGGAGAGGGTGCAGCACCCATACTTTGAATGGAAGAACACCCTCCCCTCAGCTAGTGGTCAAACTGGAATTCAGTGTGTTGCCGTTCATTTGCATCACCAGGTAAGAAAAAAGGTTTGTCTCCCCACACGATGCACAGGGTAATGCCAAACCTCACCCAACAACTAACACACCAAAATCTGGCCAATGGAAAATCATGTACACAAATGCTCACAGCCTGGAAATAAGATCCCAGACCTGCAGGCAATAATGTCAGAGGCTAAACTGGACATAGTAGCAATTAGTGAGGCGTGGTTTACCAGTAACCACACTAGGAGACTTCAGTACCTGGCTATGTATTGTTCAGAAGAGACGAGGTGCAAAAGGGAGGTGGCCCTGTATGTTAATGAAAATATCAAAGCTACAGAAATTCAGAATACACATAAGGAGCCAGAAGAACTGTGGGTCACCCTGGAAACAGGAAATGGGACAGCCATAAGAACTGGGGTTGTCTACAGGCCCCAGACCAGAGGAGGACATAGACACATTACTGTTAGAAGATATACAAAACATGACAGCTAAAGGGAGGTTCTGATAATGGGAGACTTCAACATGCCAGATACAGATTGGTCAATACCAGCAGGAACATCTGCCAGAACTAGACTCATAGTGGATTCCTGCGGGGAGGGCCTCAAACAACTGGTACAGCAACCCACAAGAGACAGGGCTATCCTAGATCTAGTACTGACTAACAAAGAAGGGATCACAGATCTCCAGGTAGAAGGTCACCTGGGGGCCAGTGACCATCACATGGTATGGTTCAATTTGGCTACTACATCTAAATCATCCCATTCCAAGGCAAAAATATGGGACTTCAGAGGAGCTGACTTTGATAAGATGGCCAACAGAGTTAAGCTAGCCCTGGCAAAAAGAAACACAGGTGAGGAGGTACAGGCAAAGTGGGCAAGCATTAAGGATACAATACTTGAAGCAACATCCCATTGTGTTAGACAGAAAAGGAAGTGCAAAAAGAAGGAAACCACTTTGGTTCTCAAATACAGTAGCAGAAAAGGTCAGAGCCAAAAGGCTGGCCTTCAGAAAATATAAAGGGAACACAGCGGGATGAAGATAGGGGCATACCAAACTGCCTAAGGGAAGCAGGTAAGGCAGTAAGGCAGGCAAAGTCCCAAACTGAGGAAACACTAGCACAACAGTAAAAGAAGGTGACAAGACTTTCTATAGATACATTAGTGAAAGGAGAAAGTCCAGAGGGTATTGCTAAGCTTAATGGAGAAAAGGGAGCATGTGAGGAGGAGGACCCTGTAAAGGCATCTATCCTAAATAGATACTTTTGCTCAGTATTCACTGAAGAGAAGGTAGGCAGGGCCCACAGCTCAACATCATGGACACAGGGGAGGGAGGTGAGCACTACTGCTTCACAAAGAAAGGGTCCTACAAGAGCTTGCTAAGGTCAGGGTGGATAAGGCAATGGGACCTGATGGCATACATCCCAGGGTACTTAAGGAGCTAAAGGAGGAACTAGCAGAGCCATTAGCAGAATTGTTTAGTGAGTCTCTGAGCACAGGAGAGGTCCCAGAAGACTGGAGAAGGGCTCATGTGATCCCACTCCACAAGAGTGGTAGCAGGGAGGAGGCGGGGAACTACAGACCGTCAGTCTTACCTCAGTAGTGGGCAAGATTATGGAGGCACTCCTTAAGGAAAGGATAGTGCAACACCTGGAATCCATAGGGGCACAGGATCCAAGACAGCATGGGTTTACAAAGGAAGGTCCTGTCAAACTAATCTCATAGATTTCTTTGACTGGGTAACCAGAGTGGTGGACCAAGGGGAGCAGTTGATGTCGCCTACCTTGACTTCAGCAAAGCTTTTGACACTGTTCCACATAGAAGATTGATAAATAAGCTAGGTAGGCTGGGGTGGGTCAGAAGTTGGTCAACTGGGTGGCAAACTGGTTGACTGGCAGAAAACAGAGAGTGGTGGTAAATGGTATACAGTCAGAAGAGATGCAAGTCACAAGTGGGGTACCTCAGGGATCAGTCCTGGGGCCAGTCCTATTCAACATCTTCATTAGTGACCTAGCAGATGGACTAGAGGTAAGGCTTGTCTGTTTGCAGATGACACCAAGATCTGCAACAGAGTAGATGATCCAGATGGGGTGGGCAGAATGAGAAGAGATCTGGATAAACTAGCAGAATGGTCAGAAGAGTGGCAACTGGGATTTAATGCAAAGAAGTGCAAAATCATGCACATAGGAAGAGAAACCCTGAAGCCACTTATAGGCTGGGAGGGAGTTGCTAGCGGTCACAAAGGAAGAAAGAGACTTGGGCATCATCATCACTGATGACCTGAAATCATCAAGCAGACCTCTAAAGCAGTAGGTAAGGCTAGGGGGTGTTAGGGTGTATTAGTAGGGGTATCACAAGTCGTAAGAGGAGGTAATAATCCCTCTGTACAAGACATTGGTTAGGCCCCATCTGGAGTACTGCGTGCAGTATTGGAGCCACACCTTCACAAGGACATTAACCAAATTGAGGCAGTCCAGAGAAGGGCAGCAAAATGGTGCAGGGACTGCATCAGAAGACATATGAGGACAGATTAACGGAGCTCAATATGTATACCCTTGAGCAAAGGAGGAGAGAGTGATATGATCGAGACATTTAAACACCTTAAGGGCATAAACAAGGTGAAAGAGTCTAACATGTTTAAATATAAGAAAATAGCAGGACAAGAGGACACAGCATGAGATTAGGGGAGGCCGATTAAGGGGAATGTGAGGAAATTCTTTTCACAGAAAGGGTGGTAGATGCATGGAATGGCTTACACAAGAAGTAGTGGCTATGAATACAGTGCAGGGCTTCAAACAGGCATGGGATAGGCATAAGGGAGCAATACAAATGACTATGAATAGATAGGTCACTGACATAGCAAAGGCCGATGGCACATTTATAAGGTAGAAAAAGAAATGGGCAGACTGGATGGGCCTTGCGGTCCTTATCTGCCGTCAACTTCTATGTTTCTATGTTTCAGTGAGTAGACTACAGACATACGAAATTTGTCAGCTGCATCTCTCCCTCCCACCCTTCCCCTCCATGAACCCTCCCCCTTGTCCTGTCCCATCTTCTTTTGAAGCAGTTCACTGTTCTACTGGATACCACTTCTGCAGGTAATGCATTCCACTCAGCTACCACCCTCTCTGTAAAAAAGAGTCTCCTCATCTCCCCCTGAACCTTCCTTTCCTCCCCTCTTTTACTTTGAACAGCCCCTCTGTACCTGTCTTGTTTACTCCTTTCATGTAAAGGTTTCAATCATGTCCCCCCTGTCCCTCCTGTCCTTCAGCGAGTACTTGTTCAACTCCCTCCACCTCCTCTCGTATGATAAGTCCCCAGCCCCTTGATCATCTTTGTTGCCCTGCGCTGCACCTCCTCCAGTAACTTAATGTCCCTCCTCAGATATGGGCACCAGTACTGCACACAGTACTCCAGGTGCGATCTAACTAATGAGCTATACAGTGGCAGCATCACCTCCTCCCTCCTCGAGGATATACTCCTTGCAATGCAACCCAGCATTTTGTTGGCCTTTGCAGCTGCCTTCCTAAATTGTGCTGAGTTGTTCATTGACCCGTGTAATGAGCACCCCCAGATCCATATCCTTATCCTCCTCTGTCTGGGCTAGTTGCATTCCCCCTAGCTGGTAACTCCTCCTTGGGTTCTTCACCCCAAAATACAGCACCTTGCACTTTTTGACAATAACCCTCAGTTGCCAGGTGTCTGACCAGATTTCAAGCTTTGCCAGATCATCCTGCAACCCCTGCCATCCCCCTAGGTCATCCACCACCGCTCCCATCTTGGTATCATCAGCAAACAGACTGACCTTGCTCTTGATGTCCCATGATATGTCTGCAATGAATATCCCAAACAACACTGGTCCCAACATCAAACCCTGTGGAACACCGCTCGTCACTACCCTTTTGTGTGAGAGCTCCCCACCCACCTCCACCCTCTGTTGCCATCCCTGAAGCCAGTTCCCTACCCATCTCACCAGCTTTACACCCACCCCTGTGTCTTCTAACTTACTTCCCAGCCTCTCATGCGGTACTGAGTCAAATGCCTTACTGAAGTCTAGATACAGGACATCCACTGCATAGTCCCTGTCCAGTTGCCCAGTTACCCAGTGATAGAACTCCACCAGGTTGGTTTGGCAGGATCTGCCACGCATGAAGCCATGCTGTCTGCTGTCCTGTAGTCCTTTGGCCTCTAGGAGGACCACCAGCCTGTCCTTCAGGATAGTCTCCAGTGCTTACCCATGATGGATGTGAGACTCACCGGTCTGTAGTTCCTCAGTTCATGACTGGGCCCACTCTTGTGGAGGAGCACCACATGAGCCATCCTCCAATCCTAAGGCACACACCCTGAGTGTGGTGAGGCATTAAATAGGTCTGCCTAAGGTCCCGCAAGGACCTCTGCCAGCTCCTTCAGTGCCCTAGGGTGGACTACTTGCCATCAATGGAGGGTCACTGTGTTCTGAGAGTCCCCCATGTTCCTCACTTACTGAATAGACTACTAACCAACTGTCATAGATCAGGAAGCATAGACAGAGCAGCACAAGCCTTACAATTCGCAAGTAACATTTTACAAACTAACATACATAATTGCCAGCAGACAAAGGTCTCATGGTGTATCTAGTCTGCTTGATTGTGCAGCTAGCAGCACTTATACTGCAGCTGCCCTCCCTTCCTCTACCCCCTCCAGTGACCCTCCTCCTACCCTGTCCCATCCTCTTTTGAAGCAGCCCACTGTTCCAGAGGATACCGCTTCCTTTGGCTATGCATTCCACCAAGAAGACACCACTCTCTCCGTGAAAAGGTACCTCCTCATTTTACTCATGAACGTTCCCTCTTCCAATCTCAGATCATGGCCATAAGTGTCCTTCTCCCTCCTTAATTTGGAAATCCCTTCCATGCCCATCTTGTTTTTTTCCTTCATGTACTTGGAGGTTTCAATCATGTCCCCATCCCTCCTTTCCTCCAAGGAGCATATGGTCAACCCCTTCAGCCTGCTCTCATGGGGTAAGTCCCTTAGATCTTGGATAATTTTTGTTGCCCTTCACTGCACCGCCTCCAGTAACCTAATGTTCTTCTTCAGGTGCAGTCTCCAGAACTGCATGCAGTACTCTAGGTGTGGTCTAACCAGTTACCTACATAGCAGCAGGATCGCCTTCCCCCTCCTGTAGGATATGCCTCCGGCAATACAACCCAGCATCATGTTGCCTTTGCAGATGCCTTTCTATGCTGTTTATTGCTCCCATTATGATTACCCCCAGATCCTTCTCCTCCTTTGTCTTGGCTAGTTGAATCCCCCTAGCAGGTAGTGCCTCCTTGTTTTTTTTGTACAGAAATATAGCACCTTACATTTCTTGACATTGAAGCCCAGCAGCCTAGTGTCTGACCAGGCCCCCAATTTTGCCAGATCATCTTGCAACCCCTGCCTCCCTCTTAAGTCATTCACTACTTCTCTCATCTTGGTGCCATCTGCATACAGACTGATCTTGCTCTTGATGCCTATTGAGATATCTGCTATGAAGATCCCAAACAACACCAGTCCCAGTACAGAGCCCTGTGGCACCCCGCATGTCACCGCCCCGGGAGATGAGAGCTCCCCTCCCACCACCACCTTCTGCTGTCTCCCTTGCTGCCAATTCACTACCCATCCCACCACCTTTGTCCCGCCCCTGTGCCTTCCAGCTTATATCCTAGCCTCCCATGTGGCACCGAATCAAACGCCTTACTGAAGTCCAGGTACAGGACATCCACTGGATGGCCCTTGTCTAATTGCCTGGTTACCCAGTCATAGTGCTCCACCAGGTTGGTCTGACAGGATCTTCCTGAGACAAACCCATGCTGTCTGCCATCCTGCAGTCCATTAGCCTCTAGAAGGGGAAACCAGCCTCTCCTTCAGGATTGTCTCCATCAGCTTTCCCACGATGAATGTGAGGCTCACCAGTCTCTAGTTTCCTGGCTCATCCTTGGAAACGTTCTTGAGGAGGGGTACCACATGCACCACCCTCCAGTCCTGAGGTACGCTCCCTAAGTCCAGGGAGGCATTGAAGTGGTCTGCCAAGGGTTCTGCCAGGATGTCTGCTAGCTCCTTTAGCACTCTGGGTCATGTATCGTTTGGCCCAAGTGTCTTGTTCACCCTCAGTGACCTCAAGCCCTCCAGTACCCTGCCCATCGGGATTTCCCCATCTATCACCTCCCCCCCATGCTCACCCTCCTGCCACCATTAGGTATAGATCCCCACTTTCTCTTTAGTAAATACTGATCAAAAGTACTCATTTAATGCTTCTGCCTGTTCTGCCCCTAGTTCCACCCACCCCCATCCCTCATGATCCATACTATCTGATCCTTACAACTCCTTTTTTCCCTGAAGTGCCTGAAGAAGTCCTTCTCCCCCTCTTTGATGCCCTGTGTTAGCATGAGTTCCCTGGACACCTTGGCTGCCCTGACTGCCCTTGTCACCTCCCTTGGCACCTTCAGGTGTCCCTTCCCATCCTCCTCTCTCCATTTTTGTACCTTCTGAAGGCGGATCATTTCTTGCTTACTTTTTCATTGACTCCCCCGCTCACCCAGCTAGGCTTCTTGGCCCTAGCCTTCTTACTCTGGACCCTTGTACATGTTGCAGTTGCCTCCTCAATTTCCAGTTTAATGACCTCTCAGTTCTAGTTAGTGTCCATATTTGCATGGATCCTGGACAGATACCCCGTACTGTTTCCCCCTCATCCTCCCAAAGTCGGCCCTCCTTAAGTCTAACACCCTTGTGTCCATTTCTATTCCCACTTTCCCCATGTTTATCATGAACCACACTGAGTGGTGGTTACTTCCGACAAGTGGTTCTTTCACCCCCAGCTCCCTCACAAACTCACAATTCTCCAGCCCGAGGTCTAGGGTGTTCCTTAACCTGGTTGTCTCATTGACCATCTGTAATAGGAAGCTGTCTTGGAAGGCATCCAGAAGTACATGCTCCTTCTATTCATGGTGGCTAGGGTACCCCAGTCTACTGCTGGCAGGCTGAAGTTCCCCACAATCACTATGCTGCCCCTTCCACAGGTCTTTCTGATCTGTCCTGCTAGTTCCGTGTTTAACTCTTCAGTCTGAGAGGGTGGCCTGTACACCACTCCCATCCTGAGGGTCCTATTTTTTGGAGTCCTGGAGCTGCACCAATAACTCTGTGCTGCCCTCCTCCCCTTCGTCCTTAACAAACTTTAGTCCTTCCATCACACACAGTGCCACCCTGTCCCTCCGAAATAACCTATACCCAGTTCTGCCAGGTCCCAGTCATGGTAATGAGTGGCCCATGTCTTGGTGATGGCCACCATGTCCACCTCTCCATCTGCCATGAGAGCCTGTAACTCTGCTGCTTTGTTCCATAGACACTTAGGCTGTTATGTCCACCTCCCCATCTGCCATGAGAGCCTGTAACTCTGCTGCATTGTTCCCTAGACACCTAGACTGCCGTGCCCACCTCCCTATCTGCCATGAGAGCCTGTAACTCTGCTGCATTGTTCCCTAGACACCTAGACTGCCATGTCCACCTCCCCGTCTGCCATGAGAGCCTGTAACTCTGCTGCATTGTTCCCTAGACACCTAGACTGCCATGTCCACCCCATCTGCCATGAGAGCCTGTAACTCTGAAGTTTTGTTCCCTAGACTCCTAGCATTCAAGGTTACCACCTTCTACCCTGCTTCCTTCCCCCTCTGCCTACTTTCTCTCCCTTTCTCGTATCCCTTCCTGACCTCTCCCTTTGTCCCTTGCTGCTGGTATTGGTGGGTAAGCTCATTCGGCTTCCCTTCCTGTGGATCCTGCCTGACTCCTGCCCACCTGCCTCCCCCTCTACTAGGTTAAATTCTCATTGTTTGCTAATTATTCCCCCAGTTTCTGTTTCAATAACCTCCTTTCCTCCTCACTCAAGTGTAACCTGTCCTTAGCGTAGAGATCCTTGCCCTCCCAGATCTTTCCCCACCCCCACCAGCCCATACTCTTTGGACTGATATCATCCTCTTAGCCATGTGTTAAATTCCTCTATCCTCAGCTTTCTTGCTGTGCTTATCTTGGGTACTGGAAACACCTCTGAAAAAGTTATTGAACTTCCTGCATGGCCTCCACCCATATACGACTATGCCTCTCCCTCTTGCTTCCCCATCTGATCCTTTTCAGAACTGAGTCTCCCAGTACTAGGATCCCATCCCTGTTTTCATGTTCTGCTCACCATGTCCTTCCATTATCCTGTTTCCTTCTTCTCCATTCCTCTCCTCCAGTGCAGTTGTTCCCCCTTCCACTCCTGTTGTAATGTCCCCTGCCTCTGTCCTGTTCTCCTACTCTTCCTTTTTCCTCCAATATTTCCTCCCCTCTCCACCGAGCTCCACCTACCTCCTCCCCCTGATGCATTCCCACCCTTTTCTTCTCATACCCCCCTTCCCCACCACCATCCTTACTCAACCAGTCCACTATATCATATCCCTCAGCCCCTTGACCCCATCCCATTCCATTCTTGCCTTATCTGCCATCAGTTTCTCCATCCTGCACTCCCCATCACATCCCCAATCCTGCCAGTACTTCAAACTGATTTTTCGATTCCCCTTCGCTACCACCTATTTCTGCCATCTTTCTGTTCACCCCTATTGCTGCTGACTCTGCAACTGAGATTCCTCCTTCCCTCCCATCCTCCTTTATTCCCCTTTCCTTCCCTCATTTGTCCTCTGAACTGGGACCCCCTATCTCCTTCCCCCATCTGCCACCGTATTCTCGCTCCACCCCCTCCCTCTTTAATCTGTCCTCCCCCACAGTTATCCTCCTTCCCTCTCCAGCCACTGAGTTGTCCACCATCCCAGCCCTCAATCCCATCCTCAGCTCCATTTGTAAACAGTTGATCGCATTCATAAACTGCCTTATTCACCTTCACACCAAACACCCACCCACTCTCCACACAATATTCAGAAAGACTGCCACCCTGCAGTTGTTGCATCCTACCACCCTTCCCATCCCACTGTTCACCCACCAGTGTCCCCCCATTTTCAGTAGAAAGATGTCCATACCACCCCCATGAGCCCTCCCATCCACGTTTTCCAGTTTACGCTCATGATTCCCCCAGCTCCCTGATACCATACCTTCATGTAACAGTTAGCCAACCAACAAAACTTGCCCCCCAATAAATGCAATCTGTTCCCTAAGTCCTAAAGCAAGAAGGACCCCCTAAATCCTACCTATAAAAACCCTTTTCCCCTTAGGCTGTGTGCTAATGAAAAAAGAAGACATCACAGTCCAGTCCTCATTCTTCTTCCTACTTATGCCTCCTAATTGCTATCTATTTCCTATCCGTTTTTATGTTGGCTTGCGCACATGCGCAAGAAACATCTTGCCACAGTGCGAGTCTTGGGGGCGCAGCTGCTGTTGGGTGAATGCAGGGCATGCATCAGTAGGTGCGTCCCTCATTCCCCAATCAGCCTGCATGCCACCGCCACACCATGCATTCATAATGGGGCCAGCACATCAAAGCAAAAGACCGTTGCACTCGTCATACTCAACGGTCCTTTGCTTGATCTTTCGCATCATTATAGCCATGATTAGCGGCGGCTGCCTCACCTATGTCGTGTATGAGTTGCCCAATCCCCCTGTCAGCAACCCCGTGTTTATGCCGACGGGGAGGCCACTCCCGTTGGCATCCCCCGCAAATGTGGAATGCCAAGGAGGGTGCCCAATCTCCCTCGGCTCACGCCCCCCTGCTTGTGTTGCACGCCGATGGGGAGCCCCTCCCGGCATCACCCCCAACTGTTGAATGCTGAGGAGGGTGCCCAGTCCCCCTCAGCTCATGCTCCCCCCCGACTTTGTTTGCGGGAGGGGTGCTCAATCCTAGCAGCATTAACCCCCATGTTGTGTGCCGGCGAGTGCCCAATCCTCCATCGACTACTGACCCCAAAAAACCCACTTGGGTGGCACGCTGGAGCCCACCCCAGTGTGTGCCAAATGCCTACAGTGCCAAAACTGTCCTGCAACGTTTTCTTTTCTTTTTCCTAAGCGAAAACCGTCCCTTGTAGTCTAGGTCCCCCCTGCCCCCCACCGCACCCACCACTGCGCACCCTGCTCCCCCTAACCCCCACCCCCATACTTACCTCCGGACTCTGGCGTAGCGATCTTCAGTGGATCAGGAATGCATCTGCACTCTTCAAAGCCGACTGCCCTGAGAAATGCCGGTAAGCTGTATAATGCAATGAATAGGGTTTTCAACTTTGTTGCATATCTCAGACATTTCTTGGAATTTTAGCACCAAATTTTCAACATGGGGTTTTTGGGGCCCCTCCTCATGAATTCTGTCACTGTCATGGCATTAATCGGCCTCGGAAGGTGATTTCACAGTCACTGCATGAAATCACCTTTCGGGACCCGTTAACGAAATGACAGTGCCAGTGTTCATGAGGCGGCCTCTCAAAAAGCCTATGTTCCAAATTTGGTGGAAAAAATCCAAGAAATGCCTGTTTTACCAGCATGCATTGTGCAGTTGCTACGCAGGCTCATAACTTCATGCATTCGCAATATTTTAATGCAGTATTTTCAGCATTGGCATTTTTCTGCACCTCCTTGTGAACAGTGCAGCTGTCATTTCCCACATCCTGCCCGAAATGTGTTTCTGCACTTCCGGAGCACAATTGAGCAGTCACTATGGGAAATCAGTGTTTGGGCCAGATTATGAAAATGACAGTGACACAGTTCATGAGCAGAACTCCTAGAATGCCTATGTTGAAAATTTGGAGCTGATACTCCATAAAATGACTGTGTTACAAGCATGCATTGGCAGATTACATGCATGCTTGTACCATCATGCATTTGGGATATTTTCACTCTGGATTTCCACCATTGCCATTTTTACACAGCTCTTGATGAACAGTACAGCTGTCACTTCACATATCCTGCCCAAAATGTGTTTCTGCACTTCCCGGGCAGAATAGTGTGGTCACTGTGCGAAATCACTTCTTGGGACACTTTGAAGAAATGAAAGTGACACTGTACATGAGCAGAGGTGCTAAAATGCCTATGTTGAAAATTTGGTGCCGAACGCCGACAAACTGCTAGTGCTGAAAGTGTGCCTTGCATATTTGCCACGCACCCTTGCAACTCCACAACTTTTGTCAATTTGTATGCCACATTTTCAGCACTGCCATTTAATTACACCTCCTTATGAACTGTGCAGCTGTCATTTTTCACATGCTGCCCAGCATGTTTTCCCACAATGCACTACCAAACACCCACAGGGACACCCTGCAGGCACCTCTCTGGGCTGAGGAAGAAGGTTGCTCATCTCCAGGCTGAGTTGGCCAGGATTTGTGGGACCTCCTCTTCCATCCAGGGACCACCAGTGCCACTGCCGTTGCCTCAGAAGTTGCCAAGAAAGAGGAGCGGTTGGACAACAGTGGGCTCAGGGAGGGTGAGGTGGTGGAACAGAGCACATCCCTCCAGTTGTACCTCTCTACAATTCCTATGCCATTCTGGGAAAGTGTGATTCCTCTATGGAGGCACTCGCAGTGGAGACCAAGGAGGATGCAGGGAACCTCCACAAAGGAGACCCACAGGAGGGTGGCAGGGGACCCTGCAGGGGAAGGATACAACTGCTGGTGGGGGACTCCATTGTTAGGAAGGTAGAACTGGGGGAGGAAGGGGAGAGGGAGGTAAGGTGCCTGCCTGGTGCCATGGCTTGGAGGGACAGGGAGCGAATCCTCAGGATTGCCGGAGCAGCTGCACAAGGAAGGGTGCTGGATGTCATTGTCCACCTGGGGACAAATGACCTGGCTAAGAGAGGGATTAGAGAAGTGCAGGAAGAGTTTGTGGAATTGGGGAGGGGCCTTAGTCAAGTAGCACTCACGGTAACCTTCTCAGAGGTGCTGCCCATCAATGGCATAGCAGAGGCTAGTGTGTTCCGCACAATGGGTTTCAATCAGTGGTTGAAAAACTGGTGTGGAGCTCAGGGATTTGGCTTCATTGGGGACTGGGGGTCCACCTGGAGTGATGTAAGCCTATACTGGCATGATGGGCTGCATCTGTCCAGGAGGGGAACCAGGATCCTAGGTGATAGGTTTAAATGCTTCATTGGCAAGCATTTAAACTAGCCAAAGGGGGAGGCACTGGAAAGGAGCAGGGAAATCCTAGCCCCCCCAAATAATCATGGTACTAAGTGCAGCAGCAAACACCAACATAGAGGTATCGATAGGGAGAAGGGCTGGGGTAAACGGAGAAAGTGACAGTGGCAAGAAAGACAGGGATGGGGCAAAAGGGAATAAGGCCATCAGGAAATGGAGGGTAATGAGTACCAATGCCCGTAGTCTGGGCAACAAGCTCCTTGAGATGGTGGCCTTGATGGAAGAGGGATGCCTGGATATCGAAGCAGTCACAGAAACATGGTACACAGAGAACCATGACTGGGATGTTAACATACCAGGGTACATAACCTACTGGAGAGACAGGCAGGGGAGAAGAGGAGGAGGAGTAGCTCTTATGTAAAGGAAGGGATAAAAGCAACTGAACAAAAGAGTAAACAGGAGGAGGGAGGCACTGTGGGTCACCTTGGAGACTGGAAAGGGCACCACAATCCGCACAGGGGTTGTGTACAGACCCCCATGCCAGGGGGAGGGAATGGACAAGGATATGATTGAAGGCATTCTTAGAATGGCAGAGAAAGGGGAGATACTGCTGACGGGAGACCTGAATATGCCAGATGTTAACTGGAGCACATTTGTTACAGCCACATCCAAGAGCAGGGCCATTCTTGATGCCCTACAGGTGGTAGGCCTCAGACAGCTAGTTTTGGAACCCACTCATGAGGGAGCAATCTTAGACCTCGTACTCTCAAATGGCGGCAGTGAGAGGATCTCAGATCTAGAAGTAGGTTGCCATCTGGGGACAAGTGACCATCAGACAGTGTGGTTCACATTAAACTCAGCTACAGAGTCAAGCCACACAAAAGTGAGGGTACTGGATTTTAGGAGGGCTGACTTTGGCAAGATGGGAGAGTGCCTTAGAAAAGCACCAGCAAACAGGCTAGAAGGAGGTGTGGAGCAACAATGGGGAATAATCAAAACTGCCATCACAGAGGCAACAAGCCTTTGTGTGAAGCAAATAAACAAATCAAAATGAAAGAAAAAGCCACTATGGTTCTCAAAAGAGGTGGCTGTGAAAGTCAGGAAGAAAAAGATAGCATTCCGGAAGTATAAGGAAACACAGAAGGAGCAGGACAGAGAGCTGTACCAGTTAAGGCAGAAGGAAGCAGGGAGGGAAGTCAGAATAGCAAAGGCCCAAACTAAGGAAAAGACAGCCAACTCAGTTAAGAAGGGGGATAAAACCTTTTATAGGTACATCACCGAGCGTAGAAAGACAAAGGGAGGGATAGTGAGGCTGAATAGAATGAATGGTGGGTGGGCAGAGGGGGACAGTGAAAAAGCAGGGATACTGAACGAATATTTCTGCTCAGTATTCACAAAGAGGAGGAAGTGCCTAATCCAATTAACAGAAGCACTCTTGATAGGGGTCGATCCCAGTCCTTTCACAGAAGAAAGGGTTCTGCAAGAACTCCTAAAACTGAAGGTGGACAAAGCAATGGGGCCTGATGGAATTCACCCCAGAATTCTAAAGAATTAAGGGAGGAACTAGTGAAACCACTGGCTACTCTTTTAATAAATCATGGGAGGATGGTGTGGTACCTGAGGACTGGAGGAAGGAGGATGTGATTCCCTTCACAAAAGTGGAACCAAGACAGAGGCAGGAAACTGCAGACCTGTCAGTCTGACCTCTGTGGTAGGGAAAGTGATGGAGTCACTTCTGAAGGAAAGAATAGTTGAGTACCTAGAGGCCAGTGGAGCACAGGACCCAAGGCAGCATGGGTTCCAGCGGAAGGTCATGTCAGGCAGAATCTAATAGATTTCTTTGACTGGGTGACCAAAGTAGTAGACCAGGGAGGGCTGTGGACATGGCCTACCTAGACTTTAGCAAAAGGCATTTGACACAGTCCCACACAAAAGATTAATAGTCAAATTAACCAGCCTGGGAGTGGGACCCAGGGTGGTAGCCTGGGTAAAACACTGACTGCACAACAGGACACAGAAGGTAATTGTAAATGGAGTCCACTCTGAAGAAAGAGGGGTTACTAGTGGAGTACTGCAGGGTTCAGTATTGGGTTCAGTCCTTTTTAATGTCTTCATCAGTGACATTGCAGAGGGACTGGAAGGAAAAGTATGCCTTTTAGCAGATGACACAAAGAACTGGAACAGGGTTGATACACATGGAGGCGTGGAAAGGATGAAAAGGGACTTGGCAAGGTTAGAGGAATGGTCAGAAGTATGGCAACTAGGATTCAATGCAAAGAAGTGCAAAATAAGGCACCTGAGAAATAAGAACGCAGGGGAAGAACACACAATGGGTAGGGAGGTAGTAACAACAACAAAAAAGGAAAGGGACCTGGGGGTAATCATATCAGATGACCTTAAGGTTAGCAAGCAATGTGAGAAGGCAGTAGGGAGGGCTGGGGGTATACTGGGATACATAGGGAGAGGCATCAGCAGCAGAAAACAGGAAGTTGTTATCCGTCTATACAGACAGATGGTGAGACCCCATCTGGAGTACTGTGTCCAGTTCTGGAGACCTCATCTCTGCAAAGACATAGACAGGATAGAGGTAGTCCAGCGGAGGGAAACTAAAATGGTGCAGGGTCTACAAGAGAAGCCCTATGAGGAGAGACTAAAGGACCTTAATATGTATAACCTTGAGGAAAGAAGGGAGAGAAGGGACATGATAGAAACTTTTAAGTACCTCAGTGGACTCAACAAAGTCCAAGAGGGTAGCATCCTTCAGAAAAAGAGACGTGCAAGAACAAGGGGACACAATTTAAAGATAGAAGGAGGGCGGTTCAGGGGCAATGTAAGGAAGTATTATTTCACAGAGAGGGTAGTGGATGCATGGAACAGCCTTCCTGAGGAGGTTGTGGGGTCTAAAACTGTGGGAGAATTCAAGAATGCATGGGACAGACATAAGGCAATTCTTGTGGGAGGTAGGAAGAAATAGGCTGTTGGTTAACTAGGATCTGAGGCCTATCCTGTAGGTAGGGAAATGGGCAGACTAGATGGGCCAAGCGGTCCTTATCTACCGTCAAAGTCTATGTTTCTATGTTTCTAATGCCTCTCACTCTCTGTAGGGTGGGGGTGGGTTGGCATCAGTCCAATACTTGACTGCCACTCCTATGCTTCATCTCTCTAACTCCTGCACTGCCAATGGCAACAAGACATTTGGCATTGACAAATGCTTGTTTGTGTTGTTTTGCTTGCAATGTCCTGTGTGGTTGCAGGCTATTGCAAGGCACAACTGGACCTGCCCTATAAATGAAGGCTGAACCCTGGGGTGGGTAGGTGGGCTCAACCCCACAGGCTGAGTCCAAAGACATTCAGACAAGGAGTTCCCAGGCTGTGGCTGGTCCAGTCACACCCACTCAGAAGCTGCTAGATGCGTCCACCACTGCAGCAAAAATAAACAGAGGCCCCTTCTAGTCAGCCCTACAGCCTGAAGCTACTGAAATCAAACACAAAGGCAGTGAAATTAACAGAATTGCAGTCAGAAACAGTAAAAGTTCCAAACAGCACTGATTAAACCCCCAGCCACATATCCCCTTCCAGTACAAGCTAAGACAACAATAAAATCCACACAGCAGGAACAAATACTTCCCTTTTTAGTTCAACCCCCCCCCCCCCAAACAGCAGGAACAAACCCTGTCCTGTAGTTCATCCTACTTCAGGCTCCAAGTCCAAAGGGAAACAATTAGCTTACAATGGCTCCTGGATAGGTTCCCCTGCCCCAGCCTTCCTCCCGCAAGGCTAAATCTGTGTCCAGTTTCCTGTGTAACCACACAGAAAAGAATTGCAGTCAGAAACAGTTTAAATCCCAAACAGCACTGATTAAACCACCAGGTCCAACCAATGGGCGTGTAGTCTATTCTGTACACTGTCAATGACAGTTCAGTTGGTGGGCAGCCGAGGTGGTGTGCAGACAGCTGACTGGCCCTGCTGGGACGGAGGGAGTGGGGTGGGATGTGGGTGCTTGAGTGAGTGGCAGGCTGGAGGGCCACTGCACTATGGAAAAGGGTTCATGGGATGTGTTGCCGTGATCAAGGTTCGGGGATTGGGGGGATTCTACTAGACTACCAGGGCACTTTGATGGGTTTTTTTATTCAGTTTGAACATTGTGATCAGGGTTGTTGGAGGGTAGTGGGGTTCCAGTAGACTACCAGGGCACTTTGATGGGTCTTTTTATCAGTTTGAACATCGTGATCAGGGTTGCTGGAGGAGGGGTTTCACTAGACTACCGGGTAATTTGGAGTGATTTCTCATTAACATGAACCCCGACTGGGGTTCAGGGATGGGTGGGGGTGGGGTACCACTGAACTACCAAGGCTGGCAGGCTGTTGTGCACCTGTGTGCACTACTGCAGCCTGCCTGTGAGTGACCAGAAGTTAGGCATGGTTTTTTCATGCCTAACTTTGCGCTGCTCATCTCCTGCACTTGTGTGGCCCATCTCTTTTGAATATTCATGGGCACGCCCCCTCAACTTGGGCCACATGCATTAACTTTGGGCTGTGGCCCATCTTGATTTGGGCAGCCCATCTCCCTCCTTTGAATATGGGAGTTTGAAGCAACTTTGGAGATGAGCGGCTCATCTCCATTTGTTCAAGAGATGTGCCACCCATCTCTTTTGAAAATGTGGGACGTACTCTCTAGAGGGAAAGGAGAGACATGAAAGAAACATTCAAATACCTCTTGGGTGTCAATACAGCAATTTACAGGAGGGGAACCATTTTCCAGAGAAAGAGATGCTAAAGGACAAGGAGACATGATATGAAGCTGGAAGGGGGAGACTATGAGGGGATGTGAGAAAATACTTCTTTACGGAAAGGGTGGTGGACATCTGGAACAGACTCCCAGCAGAGGTGGTGAGTACTGAAATGATAAAAGGTTTCAAACATAGCCAGCCTGTTGGCACAGAGGCAGGGCATCCATCTGCAATGCCGATGACCCGGGTTCGAAAATGGTATTGGGACACTGGAGGGCAGGCTAGGGGAGGAAGGACTGAGTATCCAAGAGACTGTTCTCCTTCTCTGGTGGGGAGGGGTGGTAGAGTGTCTGGCACACCACGGACCTCTGGAAGTGGCTGGGAGAGATCCACTGTGCCGGCACTGTCACCTGAGGGGGTGGGGCGGATGCAGGGCATCATTGCATGTTTCTGCCCCAAGGTACTGTTGCAAGTCACAAAATTCTGGGTCTGAGCATGACTCCTGTTCCGCTGCCATCCCCGCTGTGAACAGTGTCTGCCAGGGGGGGTCCCACTCCCATGGTCCAAACCTGGGGAGTAAGCCAGGCACACTAAGAAATACCTTGGGGAGGGGATGCTAGCCCGGTGGCCCCACCCAGGGGGGTAAGCCTGGGCATGGGGGGGGCACGCAGGTAGGGCTGAGCTCTCTTTGGGGGGGCAGACCCAAAAATAGTAAATAAAAAAGTTTCAAACATGCATGGAATAGATACAAGGGGACCATGGTAGTAGGGCTGGGGGTAAGGCCAGAGATCAGTTAGGGTCTACATTCGTAAAGCAGGTAGGGACCTTAGGGCAGATTAGATGAGCCAGAAGGTCCTTTTCTGCCAACAGCTTCTGTTTCTTTGTATGTACTGTATGTAATAGACTACTAGCTATCAAGGAAGGGTGACAGTCCTGAGATCCCCTATGTTCCTCAGTTCCATGTGATAAGGGCAACCAAGGAATAACACCTGTTAAAAGGGCGTGGGAACAACACGGAATGAAGGAAGGGCATCCCAGCATCAGTGTGAATGTCAAAATAGTGACAGGACCATTAAAAAAAAAAATGCTGCCACCACCACTAAATGCAGGAAACTGAATGAAAGACCCAGAACAAAGGACACGGGACAAGCAAACACAGGAAGATGCAACCAGACCAGACAAATGATCACACCAGCCACCAAGGGAAGCAAGGCCGATGACAAAGCATGGTCTACGGCACATGGGCAGACACACAGGGATGGGTGTGGGTGTAAGTGGGAGAGCCACATTATAGTTCACCAAGGAAGGAGATGCCTGTGGAGTGCAGAGGCGGGCTGGGGTGTGTGTGGGGGACTGTATTACCCAATGCCACATGGTGGGGAGGCAAAGCACCCATGGCAGTACGGTACAGGGGCAAACACCACACTGCAGAGCAGGGCTGGTAGCGCAGTGGGTGGTACACCCGACTGCATCTGCAGCTGTAAGTTATACTCCAGCCCATGTAGGTAGTCCAGTGTGCTGCACTTACAATAGTTGGCTACGATGTTCTCTATGCGCTGGGTCAGGTCCCGGAAGGTCTTCTTCTGTGTGGAGCCTCCTGACCCAGACAGCAGCTGCTCCACATGGAGGGCACTGAGCCACTGTTCTTCCTGTAGGCAGTCAATCAACCTCCAGATGCTGGGGTGGCTGGCAACAAGCCCAGTACTGAATCCTCCATGCCAGGCCTCTGCTGCATTGTTTGTCCTTGCCAGGCCAACAAGCATGGGCTCATACAAGTTCCATGATGCATTCTTGAACAGTGGCCTACTGCAAGCTGAACTGCCAATGGGGCATCCTACCCATATCTCCTCCACATATTCTAGGATGGGATGCATGAGTTCTTCATTGGCCTGGTAGAAGGGCTGGTCCAGTAGCTCTCTGTATGATGCCTCGCTGGCACACACAGACATGAATGACAGGGTGAGAAGCATGTGTTGCTAAAGTCCAAACTCCTTGTCCCTGCAGTACCGGGCATGTACCTCAGGCGTGTGCTGTACCTTGCAACAGATGGCCTGGCAGAAATGAAAGAAATATCCACAACTGCTTCAAATATGGATGAGAAGGCATGCCAGGCAACCCGCTCAACACAGGAGTGCTGACTTTGGCTGCCTCACTCCCACCAGTCAGCATACCTCGGTGAAGTCCTGCACATATGCGCTCTCTGTGCGGGATGACATGAGGCTGTAAACAGCCAGCACAGCTACCCCAGAGCAGATCCTGTGTACAGTATGGAGCTGCCCGAAGAGTGCTGGTGAGCAGTGGAAGGTCCCGTCAAGGAACTAATCATCGTACAGCTGGCACCGTTGGGTTGCATAGATTAGGACACGATCCCTTGCCAACCCACTGTCATACTGCAGGAAGGTGCCCTTCCCCCCAATAACTGTGCATGCTTGAGGTATACGCAGCTCTGTGAGGGATTTTGGTGTGGCAGGGACCCCCTCCCCCCGCCTGCTGTACTCGCTGCACAGTATGCTTCAGTAAGGGCAGTGCTGGCAGCCTGCCAGTCACTGCATCTGGCACACCAGTGGTGCACTGTATGGGAACCTGGGTGATGCTCTCCATACAGGTGCATGCCCATTCATGCACCACTGCCAGCACTCCCTGCACACCTATGTCACCCGCATCGGGGACGTGCTTGTGTGGGTAACCGGTGCAGGCCAAATGGTCGGCCTCGGTGTGCACTCATGCAGAACACCCATATTTGTGGTCCTGCATGCATCTCCAATAGACCTTTACCTTTAACTTCTTGTTCTTGCTATACACATAACTGCAGTGGGTGAGGAGCAGTTTCCAGTTTTGGCTTTGCAGTAATTGGATCTCTTCCATCATCCCTCCTCACTTTTAGTGTGGAATGCTGTTTCTTCTGCATGGTGTCCCTTTAAAGTGACAGGGGGATCAGGTGATCTCAAATCTGTGTGACATCCAAACAGGTGTGCCACCACACCCTCTGCTGCAGTGGTAAATAAAAGGATGTTACGTGCCTGGTCTGGGTCCCACAGTTGGGTGGCATATGGTGCACATGTCTGGACCCTCAACAGGTGAACGCTGGTTTGCACTAGGATCGGCAACTGTACATTGTGGATGCAGATTCTGTGCTCAGACACAGCGGTGAGTATATTTGTGTGCTGTGTGCAATGCCTGCCCTGTGTATGGCACTCCCTGTCCTGTTCTTCGACCGGTTGTGTGGCACACTATCTGAAGGGGGTGGGCACTTGCGGTGTTGTGAGGGATTCAAACCCACAACATGTGGACCCCCACCCCACTGCTGTGTATGTTGCTGATGTCAAACGAGACATGCCACAATGGCATCATGATAGGCCTTTTTCTGCAGTACATGTCCTCCATGAAACACTACCCTGGCACAGGGGCTGATATGTATTGTGGCGGTGGGAAGGTGTGTGTTGCACTGGGTGGGGGACCCTGTGGCAGGGGACAGCTTGCTTTGGGTGTGTGCGGCATGCACTGGGGGTGGGGGTGGGTGAGTCATTCCTGTGTGCGGCTGCTCTCCTTGGGCTCTGGGTCCTGTGTGAGCATGCGCCCACGTGATTTCAGTATTCGCCATTTTCAGGATCACCCTTCTTTCCAGTTGCCCACATTCCTATCACCCTCTATTATGGTCACTTTGTTTACTGTAGTTGTCAATCTGAGTTGCAATTTTGATGGTCACCTTTATGCTGCATTCGTTCTGATTATTTTTGCCATCTTACATTCACCCTTCCTACATTAGCCCCCCTTCAGTAGTCTAAATCACTGGATACCATGTTCCTCATTTAGCAAAAAGATGACTACTCATCATAGAAGGGTTTCTGTCCTGAGAGCCCCCCATGTTCCTCATTTACTAAATAGACTACTAGCCAACTAGGAAGGGTAACTGATTCATAGACACACAGACTTTACAGGAAGATAAAAACCAAAGTTCTATCCATTCTGCCCTTAAAGAATTTGCCATCTTCGTGTACTTTCCCTACACTCCACATTAAATCAACAGTTCACAGCCAAACACAACATTTAGAATGTATCCCGAGCTTCCCCCACATTCATTATTGTGTGAACAGTCTAGTGCCCTACAAGGAAGAGTGGCTGTGTCCTGAAGTTCTCCATGGTTCCTCATTTAGTGAACAGTCTACTACAAAACAAAATGGGTGAATGTGTCCTGGGCCTCTCCACATTCTACATCTAATGATCAGTCTACAGACAAACAAGGAAGTATGACTGCATCCTCAGTGTCCCTCACATTCCACACCTACATAGAAACATACTAGATGACGGCAGATAAGGACTGCATGGCCCATCCACTCTGCTCATGCAGGGGTGCTAATGAACAGTGTAGTACCAAACAAGGAATATTGACTATGTCTTGAATGTCCCCAACATTCCATAAATAAAGAACAGTCTACTACCAAAGAAGGGTGGTTGTGCCCTGAGTTTCCCAAATATTCCTCATTTAGTAAACAGTCTACTACCCAGCAAAAAGGGCAAATGTGTCTGAGCTTCTACATGTTCAACATCTAATGAACAGTCTAGTAACAAACAAGGAAGTATGACTGTGTCCTGAGCTTCCCCTGTTCCTTATTTAGTGAACAGTCTACTACCCAACAAAAAGGGTGAAAGTGTCTTGAGTGTCCCCACATTCCACATCTACTAAGGTGCCCACTATCCGGTCAGGAAGAGCAACTGTGTACTGCATGTCCCCCATATTCTACATCTAATTAACAGTCAACTAAAAACTACTGTGTCCTTAGTGTCCCTAACATTCCACATCTAAAGAACAGTATCTATTAGCAAACAAAGAAGAGTTACTATGTCCTGACTGCCAGCCACACATTCCACATCTATGAAACAGTGCATTACCCAACAGAAAAGGATGACGGTGTCCTGATTTTTCCCCACATTCCTCATCTAATGAATAGTCTACTACCAGATAAGGAAGGGTAACTGTGTCCTGGAAGTCACCCACATTTTGGATCTAAAGAATAGTTAACTGCCAGACAAGGTAGTCACCTACACATTCCACATCTATGAAACAGTGCACTACCCAACAAAACAGGGTGGCCATGTTCTGAGTGTCCCCAACATTTCACATCTGAAGAACAGTCTACTACCAAACAGGGAAGGGTGAATGCATTCAGATCTTCCCACACATTCCAAATCTAACAAACAGCCTATTATCCAACAAGGAAGACTGACAGTGTCCTGAGCCTCCCACACATTCCACATTTAGTGAACAGCCCACCACCCAGTAGGGAAGAGTGACTGTGTCCTGCACTTTCTCAGTGTTCCATATTAATTGAGCAGTCTACTACCAAAGACACAGATAGATACATTTATAGTTAATGACAGAATAGGACTATGAGATGATCGAGTCTACCCTAATTTTTCTCGGTTGCTTTTACTCTGCGCCTAGAGAGCTACCCAATGAGGCAAGGGGAGTGATCCAAGTGATTTCCCGTATTGTTCATCTCACATATTCTGCTGCAAGAACTTGCCATGTTACTAGGGGTTTTGACACTGAACCTGTATGTTTTGGACTGTTACTGTATCTGCTGTTTATCTTTAACTGTTACTAAAACGTCTGGCTGTAGCTATTATATACAGTACATGTAACATTGCTCCAGTGCTCGGTTTAGATGTCTTTGTAAATGAGCCTGGCTCAAGGATGTTCTGATCCTTTCCAAAATAACTGAACGAGGAATGATTGATTTATTAAATGTTCCAAATTTAATAAACAGCCTGCTATTCACCAACTCCTGCAGCATCAAAGACAAAAGGTCCCATGCCAGGTTGGAAATCTGTTATTAGTTTTTTTTGTCCTCTGAAAATTGCCTGTGGAAACTAACTGATGGAATATTTTCAGACATACATTGATGAATGGTTTCACACTAGGCTTAAACACAGCTTGGAATATCCAGCACTACTTGTTTTTCTCATAAATCTGTTGTGATTTTAAGTTTCTAATAAATATTTATGATGTAAATGTTTCATGAGGAATAATATTCAGTTTCTGACTGAGGGCAGTAACTACATCGAGGAGTTACAGACATTTCACAAACAGCCAAGGAAAAGCAGAATCTTTGGTCCCAAGTCATTATTTTGTCCTTGAATTTTTTTTTGATCTGGGTATATTTGTAACCATATCATTCTGAATAAATCCACTTTGAGGGATTCTCATCCGTGAATGAGCTTATTGCAGTTCTGTTTTTAACATTTGATGAATCGACTCCCCTCCTTTCACCCAACTCTTGTGGTTCCATTTCAGTATGAACACCTTGTAAAGTGTGCAAATGACCCCGCAGGAAACCTGATTTCTGTAATCTTCTAAGTCTACTGCAGTAGCACCTTTACCTGCCCGTTACTCTTTATTTTTTTCTTCCCCACCCTTCTTTCAGGCAGGCCACCTGGAAAAAGGTCCTTGCAAGCTATCCCTGAATCCTCTTTCCAACAGATTTCCACTTGGAGTCTCAGTCTCTCCCCCCCCCCATATAGAGTGAACTGTTGTTAATTTGGGAGTTATGTATTTGTTTTTTAACTCCTCAGGACCGTTTTGCCTGGCACTGTTGTATAATACTAACTACAGGCTCTGTTAGGATTGCTGTGTGAGTATTGTATCCTATCAGACTAGCATTCCTGCAGCCACTGTAATAGTGTCAGTGTGCCTGTCAGCACCTTGCTGCTTTTGGCCCTGTCCACACTACACCTCTGTAACGTTACAGGGGGGTCCAAACCGTTAGCGCAACGGTTTGCATTTATACCTGTAACATTACAGAAAGTGTTTTCGTAACTGTTGTTGAAACCACATATGAGGTGGTTTCAACAATGGTTATGACAACAGTTATGCCTCGATAACGTTACCGGCCATAGTGTGGATGTGTGGTACCGGTCCCCTAGGGCAGCGTAAGCTGCAATGTGGGATCGGGTGCCATCATAATGGCCGCCCAGCTCCCACAGTGTGGATGGCGGTACCAGTCCCATAACGGACACAGCTGCAGTGTGGACACACTGCACTGCTCCCTAGCCGTAATGGTTTGCATCCATTACTGGACCTGAGCGGTGTAGTGAGGACGGGACTTTTAAGTCTGAAACTCCCTCGGGTTACTCCAACTGCAAGTGAGAAAAGGAAATGGGGACAGATTCCCAGATGTGCTGTAATGTTCCCAGTTGTTGTCCTCGCTGCTGCGAGTTGTGAGTGAAGGCAGCACTTATCTTGACGTTTCCCACAGTAGGAGTTTGTATTTAAACATTTTCGGTGGAGACCGTGGAGAATGTATTTTTCTCTACCCAGTCACCCAATCCCTTGGAGCTATGTTACTATGTTAGAAGGTCATAGTATGCATAGTTCTGATCCCTGAAAACATAATAATGTTTGTGTTTAAACTACTCTTCTCGTTTTTGTGCTGCTACAGCCTAGCAAAACCAGACAAACCACCTGCATAACAAAAAGGGAAACAGAAGGTTTTATGCAGTTAATCTTCGTGCGGTTTGTCTGTTCTGCACTGCATCATTTGTTGAGCTAAATTGCCTATGAAGTGGGAATTCTGGAATTAGATGTACACATACATAAAAAGCATTTGAAATTGTTTTTTCTGTTAGTTTTCTCGAGTGTAGGGCTAATAATGAGTAGCGCAGGCTTACCAGAGGAAGGGTCCAGTACACAGGAGTCTGCTGAGGTCCTCTCCTGAGCAATCCAGTGTTTCTCTTAAGCCAGCCGGCTCTCTCCTTTCCATATTTATTAACTGGACAGGTGAGGGGAAGGGTCAACACCTGAAATGTTCTCTGTTCTATGCAATAATAAGCTATTTTTGTTTTCTAAGCGTGTGAGTTAACAATTATACATTTGTATGAGATTGTTTAATGTGTAGGCAATAATAAAATGCAATTCAGATATATATTTCTGTTACAAGTACATTAAGGGTGGAGTCTGAGGTGGTCACCTGAAGAACCCCTAGGTATAAATGGAGTTCATCTGGGTGTCCAGATTAGATCAATTGTGGGACCAGCCTGGTACTGGTCCAAGTTGGAGAGGTCTGCAAACCCTATTCAGACCTTAAGGATAGTAGGGCTGCTTAGCCAACTGTCAGGACTCTAGCACATTTTCTGGAGCAGTCTTACATTACTGTAATGTCATGAAAGACTCCTACTCTTGTTTGTTTGATTTCCTTTTATTTATTTTGTTGAATGAGGTACGCAATTTGTGTTGATGATAATAAAGACTAGGCTTGGCATTTTTAGCCTAGCTTCACCTGATGTCTGTGTCTGTGTCCATTCATTTTCCAATACCTCTGACACTGGTATCAGAAGTGGGAATTGGTTGTGACACTGGTACCTACCAGGAGGTGGACAGTGGATGCAGCCGACAGAAGCGGACAAGACCCTCACAAAGCCCAGCAGTGTTCTTACTAGAATGAAGGCCAGAAAATATGGTGAAACCCCATTGCCAGGCCTTGGTGATGTCCGGATGAAAATGGCCAAGGAAGAGGAGGACAAGCTAGAGGGAAGGAGTGAGGCTAAGAATACTACAGAACCTGTGACAGACAAATCCCCAGAGGATATGCACAGTCTGCTACAATGATTATATGCCAAACAGTTGGCCATAGACAGACAAAGGGAAGCTGACTTCAAGAGAAGTGAGGTGAGGCCAGGTGGGCTGACACCCTAAGAGCCAGTCAAGCAATGGGAGCCCGAAATCCCCACCTGCAGACACACCAAAGGACATCAAACTAACAAAACTGGGTGAGTCTGATGACATAGAGGCATATATGACTACCTTTGAACAAATAGCTCAAGCATGTGGATGGCCAAGAACCCAATGGTTCATCCATTTGGTACCTTATTTGTCTGGCAAAGCATAACTTGCATATAGCCATATGGACAGTGGACAGGCTAATTATTATGATGCTGTCAAGCAAGCTATTTTACATTGTTATGACAGAAGTCCAGAGACCTATAGGCAGAGATTCAGGACTTTTAAATCTCATACTGCAGACACCCCTCAGGAAGCCTTTGTAAGACTCAAAGACCTCTGCTACAAATGGCAACAGCTGGGTGTGAAAACTGCTGAGCAGATGCTTGAAATGGTAATTATGGAACAATTCATAGGGATATTGCCACCTGTTGTCCATGTGTGGGTAAGGGAACACCGTCTGGAAACAGCAGAAAATGCTATAACTCTCACAGAGAACTACTTAGCGTCCAGACCTAATCATCAACGCGGACATCCTGACGCTGGTACTACCCCACCCATGGTAAGACCATCTACTTCCTCTTCTTCTCCTTCCGAGGGTAGTGGGGGTCCAAAGCCATATACAGCCAGCAGACCATATAATCCTAATATCATACGTAGAGACTGCCGAGGAAAAGGGCACTTAGCCAGGTTCTGCCCCAATAAAAAGACTGTGCCAGCTCAGTTAGCTTTGGCCAATTGGGGACATTATATAGTACCAGTAAAGGTTGGAAACCAACAAGTATCAGGGTTAATTGACTCTGACAGTAGGCAGACTCTAGTTAGAGTGGATTTGGTAAAAAAGGATGGCGGCAAAAATGTGGAAACCACTGTTGTCTGTATTCATGGTGATACACATCAATACCCTCTTACCACCTTTGACTTACAAGTACAAGGGAGACTACATCATGTAACCATTGGTCTGGTCCCCCACCTACCCATTCAGATGGTCATCGGACATGATCATCTGGAGTTTCAGACTTTAGTCACTCAGGGTGATGGTGTTTGTGCAGTTACCACGTGGTCACAGACTAAGCAGGAGGAACGTTGGGCACGCTTGTTTCCTTTTGATCACGATGTTTATGTGTCACCCGGGAAGATACTGAAAACCAGACAGGAGAGAAGGAAAGATAAAATGCAATGGACTAATCAAAAAGACTAGAAACTAATAATGTTGATATTGAAGTTAAATTTGATGATTTTTTACAAGTGATGAAAGAAAGGGACTTTTGTACAGAACAAACCCATGATCTAACTTTAAAACCTTTCTTTCAGGTGGTGGGACAAGAAGATCAGAAGCGGCCAAAGTGTGTTTTAAGGGATGGGCTACTGTATGGAGAGTGCATAAACACAACTACAAGGGAAAAGGTTGACCAGCTTCTGGTACCTGTAAAGGACCACAATCAATTAATACACCTAGTACATGATATACCCTAGCAGGACATTTAGAAAGGGACTGCACTTAAAGTAGGCTACTGCTGAGATTCTGTTGGACAGGTATTCACGAACAGGTGGCTAAATACTGCCATAGCTGTCAAGAGTGCCAGAAAGTAGCCACTATCATCAGGAAAGACAAAGTCCCCTCACAGCTCTTGCCTCTAATCATCACCCCTTTCAGTAGGATTGCTATGGACATAGTCGGGCCATTGCAGAAAAGTGCAAAGGGGAATAGATTTATTCTTATTATTTGTGACTATTGCAAGAAATATCCTGAAGCAATCCTGCTGAGAGCCATTGCTGCTGAAAAAAATGAAGATGAATTGGTCAAACTGTTCAGCAGGATTGGGATAATGAAAGAAATACTCACTGACCGGGGGAGTAATTTTTGTTCATGATTGTTAACATGGTGATACACCACCCTGGGGGTAGAGGCTATACACATGTCCCCTTACCATCCACAAACCAATGGTCTGGTTGAATGGTTCAACCAGATCTTAAAAAAGATTCTCAGGAGGTTTGTGGAGGATGAAGGGAGGACATAGGATGCCTATCTCCCCTTTTTGATGTTCGCATACAGGAAGGTACCACAGACCTCGAATAGTTTTGCCCCATTCAAACTGTTGTATGGGAGGAACCATCATGGGTCTTTGGATGCCATCAAGGAAGAGTGGGAGGAGGGAAAATCATAGATCCCAACAGTATCCTTGAGTATATGGTTGATCTTAGATGAAGATTAATAAAATATACCCAGCTAGCCCACCAGTGTAGCATGGAGAAACAAGTCACTCAAAAGGTTTATTACGACCAATGGGTTGGTGCTAAAACCTATCAAATAGGTAACCTGGTATTGTTACTATTACCCTCCTCAGTGGATAAACTAATGATGAAATGGAGTGGGCTATATACCATCCTCCAACAGACTGATCCTGTCACTTATGAAATCGAGTTACCTGATAGATGTCACAAAAAAGGGATCTATCATGTAAATTTACTGAAATTATGGTTTGAAGGGACTAACCAGGGCTGTTTTGTGTATCCAGGGAAAGAAGAAAGTGAGTTAGATGTCACTTATAAGTGCCTAGAGAAACAAGGGGAGTTACAAGACCTCACCATTAGTTCTTCTCTAGAACCCTATCAGAAACTAGCCCTAGATGGATTGCTACTAGAATACCAGAAAATATTTACAACTGTCCCTGCTAAGATAGACAGTATTCAGCATCACATTGAGGTCACTCACATGACCCTCATTAGACAAAAAACATACAGGTTACCGGAGAAAGTAAGAGAGGAGGTTGTTAAGGAAGTAGAGAAGATGCATAAATTAGAGGTTATAGAGCCATCCAGCAGTGAGAGGGCATTCTCAATTGTGGTTGTTGAGAAGAAGGAAGGAGGCATACATCTCTGCCTTGACTTCTGCCATCTCAATGCTATTTCAAAATTTCACACCTATCCTATGCCAAGGATAGACAATATCATAGATAGATTGAGCAATGCAAAATATGTTACCGCATTTGATCTCACTAAGGGATAATGGCAGATCCCCTTGGATGACTCAGCAAAAGAAAAGACAGCATTTAGTACTGAAATTTGGCTATATCAGTCTGTTACCATGCCCTTTGGTTTGCATGGGGCCATCACCACGTTCCAGCACTTTATGGACCATACATTAAAACAGCATGTCACATATTGCACTGCATATTTTGATGATGTGGTTTTCAGTCTCACTTGAGATGACCATGTAAGACATCTGGCTGTAGTATTAGAGGCCATAACCACTGCAGGCCTTAAAATAAATCCAGCCAAGTGTTCCACAGCCATGCAGGAAACAAAATATCTGAGGTTTGTGAATGGCAACAGTAAAGTTAAAATAGATGTGGGGAAAACAGATGTAGTTGATGAATGTCCCTGACCAATCACCAAAAAATGTGCTAGGTCTTTTCTGGGTCTAGCTGGATATTACCTTAGGTTTGTGCCAAATTTTGCCACAGCTGCTACACCCCTTACAAACCTCACAAAAAATAATAATCCTACTAAGGTAAAGTGGACCCTCAAATGTCAGGCAGCCTTCTGTACCATAAAAGTACACATGTTCATCTCTGGTACTAAGGAGCCCTGATTTCTCATTACCTTTTTTGGTACAGACAGATGCTTCAGACACCGGCAATGGAGCAGTGTTGTCCCAAATATTTGATGGAGAAGAACACCCAATAATCTTTCTAAGCTGCAAGTTACATGAGCGAGAAACGCTGTACTCTGCCATTGAGAAGGAGTGTCTTGCGGTGAAATGGGCAATTGAGGCCCTCAACTTTTACTTGTAGGGTCAGAATTTGAAGTTGTCACCAGCCACAACCTCTTTTGCTGGTTACATGTCATGAAGGACAAAATCCCCGAATAATGCACTGGTACCTGGCCTAACAACCATACAGATTTACCATTCATCATCTGCCAGCTACTGCAAATAAAGATGCAGACTTTATGTCCTGTTAAGGGGCAGACCTAAATGAACAGGCACAGTCAGACCTCAGGATAATATGTAATGAGAAAGGTTAGATAAAACCTTTGTTTTGTTATTTATAAGAGACCCCGAGGTGGAGCTTTGGGAGTGGGTGGGCTAAAGCTCCATCTCTCTCTCCCTCTTGTGAGAGACTGAGATCTGACAATTGTGCCTAATGTTTGTAGGATGGTTCTTCAGGAAACTGCTGTAATGTTTATCCCAGGTGTTTCCTGTTAAGCAGGTAGAAGTTTGTGAAAGTGTGCTAATGACCCTGCAGGAAACCTGGTTTCTGTAATCCTCTGTCTACTGCAGTAGCACATTTGCCTGCCCTTTACTCTTTATTTTTCTCTTTCCCCCTTCTTTCAGGCAGGCCACCTGGAAAACAATCCTTGCACGCTATCTCTGAATCCTCTTTTCAACAGGTTTCCATGTGGATTCTCCATCTGCTGCCCCCCCCCCCATAAAGAGGGAACTGTTGTTAATTTAGGAGTTATGTATTTGTTTTTTTAACTCCTCAGGACCATTTTGCCTATCACTGTAGCATAATACTAACTAGAGGCTTGGTTAGGATTGCCTGTGTATTGCCTGTGTGAGTATTGCATCCTGCCAGACTAGCATTCCTGCAGCCGCTGTAATAGCGTCAGTGTGCCTGTCAGCACCTCACTGCTTTTAAGTCTGAAACCCCCTTGGGTCGTTCCAACTGTGAGCGAGGAAAGGAAACAGGGATAGAGTCCCCAAGGTACTGTAATGCTCCTGGTTGTCCTCCTTGCAGCTGTGAGTTGTGAGTGAAGACAGCACTTACCTGTTTCCCACAGTAGGAATTTGTGTTTAAACATTTTCAGTGGAGACCATGGTAGACTGGAGAATGTGTTTTTGTCTACCCGGTCACCCAATCCCTTGGAGCTATGTTACTATTCTAGAAGGTTATAGTGTGCATAGTACTGCTCCCTGAAAACAATAACGTTTCATTTAAATTGCCCTTCTCTTTTTGGTGCTGCCATAGCCTAACAAAACCAGACAAACCACCCACATAACAAAAAGGGAAACAGAAGGTTTGATGCGGTTAATGTCTGTGCAGTTTGTCTGTTCTGCACTGCTTTATTTGCTGAGCTAAATTGCCTATAAAGTGAGAATTCGGAAGCACCAAGTTTGGCTGACAGTAAATCTGTTGACCTCCCGCATAGCGACGGCATAATACAGATGCAGGTATTGTGACGCCCAAGCCCCCAGTGCTTTCTGTGGAGGGCTGCGCCCCCACAACCCCCATGTAGGGGCTCATTTCCACACTCCTCGATTCTAGGATTCTTAACCCCAGGTTGGAGTTAGTCCGGGGAAGGGGCAAGACACTGGGGGGAAGTGAAACATGGAATCGGACTATTACAGTGACTGTCGATGTAGTGGTCATTTTCCGTGTTTCGTCATTGGGGTGTCGGGCAAAAGGGGGCCACCCAAGAATTTTGGAATTAGATGTACACATATATAAAAAGCATCTGAAATTGTTTTTCTGTTAGTTTTCTTGACTGTAAGGCTAATAATGAGTAATGCAGGCTTACCAGAGAAAGGGTCCAGTGCACAGGTGTCTGCTGAGGTCTTCTCCTGGGCTGTTCTGTGTTCCTCTAACAGTCAGTAAGCCCTGTCTTTCCAAATGTATTCACTGGACAGGTGAGGGGAAGGGCCAACACCCAAAATGTTCTTTGTTCTAGACAAAATAGAGCTATTTTTGTTTTCTAAGCCTGTGAGTGAACAATTATTAATTTGTATGGGATTGTTTAATGTGTAGGCAATAATAAAATGCAATTCAGAGATATAGTTCTGTTACAAGTACATTAAGAGTGGAGTCTGAGGTGGTCACCTGATGAACCCCTAGGTATAAATAGAGTTCAACTGGATGTCCAGATTAGATCAATTGTGGGATCAGTCTGGTACTGGTCCAGGTTGGAGAGGTCTGCAAACCCTATTCAGACCTTAAGGATAGTTGGGCTGCTTAGCCTACTGTCAGGACTCTAGCACATTTTCTGGCGCAGTCTTACGTTACTGTAATGTCATGAAAGACTCCTACTCTTGTTTGTTTGATTTCATTTTATTTATTTTGTCGAATGAAGTACGCAATTTGTGTTGATGATAATAAAGACTTGGCTTGGCATTTGTAGCCTAGCTTCACCTGATATCTATGTCTGTGTCCATCCATTTTCTACTACCTCCAACACTCCTTGTTCTTCAACTTCTCTTCTTCCAACCCTATCACATCAGTACAGTCATGTTACAAGCTATGGTGCCCAGTATAGAACAGCCATGTAATATGTAGGACAGCTGGAGAGTTCTTCCCTGTAAAACAGAAGGCTAGAATTATAAACAAATTGAAAAGCTAACAAACTGGCTTTAACCTTGGTATTTCAGAAACACAGCTTTGCTGAATTCTCAAAGGATTTGTGCAGAAGGAATTATGAAGGCTGTATATGCAGTATTGTATTTTGGGGCTTAAAGAAAGCTTTGGGTACTGAAAATCATGGCATACTTTACAAAACATTATTGAACATCGGACTGTTAAATGCAACAGTTAAATGGCTAAAATCATAGCTAACAGATAGATTGAAAAGGATATGTACTCTGGCTGCCAGTCTCAGGCAAGGGTAGTTGACATGGATATGCCACAAGGAGCCACCTTTGGATCAATTCTTTTATTATGTTATATTACTGATTTTCCAGTTATCTATACCTCCACAAAAGTCTTTCTATGTGTGTGGCACTGACCCATTAGGTAAGAATAAAGGTGTGAAAAACATTGATGAGAACCTAATTCATCAAGACTTCGAAAATGTTTCCCCAGTGGCATTTTAAAAACCACTTAACTCCAAATACTGAGACAAAAATGTGAACTTCTGCTTATTGAGTCTAATCAAGTCTATCTAGAGTTGAGACCATTAAGATGTATGTTAGTGGGGTCTTTCTTGAATCAGATGGACACCAGGTGGTGATGGATCTATTGGGTGTGATAGCTGTGTGTGAGACTGGATCAGAGGAGGGGGGAATGGCCTATAACAGGCCATTACCTCAACCTTTAAGACAGTCACACCAGTTTGTATATAAGCCCAGGCTTTTCACTTGAAGTCCCCATGGTTTGATGTGGAGCTTAGAGATGTGAACATTAGTGATTGGAGGTCAGAGCACTGGTGCTGGAAGTCCAGTTCTGATGAGGGAAAAACTGGTTTGAGGGTTCACTATGATGAGTATCAAAGGTCAGTTTCCCATAAGAGGGCAGCAGGGAGAAACTGACCAGCTCTTCTCTGCCGGATGGTGGGAAGACTATTGATCTGATCAGTCTACAACGGGTGGCAGCTTTTTCATCTGCTCATTGTGATGAGTTTGCTTATTTTTTTTCTCTGACAGGGTAGTCTCTATTCAGTCTGAGAGTTCTCCAACTGGGTTCTCATGACCCAGCAGGTTTGAGCTGGTTGTGAACTGGTGCATTTCTCAGATCTGGAGCAATTTAAGTCAATCTCAGTGGAAGAGATCTGTGAGGTGATTTCAGAGTTGTGGGTCACTTTTAGTGAATTGGACCTTGGTCCAACATGCCACGTTAGTGGGGTGTGTGGAGTTCCTGGTGTCAGTGTTCACCAAGTTCGACATATGTCTTATGATCCTGCAGTGGGCTACTGGCACATCCCTCCATACACCTAAACTGGTCACTGTTTTCTGCTTTGTGCCATGCTATAAATTGCTAATCTAACAGAATAAATTGCTTGAAAAAGCTAAATCCTCCTAAAAAACTTATTACACACATGCAGGGACTTAAGAAAAAACATAGGCTTGTAGGTTTGAGGGAGCGTGTGCCAGCGCTGATGAAGGTAGTCACTGATGTGTGAGTGCTCATCTCATCCGCTAGTTTTTTAAATTTAATTTACAGTTTATTTTGCATACTGTTTACCGAAAATGTGCTTACATAGTTAAGAACTTCATCTGCAACTGGCTAACAAGTTTTTCCCCTGTGAGGATCACAATAATTTTGCATTTTCAGCGTAGCATTCAGGCGGTGTGACAAAATGTCGACTGTGGCCAGTACAGCCTATGAAAATCATAAGGCAGGAGCGAGCACATCAGCCAGTTCACCAGTGGCTATGAACAATTTGTCCGACTTAAAAATCAATATGTCAGATGTGAAACAAGCCACAGTAATTCTGCTGTCTGAGACTGAGCAAATAAATAAAAGATTCTGTCAAACTGCCATCTCAGCATGTTGAGGACTTGTGGCAAACTGTCAATTATTTAAATTCTGTAATGCAGCAACAAAGCAAACATATATCATATCTATTGGAAAAAGTAGATAACTTGGAGAATAGGGGAGGATGAGGAACAATTGAAGGATTATTGGGGTTCCAGAAGAGCGGTAAGGTAGCAACATGATTCCTTTCTACAATCTTTCATGCCCGAATGCCTAAATTATCAGTGGCCATGGCCACTAGAAATCGAAAGTAGCCACAGAACTGCTGGTCCTAAATCTTCTCAAAACAAGCACCCAAGTCCTTTAGTGACTTATTTTCTCAGATTTACTGTAAAAGAGGAAATCTTAAGGATCTCAAGAGAAAGGAAAATATTAGAACGGCAGGGGACCAGGTTCCTTATTTACCAGAATTTTCCTTCTGAAATTGTTCAAGTTCAAGTTTATTGTAGGAAAGCTCCATTGAGCAAGCTCACTCACAAGGAGATCCCAATTCAAAAAGCAGTACAATAATAATAGTTATACACAGTGTAGGATGAACAATAACAGGCGTACAATAAAAAGAATCAGTAAAGATTAAGAAATGTAGCTATACTACAAAAAAGAAAAGAAAATTCATACAGCACAATAATCATGGAACGGGCTTGGCATAGACATAAGGCAGGATGAAGCACTAAACAGCAGGATGCATGGAAGAAGAGGCGAGGCAAGGAACTGAGCAGAAGTGCATAGGAGATAAGGGAGATGGAGGGAAAGGAAGGGATACAGGAAGGAGAAAGGACTGGGATAGCTGGTAGGTCAACATAATGGATGGGGCAGGAAGGAGAGGAGGGAAGATGAGGGGGGAGGGAGGAGGAAGTCATGAGGGCTAGGCCCTCTGGCAGTTGCAAACAGACCAGAAATGCCTTGCAGCTAGTGACTTGAAGTTGTTAATCTTAACCAGACCAGAGAGCTTGAGAACTGCTTGCATGCGGTTCCAGGCAACAGGGAATGAATGTGAGATGACTCCTTTGCCAAGAAAAGTTCAAGATCTAGGGCCATCCAGGAGGAGATAGGAAGATTTCCTAAGGGAGTATGTGCAATGCAAAATACTGAATAGGGAGGATATATAAGATGGTAGTTTGTTATGTAGTGCTTTGAGTGTCCAAGTACCAAGGTGGAGCAGCCTTCTGGTGGATAGGGATGTCATTCAAGCAAGAGAGTATAAGTCGCAGTGGTGTGTCCTGGGGGGTGCATTTGCAGTAAAGCAGAGGGTGCGATGGAAGAGGACATTGAGCATGTGCAAGTTGGAAACTGATGTGCAGTTGTATATGATGTCGCCATAGTCTAAGAGCAAGAGGAAAGTTGCCTGAATGAGTTTGAATTTGACATCAGTTAGGAAGAGTGCTCTATGTCTGAAAAAGAAGCATAGCCTGGCTTTTAGCTTGGCAGAGAGGCAGTCAATGTGGGTGTTGAAGGATAGTTTGTTGTCTATTCAGACTCCAAGATATTTGAATTTGTCGACAACTACAAGTGGTTCACCTAGAGATGTTATGACTGTTGTGGTGCCGGCCTTGGTATTGACAGGTGGGGTTGTTATGGCAGAAAAAAATTGTCTTCATTTTTATCGCATTTAACAGGAATTTGACACTGATGAGGTTATGTTCGAGTTGAAGGAAGTCTGTTTGGAGCTTCTTGCAGACTTCAGTAAGGGTAGGCTTAGTTGAATAGAGTACTGTGTTATCTGCAAAGAAATGGAGTTTAGAGCTGTTGATGTTTGAATTAAGGTTGTTGATATGAATAGAAAAGAGGATAGGGGCTAAAATGGACCCTTGGGGGACATCTCTGGATATGAGAAGGGAGTTGGATAGAAGACCGGCTGCTTTTACTTGCTGAACGCACCTGGAGAGGTAGCTGGAGAACCATTGGAGTGTGGAGGTGGTGGCACCAAGGTTGAGGAGGATGAGCAGGGATAGGATGTGGTCAACAGTATCAAATGCTTTGCTCAAGTCGAGGAATACCATGCCAGTAATTTGCATAGAATCCCAGGCACAGAACCAGTCATTAGTGACTTTTCCCAGGGCAGAAATAGTGCTGTGGTTGAATCTGAAACCTGATTGAGCTGGATTGAGGAGGGATTGTGCTTCAATGTACTCCTTTAGCTGACGATATACGAATTTTTCAAGAATTTTGGAGAGCACAGGGAGGATGGAAATGGACCTATAGTTGTTAAGATCGGAGGGGTCCCTGATTTAAAGAGAGGCAATACATGGGCTGATTTCCAGCAGGATGGGACTGTGGCTGAAGAGATAGATAAGTTAAAAATGTGGAGGACAGGGGCAATGAGGTGATAGTAGCCAGTTTTAAGAAAGAAGGGGTTGATCCCATCAGAACCACAGCCTTTCTTAGTGTCGAGACTACAAAGGTGGTCTTCGACATCATTATATGTTACAGGGTGTAGCCAGAGGGGGTGAGGTGTGAGGGGAGCAGTAGATGGCAATGGAGGGCAGGATAAGCTAGCATGAGGGGGAGTAGAAAGCAAGCCTGGCAGTGGCAAAATTAGAGTTTATTCTCTCAAGAATGAGATTACAGTCTTCAAGACAACTCCATTGTCTATGATCTTGGGGGTACCAATGGGGCTGCTTTCCACCCTTCTATGCTTTTTATGGTACATCAGGTTTTGACTGAACTCCTCTTAGTCTTTTCAAGGGTGTAAATATAATAATTGGATTTAACTGAACGGATAAGTTTGATGCAGGAGTTTCTGATAGTTCTGAATGCCTGCCAGTCAGTTTGGGATTTAGTACGCCTGGCTTAGGTCCATAGTTTGTCTCGTGCAGTAAGCGCAGCTCTTAGGGCTGGGGTGAACCAGGGTTGGGATTGTTTGCTTGTTCTGATTTTGATAAGGGCGGCAAGCTTGTTGGCGAGGTGTAAGAGATGGGAATTGAGGGTAGAAACAGCCTCTTCCACAGATTTGGTGAGGCATAGACTTTCCCAGTTAATTGCCTTGAGATCATTAAGCTAGTGAGAAGCATTGAATTTACGGAAGCTGCATTTGGTTATGTATCTGGGAGAGGAGGGGCATTTCTCAAGGGCCCCTGGTACAGACAACAATGCCGTGATCACTCAGGTCATTGTGGAATACAGCAGTATGAGGAACTTTGTGGGGGTGGTTTGAAAGAATGACATCGAGGATGGAACTGTTATAACAGTTTCTGGGATTTTCTCTGGTGGGTTCAGAGATGAGTTGTGAAAAGCTTAATTCATTGCAGAGTTCTTTTAGGGCATGGGATTTAGATGTTAGCCAATCAAGGTTTAGGTCACCAAGTATGATGGTCTTGCTACTGCTAAGGGTTACCAAGGATTTGAGGGTACTGATGACTGCATTGCCCCTGGAGGGGGGCCTGTAGCTACCAATGATATGGAGGATTTTGGAAGATGGCGCATTAGAGACACATATTCAAATTCTTTAGGGACTGAGGAAGTCAGAATATCTGAAACTTTGAATTTGTCTTTGTGATAAATGACAACACAACACCCTCTTGAGGGCCTGTCTGTGTGGTGTAGGTTGTGAGCGGGTATGGCTATTGCTTGATCTGATATGGAATGCTTTAGCCAGGATTCTATTATGATGATGAGGGGGGTGGTTAGTGTGAGCTTCCCAGACTTGCAGTTGATCAATTTTATTGAACAGGCTGAGTGCATTTATCAGCATTAGCTTAAGGCTGGGGGCACAGGCAAAGTCTGGGGGTGAGAGGGCCAGGATTCATTTCCACATTCCCAGAACATATAAGGATTAGCAGAATGAGCTTTGTAAGGTGGCGTCTAGCCATTGGTGAATGCCTTTCAGTGATGAGTATGACCCCTGGAATACTGCCAGTTAGATACTTGCATAGGGGAGGGGTAGATATGGAAGGGACAGGTCATAACAGCGAGGGTCAGGGCTCTTATGGAAGTGGGTACAGAGGAAAGATTGTGATCCATGGGTAAGTAGTGGATGTAGTATTGTAAGCTTTGTTGGCCGGCCAGGATCGAGGTGGCTCCCCATGAGGAAGAGAGAGTTCCAACATTCTTCGCTGGGGGGGGGACGATAAGGGTCATTATCTGCAGCTGAGCCAAGGTGTAGGAGACAGAAGGTTAGCAGTCCCAGCAAGAACTTGGGAGCAGGGAGAGAAGAAAAAATAAATGAGCGATCATTATTGTGGCAGAAGGCATACAGAAGGATGACCGAAGAGGAAGTGCCTATTGGCTGGGGCAATAAGATATGATTGGGAAAGGCATTGTCCCTTTAAGAAGGTAGAGTTACAGTTGGTTTGGGTAATGAGGAGATGGAGCTACTGCGCATAGAAACATAGAAACATAGAGACATAGAATCTGATGGCAGATAAGGACTGCTTGTCCCACCTAGTCTGCCCATTTCCCTACCTAATGGATAAGCTGCAGATCTTAGTTAACCAACAGTCAATTTCTTCCTACCCCCACTAGAATTGCCTTATGTCTGCCCCATGCGTTCTTGAATCCCCCCACTGTTTTTGACACCACTAGCTCCTCAGGAAGGCTGTTCCATGTACCCACAACCCTCTCCGTGAAAAAATACTTCCTCACATTACCTCTGAGCTGGTCCTCTCTATCTTCAAATTGTGACCTCTTGTTCTTGCACATCTCTTAAGAGGTTGGAGGTTGGGGGCAGGGAGGGTGGGCCAAAAAACTCCCATGGGAGTGCACACTGAGGGCAGAGCAGCGCATGCTGGAATTAATTTGGCCAACTCCTGTGACAGCTCTAGGAGGTAGGCTCCAGCAGGAGCTTCACAGAGAGGTGGATAAAATTAAATTAAATGTCACCACTGGCAATTAAAAATTGTATGCAGCAATGCTATAGACAGAAAGGAACCTGCTCTCTCCACCTGCAAGAACATAAGGGAGCCAGAAAAGCAGGCTTTTAAAATAGGCTGACTGATGGAAGAGTCTGCACCAGGGACAGACCCACCAGAAGGATCAAGTAAGTCCCAGCCAACCAAAATTGAACAGAATCGGGGCTTGGGGGCAGGCTGGGTCACTCTGGGCTACAATTAATTTCTGATTCAGTCACAGGGATTTAAGCCATTCAATGGCCAGCAGAACTGAGTCTGAAGGGCTACAGGGCTACAAATAATTAATAGTTAAGTAGTAACGAGTCAAGCCAAGGGGAATTAAATAAAAAAAAAAGGAAAACCAGACCCGAAGGACTGAGTTTCACTGATTGCAACAGCTGGGGTGATTACAAGTGTCCCTGTGGCTCTGAAGAGGGAGGATTATGGTGCAGTCACAAAAAGATAAATGGTGCCAAGTTCAAAAGCTGGAAATGCTGGTTTTGGGGGGGGGTCACTGAGTCCATTGTGTCTAGGTGGGCGTACCTGATTCTGTGCCTCGGAGGGTGGGGAGCAGCTCTGCAGTGGCGATCATGGGCAGAGGAATGCCCAGAGGGTTGGGCACTGGCTGCAAGAAAAGAGAAGAGATTAGCGGGGGGTCTGTAGGGTAAGCAGGTCAAGCTGAGGGGAGGAGAAAGGAGGGATTGGAGAGCTGAGGAGAGCAGCTGGAAAGGGGGAGGGAAGTAGAGGAGTGAGGGGAGAGAGCTGAGATCAGTTAGGGAGAAGGTGGAGGGGGGGGTAAAGTTTGGAAGCCCAGCCAAGGTAATTTAGCAGAAACAGTCACCAGAGACTCCATGTACATGGTACATAGCCCTGCTAACAGAACTTAACCTAGTCTAAGGAGCTCTCTGAGCACAGTATAAACTCATTTACAAAAACAGACAGATACTGTAAAATGCAATATAATACAAAACGAGAGAAAACCTCACTAAGCATAGCAGATATGAATTAGCATCAAATCCTCGTTAAACATAGTAAACACAAGATTGTAATGAATGAGGCACAACAAGAGAAAAGGTTTTTATGAGGTCAAACAGTGATGTCAGAGAATGGGATTAGTCTGTCATTTTAAATACACTGCTGTGTTTGTGATTTAAGAGCATGGAGGAGTGTAGTGACTTGTGACAATGTGGACAATGCTTGGGAATATTTATGGGTAGCTAGAGGCTCTGGTAATTCTCTGGTCAATGGACAAACATTTTCAAAAACATCAGAACCTGCACAAGCTGGGTCCTCTAGTTGTCTCTTAGCAGCTTGCACTTCAGCCTATGGCAAGAACTCTGATAGCCCTAGTGCTGCAGCAGGTCACACAGCTGATATGATCCCCATTGACAGCCCTTTAGATACCACCCCCACCTCTATTCTGCAGCCATCAGGAATCTTCCCAAAAGTAAATACTTTGGGCAGCCTGCAAGTTTCCGTAAAGTGAATAATACCTTTAAAGTGTCCACTGCCTCCAAGAGATTTCCTCTTCAGTCTCCAGCACCAAACTACAGAAAGCACAGCCATAGCAGAAGCAGGAGCCATACTAAGAAAGAATGCCGACTCCCATCATCCACCGTTTCATCTTCCAATAACTCAATTATGGCAGAAATGGAACCGGACTCAATGCGAGGCCCCCACTGCAACAAGCGCCAGAGTTCACCCACAGGATTATGCAACAGGAACAGTTCTGCAGCAGCCTTCATTCACTGATCAGTCTCTTTCGCTGGTAACACCTCAACTAAGCACTGCTGGTCTTACAGAGCATGGTGTTTGCGAGTCCGAGCATCCTCCTGAATGAATATAACATGGAATCGAGGTAGAACTTTAAAATATCCAGGATTGCTCTTAGCTCTTCTCCCTCCTGCTTCTGGCAACTTTTCATTATCTTACAACACTTGCTTTTATCCTCAGTGGTCAGGGTGGTCTTTCGCCAGGTGACAGCTACACCTGTGCTTCCATCTGTTCAAAAGACACACTTTGACTAATAGTTATATCTGAGTTTTTCCAGTTTCAAATTATTCTCCGTCTTTAATGTTTGTTCAATCCACCAGTTTTGCAAAGTAATTTTCTGTTAACCTAGCTATGTTGGTGCTACTGAGGACATTCACTCTTTTTTTTTAAATAATATTTTTATTAAGTTTTTCTTTTCCATTGTACAGTCCATTCTACATACATCTCTTACAAGGAAAAGGTAACAATACATGACATTCAGTCACCATTGACATTTATCGCGTTCAAACTCATAACTTAAAAAGTTCTCTTTTATAATAACAACTATAATATAAATAATAAAAAACATCCTTATTTAATACGTAACAATATTAAATCATAAAGAGTACAAGATAAAGGGTACATTGCACTCCAGAGTTAATTTATTCTACACAAACTTATTTCATTCCTGTTTTCGATCCTGCCATTCCACCCCCAACGAAGTGGGGGAGGGAGGACAGGAGTGAGGGGGGAGGGGAGACAGTGGGAGAGAGCAACTAAGGGCATTCAACTACCAAGGGTTGAGGAGTGCTAGTATAGACATCCTTTGGAGGGGCCAAAGGACGATGTACAAGCACATAAAGGTTATCAACCACATTTATATTTCATTTATTTTGTTCTGCTAGTATTTCTAGAATGGTCTTATTTTCCTTCTCCGCCTGATAATGGAGGAAGGGCAGCCATCTTCCCTTGACTTTTTCTGACTGTAACCTAGGTTTGGCTGTCATTCTTTCCATTTCAAGTATATGAAGGCAAATTGCATACCAGAAATCTACTGTTGGGAGTATGTCTGATAACCAACATTTCATTATTACTTTTAATGCTGAGGCTATTGATATATAGTATAAGTTTAAATTAGCTCTCGTAAGTCTCGTTGGAGGCGGTAACCCTTATATTCAGTGTTGTGGTTCATGTGGAATGCTCATACCCAATATAAGATTCATAATTTTACTTAGATCCTCCCAAAATAAGGATAACTGGGGGCACTCCCAAAATATATGTGTGTGTGTACCTTTATTATTCTGCTTCTCCAGTACTAATCTGATGTGTGGGCACCATAATGCTTGGTCATTACTGGAGTACAAAAAAATCGAACCAGTACTCTCCATCTAATCTCCCTCCATATATTTGCTGCTGTGGTTAGATGTATTCCTTCCCATATATTTTCCCATTGTTTCTTATCCAGTGTACTACTAAATTCTTCAGACCAGGCAATCTTAATGTGATCCATTTGTTCTAAGTCCACTGTCATCATAAAGTTCACAAGCTGCGATATCATATCCCTGGAATTATTGGATCGAGCTAAGTTTAACATTAATTCCTGTAATGGATTCATTTTATCTATCAATTGGGGTCCCCCAGTACCCTCCATCAGATAGTACCTATGCTAGAAATATCAAAATATATCTATTCGTGTTAATTTAAATTTGTCTGCTAACTGTTGAAATTACTTTACCACCCCTGCTTCATATAGTTGGCCAATTAACAACAACAATAATAATAATAATAACATTTATTTATATGGCGCCTTATCTATAACCAAGGCGCCTCACACTTTAAAACAACAAAGACAATTTAAAAACTTAACAAACATCAATAAAACTAACATCAAAATCTCAGTGCACTAAAACAAGGAAACTTAATTGCTAAAAGCTTGGTGTCACAGATATGATTTTAATGATTGCTTAAATCCCTCCACAGTTGTACACTCCCATGGCCGACGGGGTAGAAAATTCCAAAGGGTAGGGGTGGCATACATAAAGTCTCTCACTCCAGATGATTTTAAGCACACCCTTGGAATCTCTAGCAACCCCTCGTCGACTGAGCGGAGTGATCGTCCAGGGCAGTAGGGGATCAGGAGCTCTTTCAGGTAATCTGGGCCCAGTCCATGTAGGGCTTTAAAAGCCAGAAAACCGACTTTAAAGGCGATCCACCACTGTACTGGCAGCCAGTGCAGTTTGCGCAGCACGGGGGAAATATGACAGGATCAAGCAGATCCTGTCAAAAGCTGGGCCGCTGTGTTCTGCACTAGCTACAGGCAGAGAATTTCTACTCCAGAAAGCCCTAGGTAAAGGGAGTTGCAGTAATCTAAGTGCAAGGTCACAAAAGCAATCCCCTTCTTCCCCGTGCCTGAAAACCTATATCTAACCTATAGGGGAGAAAGTCTAAACATGCCCTTAAAGGAGTGTGTGGTATCTTTGTCATAGGTAACTTTAGCTTGACACATACTGTTTTCCAGGAGTGTACCAACATCATTGCCCACTGATTAAAAGTATTTAGTTTTTTAATTCCCTGTATGTCCATCATCACCAAGTCTAGTATTGTCTTAATATTAAAGGGGATTTTTTTCAATCTCCATCCACAAAGGGTGTGTATCTTCTATCATGGATGGGATCAAAGCTTGGAGTTATGCCGCTCAATAATATTTTTTAAGGTCAGGTAGGACAAGGTCTCCCCTCTTTTGGGGTAATAATAGAATCTTCCACCTTATTTTTGGAACCCTTCCAGCCCATATGAATTTAACCAATTTTTTTTTATGTGTTGTCCAGAAATTCCAAGGTAACTGCAAAGGGAGAGAGGGAAACAAAAACAGGATCTGAGGAAATATATTCATACGGACACACTCAATTCTACCCAGTAAAGATAATGGTAGTTCCCTCCATCTATTGCAATCTGCCTGAATAACTTGGAGCAGTTCTTCATAATTGAGTTCATATAGTTGGTTGAGATTTTTAGTGATCCATATTCCCAAATATTTCATACCTGATGTAACCCATTTAAAGTTGCCTATTGTGGGAAGGGAAAGAGGCATACTTGGACCTAAAGGAAAAATTTCAGTTTTGTTTTCATTTATTTTGAAACCTGAAATGGAACCAAATCTCTTCAATATTTTCCATATAATAGGGACCTTGTTCACCAGATCTGCTACGTATAAGAGGGCATCATCTGCATATAGAGATAACCTGACCTCCTGGCCTCCCACTCCTATACCCTGGAGCTCATTTGACTGTCTGATCATTGCTGCTAGGGGTTCCAAACAAAGAGCAAAGAGTAGAGGGGAAAGCGGGTACCGCCGTCTAGTACCATGTTGTATACTGAAAAACCGAGGAAACTGTCCCATTTACCTTTACCTGAGCCCAAGGGTTTCTATAGATGTTACATAACCACTTTGGAAGAGTTTCCCCAAATCGATACTTTTGTAAAATCTTTTCTAAATACTTCCAATCTAGGTGATCAAATGCCTTCTCTGCACCCAGAGAAATGATTGCATGTAGTGTTTTGGAGGGGAAGTTTCTGGCTGCCATTAGTGTATTCAGAAGGAGTCTAATGTTATCTCTAATGTGCCGTCCAGGAATGAATCCCGTTTGGCCTGTATGTACCAGTGTTGTAATTATCTTTTGGAGTCTTAAACTTAAAATCTTTGTAAATATTTTAGCATCCTGGTTAAGGCGTGAGATAGGATGGAAGCTGGAGAAAGATATCGACTCCCACCCTGGCTTCTGAGATTAGAGCACCACTCCAGCTATCTGGCATTGCATTCTCCTCATTTGCTGTATTACACAGCTTTGTGATTATTGGAACCAGTTCCTTTAAGAAACTTTTATAGAATTCTATACTATAACCATCCGGTCCCGGTGCCTTCCCTGTTTTAAAAGATTTAATTGCTTCCCTTATTTCGTTTTCCAAGCTAGGGGCATCTATCATCTCTTTCCGTGTAGTAGATAGTCTAGATAGATCAATTTTGCTTAAAAAGGCTTGAATCCCCTGTTCATGATCTGCCCCTCTCTCCCTACTATATAATTGCTCATAGAATTTGGCAAACTCATTCGCAATCTGAGATGGTTGTGAGACCTTGTTATTTTATTTGTCAGATGCATAAATGGCCGGGACATATCTCTTTCCCTTTTGTTTTCTCAGCCATAGGGCCAATAATCTCCCAGCACGGTCCCCGTTCTCATAATATATCTGTCTAATATACCTCAATGATTTTATGTTTTTCTGAGCATCATCTCATTGTATTTCTCTCTACTCTTTTTAAGCTCTGCCAATATCTTTGGGTCTCTAAAGGTCTTGTGTTGATTCTCTAGATGTTTCATCTGATTTAGGGTTTCTGTTACTGCCTTTTGATGTTTATTCCTGTGTGCCGTATACGATATGGTATGTCCTCTTATTACTGCTTTGAGTCCATCCCATATATATTTTAATTGCGAATCTCTCTGTGTTTTCATTCAGGTAATGCTTTATTATCGCTCTGATAGACTCTTCAAATGCTTTATCATTTAGTATTCCTGGATCAAATCTTCACATACCCCTCCTCCTCCCATTCCAGCCTGTTGTTGCTGAAATCATAGCATGGTCTGAAAAAGTGACTGGGTGAATGTTTATATCCTTAAAATTGTGGATCAAGCTTTTCTGCATGTAGAGTCTGTTCAATCTGGAGTATGAGTTAGTGGTTCCAGAATAGAAAGTGTAATCCCTTTTTTTGGGGTTCATCTTCCTCCATGGGTCCACCAAGCCAGACTCTGAACATAGATTTCTAAGCAGTCTCGAGCAAGCTATTTGGCCCTTTGGTCTCAAGGGTTTTTTATCTAAAACTGGGTTCTCCACACAATTCCAATCTCCCAAACAAATCATCTGTCCTTCTGGAAGGTCAGAAATCAGGCGGAATACATCCCTTAAAAATTCCTCTGTAGGAGGGGTTGGGGCATAAACCATAGAAACATAGACTTTTACAGCAGATAAGGACCGCCTGGCCCACCTAGTCTGCCCATTTTCCTACCTACAGGATAAACTACAGATCCTAGTTAGCCAACAGCCTATTTCTTCCGACCCCCCCTCACACAAATTGCCTTATGTCTGTCCCATGCATTCTTGAATTCTTTCACAGTTTTAGACCCCACAGCCTCCTCAGGAAGGCTGTTCCATATGTCAACCACCCTCTCTGTGAAAAAATACTTCCTCATATTGCCCCTGAACCGTCCCACCATCTTCAAATTGTGTTCTCTTCTTCTTGCACATCTCTTTTTCTGAAAGATGCTACCCTCTTGGACTTTGTTGATTCCACTGAGCTACTTAAAAGTTTCTGTCATGTCCCACCTCTCCCTCCTTTCCTCAAAGGTATACATATTAAGCTCCTTTAGTCTCTCCTCGTATGGCTTCTCTTGCAGACCCTGCACCATTTTAGCTGCCCTCCTCTGGACTGCCTCTGTCCTGTCTATGACCTTGCAGAGATGGGGTCTCCAGAACTGGGCACAGTACTCCAGATGGGATCTCACCAACTGTCTGTACAGAGGGATAACAACTTCCTGTTTTCTGCTGGTGGTGCCTCTCCCTATACATCCCAGTATCCCCCAGCCCTCCCTACTGCCTTCTCACATTGCTTGCTAACTTTAAAGTCATCTGATATGATTATCCCAGGTCCCTATCCATTTTTGTTGTTGTTACTACCTCCCCCCCTACTGTGTAATCTTCCCCTGTGTTTTTGTTTCCCAGGTGCATTATTTTGCCCTTCTTTGCATTGAATCTAAGCTGCCATACTTCTGACCATTCCTCCAGCCTTGCCAAGTCCCTTCTCATCCTTTCCATGCCTCCTTGTGTATCAACCCTGTTGCAGATCTTTGTGTCATCTGCAAAGAGGCATACTTTTCCTTCCAGTCCCTCTGCAATGTCACTTATAAAGACATTAAAAAGGACTGGACCCAGTACTGAACCCTTCGGTACCCCACAGTAGCCCACTAGTAACCCCTCTTTCTTCAGAGTGGACTCCATTTACAATTATCTTCTGTGTCCTGTTGTCCAGCCAGTGTTTTACTCAGTCTACCACCCTGGAACCCACTTCTAGGCTGGTTAATTTGACTATTAATCTTTTGTGTGGGACTGTGTCAAATGCCTTGCTAAAGTCTAGGTAGGCCATGTCCACAGCCCCTCCCTGGTCTACTACTTTGGTCACCCAGTCAAAGAAATCAATTAGATTCATCTGACATGACCGTCCCGCTATGAACCCATGCTGCCTTGGGTCCTGTGCCCCACTGGCCTCTAGGTACTCAACAGTTCTTTCCTTCAGAAGTGATTCCATCACTTTTCCTACCACAGAGGTCAAACTGACAGGTCTGTAGTTTCTTGCCTTTGTTTTGGTCCCACTTTTGTGAAGGGGAATCACATCCACCTTCCTCCAGTCCTCAGGTACCACACCATCCTCCTACAATTTGCTAAACAGGGTAGTCAGTGGTTTCACTAGTTCTCCCCTTAATTCTTTTAGAATTCTGGGGTGAATTCGATCAGGCCCCATTGCTTTGTCCACCTTCAGTTTTAGGAGTTCTTTCAGAACCCTTTCTTCTGTGAAAGGACTGAGATCGACCCCCCCTATCCAGAGTGCTTCTGTTAACTGGATTTAGCACCCCCCCTCCTCTTTTGTGAATACTGAGCAGATGTATTCATTCAGTATCCCTGCTTTTTCACTGTTCCTCTCTGCCCACCCACCGTCCATTCTATTCAGCCTCACTATCCCTCCCTTTGTCTTTCTATGCACCCTGATGTACCTATAAAAAGTTTTATCCTCATTTTTAACTGAGTTATCTACCTTACTTGGTGATAAAAGTCAGCTGATCCAGCCTCTGCCCATCAAGCATGAACTGTCCCTCTAATTTGAAGTACAATTGTTCACTTTCGAGTATTTGGTCACTTTGTGAATACGGTCCCGAACACCATTTTTATAAATAAAGCCAGACCTAGGCATTGCCAGCATCCTCCAACGATTCCCTTTCTAAAAGGGTATGCATACATATTCCTGCTGCCTCTTAGTCTGAAACAGTTATAATTTTAAATTAAGATTGCATCGTTCCCCGCTTTTTCTTTTTTGTATCTTCATTTCCCCTCTTTTCTCTGACATCGGGGAGTAAACCATGCACAATGCTAAAGAAAAAAGCCCCTTTAACTTTCGGTTAAGCCATTTACCAGTCTATATAGTCCCTTGAAATGTACTATTACTTTTTCCATCTATTTACTTGCACACTCCAAAGAAACCCACAACACCCAGAATGTCCCTTCCAACAGGAAGTCCCCCCAGAAAACGTAACTTGTGAGAAGGGTTCCTAACTCTGTCCATCAACAAGTTGCAAGTTCCTCAGGTCTGGTGTTTAGGCCTAATCCAGTGTGCTACATCCAAGTGCAAAGGAACCAATGCATCCTCCCTTCTCCTGTTGGTCTTTCTACCTCCTGGAGCCACTGCAAACAGCAAGTCTTCAACTTCCTTTTTGGCTTTATCTGCTTTGAGATCTGGGAGAGAGACCTGTTGGGTTTCTAGGTATGTTGCCGCATTGAACAGAGAGTCAAAAGTTTTTGTACCAGTTTTGTCTTGTACCCATAATTTTGAGGATATCTTAATTGTGCTTTTAGTCCACTCTCTCTCACAATTGTTTTACCACTGCTAGTGCTTTCTTTCTTTTGGCCAGCATCTTCGGGGGTAATCTTGATCTATATATACTTTGCGACCATCTAGATTTAAATCTTTCTTTCCCCATGCCATTCTGAGCACATTTTCCTTGGTGGTATATCGAATGAATTTTATGATACTAGATCTCGGTGGAGCATCTGGCTTGGGTTTAGGGGCAATTGACCGATGGGCACGTTCGATGACTAATGTAAAACTATCCTTTAGTTTTAGCTCGGTACGTAGCTAGCAGTCCATGAATTGTTCCATACTGTCTTGTTCTACCCCTTCCAGCATCCCAAACACCCTAATATTGTTTCTTCTTGCTCGTGCCTTGGCATCTTCAGCTCTCAATGTTAGATCTCTTTCCCTTTTGTGTAAATAAGAGAGAGAATGGCTAAACCCCATATGTTCATTTTGCATAGTCTCCACGTGTGTCTCCATAGCTGCTGTGCATGTCTCCAGCTTTTTTAAGATGTTATGAATGCCAGACACTTTTGTATCTTTTCTGTGTATCATTTGTATAATTTTGCAACTATCAGCTTTTGTCATCACTGGTGCTGAATTGGAGACTGATTCCTCTTCATCGTCCCCCGATCCTGTTAGCAGGAGGACTGTGACAGTGTTGGGCTTAGGCCCCTAATTGATGCTGTTCCCTGATCGACCTGAGAGCCATGAGATTTTGCTTTTTTTTGTATGCCCCATACTCTCTAGTGCCCAAAAAGCCACTTCTGATCGCTCAGGTGTGTCCTACCCGTTATGATGGAGAATGATGCTACTTTTTCTAGTGTTCGGTGACCAGAGCTCTCCACTAAGCAGCCATTTGAGTCGATGACATCACCAGAAGTCGAGGATATTCACTTTTAATCAGCTCAGTTTACCCTATGTTAAAATGCTTAGATGTAGTCACTATTAAGCCTAACAGTGAACGAGCGGCCTGGAATGGAAGTTGGCTGTCCTGTCAGTACCAGTTTTGAAATGAGTGTAAACATAATTGCAAGCAGAGTGTATTTGGATATGTCCTACAATACTCTGCCCCACTACAAGGCATTATGGGGGTTCCCTTCCTACCATGTTTCTCTTGCTTCTCCATTCCCTAGTCCAGTACCTACTAATTTGCTCTGACACAAATGACACTTACCCCTTGTTGGAATTCTCCGGGCCATATCTGACAGAACATGTTATTTTTCTAGCATGCAACTGTTGTATTTCCCTGGAAGGGCACTCTGGGTTTATTGGAGTTCATAAGCTCAAATTGGGATGTTAGTGACAGTGACTGTGATAGCAGAGTCACTAGGCTAAAGTGGATAGTTATTGTGTCAGTTGTCTGGTTGCTCAACAACCACCTGTACACAATTCGACGATGGATTAAATAACACACACTCTTGTCAGCCACCACACTAATAGCAGAAGGTGGAACTACATGCAGGGTGTTGAAGGGTACAATGAGCCTTGCTGATATAAAAGCTTTGTACCTGAGTCCCTGGCTAGATTGACAGGGTGTGGTGTGTTCTTCATTTTGCACTCTGTAGGCCAATCAGATGCAGAAAGTTCAGAGGTATCTGATGTTGAATGGACAATTGATTTTCTTATGCCATTCCTCTAAGAATCGATTACCAATACTCGGGGCAGAAGAGACTGGACACTAGCATCCAGTTATAGAAACACAGAAACATAGAAGTTGACGGCAGGTAAGGACCTCAAGGCCCATCCAGTCTGCCCATTTCTGCTACCTTATGAATGTGCCATAGGACTTTACTTTGTCAATGGCCTATTTATTCATATTCATCTGTATTGTTCCCTTATGTCTAATCCCTACACTGTGTTCATATCCACCACTTCCTGCGGTAGGCTGTTCTATGCATCCACCATCCTTTCTGTGAAAAAGAACTTCCTCACATTACGCCTTAATCGGCCTCCCTCTAATCTCATGCTGTGTCCTCTTGTCCTGCTATTTTTCTTATATTGAAACATGATAGACTCTTTCACCTTGTTAATGCCCTTAAGATATTTGAAAGTTCTGATCATATCATCTCTCTCCCTCCTTTGCCCTAGGGCATACATATTGAGCTCTGTTAATCTATCTTCATATGTTTTTTGATGCAGTCCCTCCGCCATTTTGGCTTCCCTTCTCTGGACTGCCTCCATTTTGTTATTGTCCTTGTGCAGGTGCGGCCTTCAGTACTGCACGCAGTACTCAAGATGGGGCCTAATCGGTGTCTTGAAAATGGGATTAGTACTTCCCTCTTACAACTTGTGATAACCTTACTAATACACTCCAACATCCCTCTAGCCTTACCTACTGCTTTAGTGGTGTGCTTGGATGATTTCAGGTCATCGGTGATGATAATTATCACAAACCCACTCAGCAGGTCAGGCCCTCTGCTCCCACAGTGCCAATCTCCGAGCGCAGTCTTGTGAACAGTTAACAGAACAGGGTAACCCTCCTGTCTGTTTTGTGGGTTCAAATAAAACTTTGGTCTCAAGTTCTGGAGGGATTCAAACTGTGAACCTCTTGTTAGCGTACCCAATGTACAGGCTCAGATAATTCTGCTCTTCGGGGGGGGGCAGATATCTTTTCCCTATGGGTACCTAACCAGGCATACAAAATGAACTCTTAAAACTCTGTTAAAGACCTCAGAATAAACTCTTACCTTTTCCCAGTTTGGTAAAACCAGTAAGCCTTGTACAGTGTCAACTTTAACCATGTATGCTTCACTTGTCAAGAAAAAGAATTTCAAAGGAACACCAAGTAGTCTCTAAAGTAGAGGTTTACTTAAAAATAGATACAAAAATGTAAAATGTAAATACAGAACCATATATCACAAAAACATACAATCATTTAAAAGAACAAGGGTTAAAAAGTGCAAAATTCCTACCACCAGACAATTAGACTTATATATCTAATGTATCTTTTCTAATAGTGCTGATAGACAGACATTGTTGTCAAGAGAGTCCAAACATGTGTGTCTTTACAGGTCACTCACAGCATAATTAAACTGTCTTGAGCCTGCCTTCTCCATGATGTCACCCAGCTCCTCCTCTGTTTATTAAAAATTATACAATCAGGATGTCATCACTCAGAAGGTAAATTAAATAAGGTTAATTTCTAAGTCCTTCTTTCATCCATGAGCAACATCTTGCTTTTACAGACATCAGAGGAACATTTATGACTTTGTACCAGTGTGCCATAACCTGGTTTTCCTCCTCTAAACGTCATACAATGGATATTTTCTATCCTGTCAGCTGGCAAGCTACAATTAAGCTAGACAAACAGGAGATGCTTAATTTAGGCCTCTTCTAGCCTGTAATTATCTCCTGGCCTTCCAGGTAACACCCTGTAGCTAAAACCTGGGAGGGGGGGGTGTCATTCCACAGGCTGTTTCAGCATGTCACATGAGAGACACTCAATAACACATTTTTATATTACAAAAATCATAGATTAATCAGAACCAGCTGTCTGAGTGTCACAATTCCTCCCCCCCCAAGACTGAATTTGGGGGCTCTATCCCCTGCATGGGATGAGCTTCCCAAATCAGTTCACTCCTCATAGACATAAGGCAGCCCATCGGAGTTCTGATTTTTTGGCTCCAGCCCTATGTAATATTGTCATATCATACCCTTGCAAAGCAAGACTCCATCTTAGCAATCTACCATTGTTTTTTCCCATCTGCGACAGCCAAACCAGGGGGTTGTGGTCAGTCTGTACCACAAAATGCTGCCCATTCAGGTATGGCTCTAATTTGTTTAGGGTCCACACTATGGCAAGACACTCCTTTTCCACCATGGAGTATGCCTGCTCCCTGGGAAGTAACTTTTTACTCAGGTATGCTATTGGGTGATCTCTCCCTTGGCTGGATGTCTGACTCAGTACTGCCTCAATGCCCACGTCTGAGGTGTCAGTCTGAACTATAAAGGGTTTGCTATAGTCAGGACTTGCCAAAACAGGGGCACTGCACAGTGCCTCCTTCAGTCTGGTAAAAACTTCTTCACAGGCTGGTCCCCAGGTAATTTTCTTTGGCATCCTTTTCTTTATCAGGTCAGGTAGGGGAGCAGCCAGGGCATGGTAGCTGGGTACAAATTTTCTATGGTACTCTGCTGTTCCAAGAAAACTCCTGACCTGATTCTGCATTTCTGGTCTGGGCCACACCTGGATTACCTCTATTTTTATCTGGTTAGGATGGAGCTGTCCCCAGCCTACCACATGCCCGAGGTGTGCCACTTCTCCCATGGCCACTTGGCACTTCTCGGCTTTGACAGTGAGCCCGGCCCACTGTATCCTGCCCAGCACTTCCCTAAGGTGGGATAGGTATTCCTCCCTGCTGGTGCTAAAGATGGCAATATCATCCAGGTACGCCATGACATACTCCTCAGCACCATTTAACACCTGGTTCACCAAATTTTGGAAAGTGGCCAGGGCATTCTTCATTCTGAAAGGCATTACTTTGAATTCAAATAAGCCTATTGGAGTGATGAAGGTCGACCTCTCCCTAGCTGTGTCCGTCAACTCTACCTACCAATACCCCTTGGTCAGGTCAATCGTCGTAAGGTAGGTTGCCCCCCCAACTTGTCCAGAAGTTCGTCCGTCTGGGGCATCGGGTGGGCATCTGACTTCATGACTGCATTCAGTCCACGATAGTCCACACAGAAATGAGTAGAGCCATCTGGCTTGGCCACAAGGAGTACAGGTGAGGCCCAGGGGCTGTGGGATCTCTGGATTACCCCTAAATCCAGCATCTCCTCCATTTCCCTCCTAAAGTCCTTTTGAACAGCCTCTGACACCCAATATGCTGTCCACCATTTGGGCTTCTTCTGTATCCCTGTCTCTACATTGTGAGTTGCTAAGGGGGTTAGTCCAGGCTTGGCGCTAAACAATAGGGCAAAGTCTGCTAAAACCTCCTTTACTTCCTGGATCTGGTCCGGGGCCAGTTGAGGAGACAATTTTACTGCCTCCACAGAGGACTCCCACTTGCTTTCTTCCAGCAAGTCCAGAAGTGGGTCTCCTTCGTCCGTCCCCTCCCCAGAACTACACACTGCAAATACCACGTCAGCCCTATTTGCATATGGCTTCATTGTGTTGACATGATACATCCTTACTGGCTGTCTTCTGTCAGGTAACTCTATAATACAGTTCACGTCATTTACCTTCCTAACCACTTTGTATGGTCCTGCCCACTCAGCCTGCAGCTTGTCTTTCCAGACTGGAATAAGGACCATGACTTCCTGACCCACCATGTACAAGTGAGCTCTGGCTCTGCGGTCATACCACACTTTTTGTTTCTGTTGGGCAGCTGCCAGGTTGCTCTGGGCTGTCACCATAAGCTTCTTCAGCCTTTCCCTAAACCTAATGAAGTAATCCACATGGGAGTTCCCTGGGTGGCATGCTTGCCTTCCCAGTCCTCCCAGATCAAGTCTAGGGGCCCACGTACCCGACGTCCATATAGGAGTTCAAAGGGGGAAAATCCTGTCGACTCTTGGGGCACCTCCCTGTATGCAAACAACAGGTGGGGAAGGTATTTCTCCCAGTCCCTCCCATGCTGTTCAGCAAACACCTGGAGCATTGACTTCAGGGTACCATTGAATCTTTCCACAAGCCCATTGGCTTGTGGGTGATACAGTGTCATGCATCCCTGCACCACCCCACACTTCTCCCATAAACATTTCATCAGGTCCGACATGAAGGAACCCCCTAGATCGGTGATAACCTCTTGTGAAAACCCAACATGGCAGAAAATCCTAAGTAAGACATCTGCCACTTTGTCTGTCCTCAGTGAGGATAGAGCGACTGGCTCTGGGTACCTGCTGGCATAATCCACCACAGTCAGGATGAATCTCTTCCCTGAGGAGCTGGGGGTATTTAAAGGCCCCACAATATCCATTCCCACCCTCTGGAATGGCTCCTCCACTATGGGCAATGGAATCAGGGTGGCTTGGGTTTTCTTGCCCACCTTCCTATTTCTTGGCACCGGTGACAAGACCTGCAATACTCCTTCACCTGCTGGGTGAAGTTAGGCTAATAGAAATTCTGGGCCAACCACTGCATAGTGTGTGTGATCCCCAGATGGCCAGACAAGGGAATATCACGTGCAGTCTTGAGCAACTGCTCACGATACCCCTGGGGAATGACAAGCTACCTGCCTAGCATCCCTCCCTCTGTCTGCACAGTCTGAGTATACATAAGACCATTTCCCCAATAAACCTGTCTGCCATCTCCTTCCTGTACCCCATCAGAGTCTGCCCAAGCCCTCAGTTTCTCTAGACTAGGGTTACTTCTCTGAGGCATGGGACAGGTCCCCGTCAGTCACTAAACTAGGGTCCCTAGCACTAGCGTCAGGACCCTCAGGATCACTGTCAGCCCCAACCCTCTGACAATGGGTCACCCCTCCCTCTTCAGAGTAACCCTCTGTAGCTGTGTGGTTAACTGCAACTGGGGAAATTTCTACCTCCTTTTCATTAATCTCCTCTTCTGGAGACACAGGCTGGGGAACCAGCCTTTCAGTGGTTTCCACAATAGCTTCTGTGGGGTACAGGGAACTACAATTTTCCCTTGCCGCTTGAGACCTGGTGGCATAATCCACCACAGTCAGGCTTGTGAGGAAATTCTTTTTCATGGAGAGTGGTGGACTTATGGAACCGCCTTCCTGGAGAGGTCGTTGGGTCTAAAACAGTGGAGGAATTCAAACATGCATGGGACAGACATAAGGCAATTATAGTGTGGGGTTGCAGGAAGTAGGCTGTTGGTTAACTAGAATCTGCAGCTTATCCAATAGGTAGGGAAATGGGCAGACTGGGTGGGCCAAGTGGTCCTTATCTGCTGTAAAAGTCTATGTCTCTATGTTTACAGGTAACTGCACACACCATCTACTGTTTGAGATTGTTGCCCAGGATCACATCCACTGCTAAGGTTTGGGCTACAGCCACTTGTTGCACAGTTCCCCCTGTTTCACCCCAGTCTAGGAGAACACTAGCGAGGGACAATGTTTTCTCTTCACCAGTAAAGTCCTGTACAGTGACATATTTATTGGGTATAAGCTGACCCAGCTCTACTAGATCCCCCTTTACCAAGGTCAAGGATGCCCCGTGTCCCTTAAACCTTGCATCTGTACACCATTCACCATGACTGGGTGCATGTGTTCCCTCAAGTTCACTGGCATGCTTCCAGGGACACACAAACAACCCACTTCCTTCCTAGCCCCCTGTTGTGTATTGCTCACCTCTTTGGAACGCTGTCTGGCAATATGCCCAGTTTCTTTACACAACCAACATTCATTTCTTCTCTCAGAGAAATCATTTCTCTGAAACCTGGGGCTAACTGGTTTTGGTGGAGGAAGTGAGGGTTTTAGCTGCCCTGAAGGTGCACTTTTCCCTTTCTGTGCTGCCATGCCAGCCCCATTCACTGTCAGAGCAGGTCTGCTCTTGGCACAGTGGTCTGAGAGTTCAGCAGCCTCTTGCACTGTTTTGGGATCTCGGTCCTCCGGCCAGGTTTTCAACTCTGCTGGACATGCCTAGAAAAACTGTTCTAACAAAACCACATTTTCAATTTTATCAGCAGTGTTTGCTTCAATTCCTTCCTAACAATGTTTTAAAAACTGAACTTGTTTCATGGATAGCTCCTTGTAGCTCATGTCAGGGCTTCTCTTGAGCTTACGGAAGTTAGCTCTGTATGATTCAGCAGTTAATTCAAATTTCTTTAACAGTGCAGCTTTAAGTTTGCTGTAATCATCACTGTCCTCATTGTCCATTTGACCCATTGCATCCCAAGCTTTCCCGGTAAGTAGCGGGGATAGCTGGAAGCTCCAGGACTCCCTAGGAATTTTAGCCTGAATACAAACTTTTTCAAAAGAATTTAAAAAGGCATCCATATCCTTCCCCTCTTTAAAGTCGGCTATCAATTTGGAATTCAATTTGTAACCCAGTCCTGTAGTCCCAGTTAAACCCAAGCCACTTACCTGCTCTGGTGCCGCTGGTTGGAGTCGTAGCTTCTCCAGTTCATGTTGCTTCTGGCGCTCATGCTCCTCATAGTCTGCCTCTCGGCATTCCCGCTCTGCCTCACAATCTGCCTCTCGCTGTTCATGCTCCCTCTCCCTCTGGAACTCCAGTTCCATTCTGCACAACTCAGTTTTCAGTCTGAGTACTGCTGGATCCTGGCTACTGGTGACCTTACCCTGCTGCTGTGGCCCTTCACTGACAGTGGCCCTGATACCCTCCTCATTGGATCTGGACATTGCACTGGCCTCTAGTCCTGCCACACTCAAGGTTTGGTCCTTTTCAGTCACTGTCTGTGACTTGATGCTCTGGGTATCTGCTACCATCAGGGCATCCATAATGTTCTGTTTGGTGGCTTTCACCTCGAACAGGATTCCTCTGTCCCTGCACAACTGCTTTAAGTAGTCTACAGTGTGCCTGCTGTAGTTGGAAGCCATCTTCTTCCCTAACTATGGCTACTCAGACTTGCACTTTAGAAAAAAAAATAAAATGGGTAGGAACTTGACTATGCCAAGTGATATAGTTCTGTTTCCTTTTTGAAAATAAATCACTGCCTTTTTTTTTTCTTTGCAAGTAAGCTGATGGTCTCAAGCTGACACACTGAACAATAAAAGCTTGTAATACCAAAATTATCACTCCGCTGCCAACCAATCTGTCACAAACCCACTCAGCAGGTCAGGCCCTCTGCTCCCACAGTACCAACCTCTGAGTGCAGTCTTGCGAACACTTAACAGAACAGCATAACACTCCTGTCTGATTTGTGGATTCGAATCAAACTTTGGTCTCAAGTTCTGGAGTGATTCAAACTGTGAACCTCTTGTTAGCGTACCCAATGTACAGGCTTAGATAATTCTGCTCTTCAGGGGGGGACAGATATCTTTCTCCTATGGGCACCTAACCAGGCATACAAAATGAACCCTTAAAATGCTATTAAAGACCTCAGAACAAACTCTTACCTTTTCCTAGTTTGGTAAAACCAGTAAGCTTTGTACAGTGTCAGCTTTAACCATGTATGCTTCACTTGTCAAGAAAAATAATTTCAAAGGCACACCAAGTAGTCTCTAAAGTAGAGGTTTACTTAATAGATAAAAAAAATGTAAAATGTAAATACAGAAACATATATCACAAAAACATACAATCATTTAAAAGAACAAGGGTTAAAAAGAAGTGCAAAATTCCTACCACCAGACAATTAGACTTATATATCTAATGTATCTCTTCTAATAGTGCTGATAGACAGATGATGTTGTTGTCAAGATAGTCCAAACATGTGTGTCTTTACAGGTCACTCACAGCATAATTAAAACACTGTCTTGAGCCTGCCTTCTCCATGATGTCACCCAGCTCCTCCTCCTCTGTTTATTAAAAATTATACAATCAGGATGTCATCACTCAGAAGGTAAATTAAATAAGGTTAATTTCTAAGTCCTTCTTTCATCCATGAGCAACATCCTGCTTTTATAGACATCAGAGGAACATTTATGACTTCGCACCAGTGTGACATAACCTGGTTTTCCTCCTCTAAACATCATAAAATGGATATTTTCTATCCTGTCAGCTGGCAAACTACAGTTAAGCTAGATAAACAGGAGATGCTTAAGTTAGGCTTCTTCTAGCCTGTAATTATCTCCTGGCCTTCCAGGTAAAACCTTATAGCTAAAACCTGGGAAGGGGGGTGTAATTTCACAGGCTGTTTCAGCATGTCTCATGCGAGACACTTAATAACACATTTTTATATTACAAAAATCATAGATTAATCAGAACCAGCTGTCTAAGTGTCACAATGATGCCCAAGTCTCTTTCTTCCCTCGTGATTGCCAGCAACTTCCCTCCCAATCTATAGGTAACTTGATGGTTTCTCTTACCTATGTGCATGATCTTGCACTTCTTTGTGTTAAACCCCAGTTGCCACTCTTCAGATGACTTTGCCAGTTTTCCCAGATCTCTTCTCATTCTGCCCACCCCATCTGGATCATTTACTCTGTTGCAGATGTTGGTGTCATCTGCAAATAGGCAAATCTTACCCTCCAGTCCATCTGCAATGTCACTGATGAAGATATTGAGGAGGACTGGCCCTAGGACTTATCCCTCAGGTACCCCACTTTTGACTTGTACCTCTTCTGACTGAATACCGTTTACCACCACTCTCTGTTTTCTGCCCACCAACCAGTTTGCCACCCAGTTGAGCAACTTCTGACCCAACCTGAGCCTACTCAGCTTATTAATCAGTCTTCTATGTGGAACAGTATTGAAAGCTTTGCTGAAGTCAAGGTATCTAGTCCACAAATGTCAGCACTGCTCAAGAACTTCAAATTTCAGGCTTTTAATGAACAAAATAACACAAGGACACCACGGACATAATACAGCAATGAACAACCAGTTTCGCTCTACATGAGCATCATAGAGCAAAACTGGTCGAGGGTGTTCATTTCTGTATTATGTCCGTGGCGTCCTTGTGTTATTTTATTCATTAAAAGCCTGAAATTTGACGTTCTCGGGCAATGCTTGCATTTGTGGACTGGATACATACTGGGCTTCTGCCCGTGCATGCTCCGAATGTTGAGGAGCTGTTTTTTTTTTTTTGATTTGAAGTTAAGGTAGGTGACATCAACTGCACCCCTTCAGTCCACTGGTTACCCAATCAAAGAAATGAACATCCTTTTGCACCATACCACTGGCCTAGTGTGTGTTGAGTGCAGAATTTGTATCCTTATTCAAACTCTACCTGCACTATTAACCCCACAGGTTATATTCTGGTACTTCACAGTCTACCTCCCAGCTTTCCCTCAATCATTTAATATTATTTAGAAGCTTGTCTAAATAAATAAATAAATAAATACATCAATAAATAGACTTCCTGAGGAGGTCGTAGAGTCAAAAACAGTGGGGGAGGATCACACGATGGTCTGGGCCTGCTAGCTGCTGTTTCCCTCGGCTCCCACTCCCCCGATTGAAAATCTAATATCATCGAGTGCTTTCTGGCTTGTAATTTGGGGTATCCTCAACATTTCTATATTCCTGCTCACCCAACGGATCTTGCTGGCTGTTTTTTTTTTAAGCATCTATTGTTTTAATACGCAGGGATGGAGGCAGAGATGAAAATGGCCTTACCCAGACACACGCCCCCGGTCTCACCTGACAAACAGGCAAAGAAGGTAAAACCTCTCCAAGAACCATCGGCTAAACAACTGGGTGCATTGGCGGCATCAGCACCTCTTTCAGAAGAGCGTTTTTTTCAAGAGCTGCAACCTTTTAAGGAGACGCTTCTGGAAATTGCTACTGATCTTAAAAATATTCGTACTGAAATGGCTGAACTCAGAACTCGCATGGCAGACACGGAGACTCGCACCTATTCCTTAGAGGCCTGGAGAGACAGGACAGAACCAGAAATCACAAAGCTCTGGCAACAAATTACTAAACTACAGCTCAAAACTGAAGATTTAGAGGGGCACAGTAGGAGGAACAACATCTTGATCTTTGGCCTACCAGAAGGGGCTGAAGGTCCTTCTGCAATTTTATTTACGCAGAAACTCTTCTCCAAGATCGTGGGCCCTTCCCCACATAACCCTACCTATCTAATAGAAAGGGCGCACAGGTCTCTATGTCCAAAACTGGAGGAGAATGCCTCCCCTCGTCCGATGATCATTCGTTTTCTCAACTATCTGGAAAAACAGCACATCTTGGCAAAAGTCAGAGAGTTACAATCTATACAATGGGAGGGCAAACGTCTAAGAATTACTCAGGATTTGCCATTAGAAACTCGGCAGAAAAGAGCCTCCTTTCATTCAATAGTCAGCAAGCTGACAGCTGCCAGTATCAAGTTTCACATGGCATACCCAGCACGTTGCAGGTTTTGGTGGATGGAGCATGGCTGTCATACGATTTGGCCGACCAGGCTCAAGCTGATCTCTGTAAGAAGCTGCCTTCATTATTCAAATCTTAGGACTGCATTCTCATTCTCTTGCTACCAAAGAACTGTTTAATTCTGACTCTATTACTTGTTATTTGGCTGGCTTACCACTGAGGAGCCTGTTCTGGGAGATGCCTTTGGGAGGGGAGTCTTTCCCCAGTGTGGTGAGGATGGCGATGGCTGAGGAGAGAGGCGGATGATGGCCTGAGGACCCGGAGAACTCTGCACGGCAACGAGGCACCATCTTCCCTCGGATCCCCTTCTCTTTCAACCACTTGTTTCCAGTGGGGACTGTTTTTCATGGGACAGTTTGGCCCGTTTCCAATATGGTTCCCCGGGGGAACACTCGTATATTTGAGAAGCTGCCTGCTACGTTACTCCTTTTGGTGATGATTTTGCTGTTATTTTATGCAAACAATTCTGGAAAGACTCATATTACCTATTCTCCTGCTCACCACCAAAACTATTCTTTTGGACTGTTTCAGCTCCTTTCTATATTTCTCGATCTCTTGTATTTAGTGAGATAATTACACTACGCTTAATATAATGGTGTTTGTCTCTTCTTGACTTCTCTTTCTCTCTATAGGACTCCAGTCCTTTTCTCCTCCTTTATTGTTCATGTCTCTTTCATTCTCTCACCACTCTTCTTGGTATATCTATCCTTTAGGTTCGTTCTCAGCTCTCTCTGTAGTCTTGTCTACCACACATTCATATATGTTACCTACTAATTCTGTCGGAGAAGTGTGGTGTTGACTTTACTTCATTTTTGGTTCTCACAGGAATAAGATTTGATGTATGGGGTTTGCATGAAGTTTATACACTGCTGGGGTATCTCAGTCCAAATTTCAGAATAAATTCAATATTCTTTTTCATTTTGGAGGGTGGGGAGGTGGGAGGGGGGGTATTGGCTTAAGAGTAACCCACCACATGTCCTGAAGTATGGGGGGTAGTACCCTAATTACTCTCGCTTTTTGCTTTGTTTGGCTTGACATTCTGGGGATTCCTTTTGGCCTGTTAGACTGGTCTACATTAATGCCCAAATTGGGGTTGGAAGTGTACCCAGTGCGAGTTCTCACCACATTTACTAGCCTATATCTGGTCAGAGGTATTGAGGGTAGTTACAATGGGGTACTTGTGGGCTCTCTACCATTGAATAATAATGCAGTTTCTTTACTAGGGTCAAAACTAGGTAGAGGGATACTTGTAAATAGTTATTCGAGGGGGGATTATGGGGGGGTTTGGAAACTATGGTGTTCCGTCATTTTCTATTGTTGATGATGTGGTTTCCCCGTATCTCATAATTGTCATTATGGACAGAAGTATGTTTTGTTTTTTTCCTTGGGTCTTCTGAGAACACCAATTTAATAATATGTATGCAAGATTGGTGTGGGGGGTTTAGCGGTGCACTCTCATATTATATTGGTTTGGTTATGCATTGGTTGGTATAACTCTCAATGGTTACAGGTCTGAAAAAGTTTATAACTTGGAATGTAAGAGGGGCTCGTGATCTTAACAAGAGAATTCAGATCTTAAAACATTTATCACTATTGAATGCCCATATCTCCTTCATTCAGGAAACTCATCTGCTTCCTGGGGAAGCGGGGGGCCTGCGCAGATTTGGGATTGGGCAAGTTTTTGCTTCTGGTACCTCATCCGCCAGTGGTGGTACTGCTATTTTAATTCACAAGGTGATAGCCTTTCAACCCAAAACAACAATTTCTGATCCACAGGGGAGATATGTTTTAGTCCAATGATTATTGGACTGTACTGAATTGGTCCTGGGGAGTGTGTATGGGCCTGTGGGGGGGAACTCTGTATTTTTTCAGGAATTATCGACCGAATTACAAAGGTTCTCGATGTTCCCCTTAATTCTCGGACGGGACTGGAACCTGCCACCCACACAGGATTTGGATAGATCTAATTCCTTGCCTAAGCCCCCTTCTCAAGTCCAAAGAGCTTTTGCTGAATTTCTAGATTCTACTGGATTGCGCGATCCCTGACGTCTCCCAAATCCTGAGACCCGTGCTTTCTCATTTCACTCTATGGTGCATTCCACTTGGTCTCGGCTGGATTATATTTTGCTTAGTCATTCTCTCATACACGGTCTCAGTGATTCCGCTCTAGAACCAATTGTTGTATCGGACCATGTTGTGGCATGGGTCACAGTTATGTTAAATCAAAATCTCCAAAGGGACTCAATATGGCGTTTAAATTCGCAGCTTCTAAAGGAGGACTACGTCATTATCAGGATCTCAGACTTGATTCAACTTTTTATTGCAAATAACCAGGGCTCGGTTGCAAGAATGGACCATGAATGGTGCGCCCTAAAATGCTTTTTGCGAGGCGAGTTTATTAGACTCTCCTCCACTTATAAACGACAGAGAGAGGCGGCCACTATTTCACTCCTGGGTCAGATTCGCACACTTGAGCATTCTCTCTCCTCTTCTTCTTCTCCTGATGTGCTAAAATCATAGTTGAACTTAAGGAATCAATATTCTCGTCTAGCGCAGGAAAGAGCAGAATTTCTCATTTTAAGAACTAAGGCAAAATATATAGAGCAGGGGGAGAAGGCAAGTCATCTTCTAGCTTTGCGTCTGAGAAAACTAGAGGCGTCCAGATTTATTCCCTCAATCAATGATCTGGATGGAACCACTAAAACACATCCAAGAGACATAACTGCCGTCTTTAGACAGTTTTATCTTTCTCTCTATAGTCAGCGTCTTGTATCCCCGTCTCATGCTGAATTACTAGAGTATCTATCTGCCTTACCATTACCTACTCTCTCTCTCTCTCTCACACAACAATCCCATTTATCTGCTCCTATATCTCTTCAGGAAGTATTGTCTGCTATTCATAATCTCGCCTCGGATAGGGCCCCTGGTCCAGATGGTTTCCCTTCGAACTTCTACAAAGTCTTTACTAAAGATCTTGCTTCCTATTTATTACATCTATATCATTATGTGCTCTCAGGACAAACCTTAGATCCATCACTATTAGAAGCCTCCATTCTTCTTCTTCTTAAACCAGACAAGCCACCCCAATCTCCTGCGAGTTATTGTCCCATTTCTTTGTTAAATTGTGATATTAAAATCTTGGCTAAGATACTCGCTAGTAGAATCAAACAAGTTTGGACTCAGCTTCTTAGCCCAGAGCAAATTGGGTTCGTGTCAGGTAGAACACCTCCTGACCACCTTCGTAAATTGGCGTATTTGGTTCAGGTAGCCAAGATCTCCCCCCTTCCCCATGGCTTTGATATCCCTTGATGCAGAAAAAGCATTTGACAGGGTGGATTGGAATTTCCTATGGGCTACGCTGCAGACAATGGGCTTTCCTAATACCTTTATCAAATGGATTCAGACCCTATACTCCTTTTCTCAGGCAAAAATAAACTGTAGTGGAGTCTTATCTGAGGTTTTCCCTCTTTTTTCGGGCACACGGCAGGGTTGCCCACTCTCCCCTTTTCTCTTTAATATATATCTTGAACCCCTGATCAGGAGACTAAACTCCTCCCCGTTAATTACTGGCATTCCAATAAGTGATAGGACCCCTGTCATTTCAGTTTATATGGATGACATATTGCTTCACCTCTCAGATACGGTCTCCTCCCTAACAGAAGCATTGCATATTATTGATACTTTTGGGAAATTCTCGAATTATAAACTCAATATTACTAAAACTGAAAATGTTCCCCTTAATTCTTTAACATATAGCTCAGCTTTCAGTGAGTTTGGTATGAAATGGACCTCCAAGTCCATTAAATACTTGGGCATTTATATTACCTCGGACTTACCATTACTCTGCAAACTTAATTTAGAAGATTTGTGGTCCAACATTCAACAGGATTTATCAAGATGGAAGAGGCTCCCTCTCTCACTTTGGGGTAGAATTGACACCGTTAAGATGAATGTTCTACCCAGATTGTTCTATCCACTAAATATGGTGGACGTCTGGCTACCCTTGTTCTTCTTTCAGCGCATCCACTCTGACGTTAGCTCCTTTATTTGGCAAGATAAGGCAATTAGAAGATCCTACCGTAAGCTCTCTTTACCCAAGGAGATGGGGGGCTTGCATCTTCCTAACTTCTTGTTTTACTACTGGGCCTGTCACCTTTATAAGTGTGGGAAATGGTTTTCGTTAACCGATCTCTGTGCTCATCACGACTATGTTCCTATTTGGTTACATATAGAGTCTGACATTCTCGCTGCACATAATTTAGCTCCTTCATCGCTCTTTTATACGTCCTTTATAAAATTGCCAAAATCCCTGCAGTCCTTTCCAATTGGTACCTCATTAAGAGTCCTCTCTCAAATGTTCAGCTTCTATAAGGTACTTTCGAGTTCGGATCCTTCTCAGCCACTATATGCCAATCTGAATCTCAAAATAGGGGGAGTCCCCATATCTCGGCGTTGGCTATCTCTTCCTCCTGAGCTCACGGTGGCTGATTTCTACTCAAACGGTGCTATCCTATCCACCGAGGAGATTCTCACTAAACTGAGTCTAACGTCATGGGCTGTCTTTCAAATTTTACAGCTTAAGCACCTACTGGCTAAGGTAGTGGGGAAAGAGTGCAGCCCCTCTCATATTGAAGCTTTTCTCAAACAAATTAAGACTTCGGCTTGCAAATCCCATGGCATTTCTACCATATACAAGTTGGTCCTCACCTTTCCTCAACCCCCTTCGATTGCCAGTTCTCAGGTCTGGCAGGTTTCTTTCCCTGACGAAGCTATTAACAGGCACTCAGTATGGACAGGCCTATACACATATCTCACCCAGGACCGATATAGACTTACACAATACTGTATCCTAAACAATATGTATTATACTCCAGTAAAATTGGCCCAAATGAAGAAACTTACCTCCAACACATGTTCTAGGTGCAATAAAGAGGAAGGCTTGCTCCTCCACATATTGTGGTCCTGTGAAAGGATATCCCCGTTGTGGAAGCAAATTGAATCTGGTCTTGACCCATTGTTGGGACTACAGGTCCTCTTCTCCCCTGTCATATGTATTTTGGGAGGTTACTCCGGAATTCCGGTGAAGGAGAGTTGGTTTCACATGGCTCTAATTTCAATGGTGGTCAAAAAGCTAGTGTTTAGACACCGGACGGATCACTTACCATCCCTTATGTGGAATGGTTGTACGAAATGTCATTTGCACTCTGCCTTGAACACTTAATTGCGAGTGTGCTCCATCGTCTCTCATCTTTTAACAAAAAATAGGGGAAGTTATATGCCCTGTATTTGTCTTGATAGGATCTCCCCTGTTGATTTCATAAACCTCTCCTCCCTTTTTTTAATTATATCTTAACGACTACCCTTGCTGTTTCCTTGTTGACCTTATGATAATAAGTATAGGAGAGTGCACCATGGGGGAGGGAGGGTGGGAGTGGTTTTCCGGGTTTTTTTTCTTAAAGTGGTGTTGATTTTATTTTCTCCGAATCTTATTTCATTCTATTTCATTAACCTATGTATGGCTTTCTTGCCAGTGTGTATTGATAGTATTGCATTTACTTTTCAAATGTTGATGTATTGAGATATGCTTAATAAAGTATGTCTAATTAAAAAAAAAACAGTGGGGGAATTCAAGAATGTATGGGACAGACATAAGGCAATTCTAGTGGGGGGTTGCAGGAAATAGGCTGTTGGTTAACTAGGATCTGCAGCTTATCCAGTAGGTAGGGAAATGGGCAGACTAGGTGGGCCAAGCGGTCCTTATCTGTCATCAAGTTTTATGTTGTATGTTAGTCATTAATTTATGATACTGATGAGCTTTGTACAGGCTAAGTAACCGATATGCTAATGATTTACTCTTTCTGAAAGCTTGAATATAACTGTTGTTTCTTTATGGTTTAAGTTTTTCAGCGGGTGTGAACTGTATGGTAGTGTTATCCTCCAATCGCCAAGTTCTAACAACAGCCTCACATTGGACATAAGTTCACTGGATAAAGGTCCAACAATAGTCAACAACATATGGTTCCAGTAATCCCATCCCTTCCATTTGTCCTAGTTACAGCAGCCCATAACCGTAGCCTTACTATACTACTTCAGAATTGTTTGACTTCCTCTTTGATTGTTATTGTTGGTATTATTATATTGCTGATTACTGCTCTAGGTCTATAGGCCATCTATTTCAGGTGCATCTTAAATACTTCCTTTCCTTATTTATACGTTTGATGCACTTGTGCACCAAACATTTTGCAACAGTGTAAAGGGATTTCAGGGGTGTGTCACTGTGAGCCTATTGCAGTGCAAAACAGTAGGGATGCAGCAGTCTAGACCAATAACCATGCACTTTAACTGTGACACCACTCTTCTTCAACTGCTTGGACTTCAAAAGAACCAAGCCGCTGAAATTAGAGAGGGCTTCAGCCCTTTGATTTGTATGAAGCCACTTAACAAACAGCTGACGGGCTGTCAGCACCAGCAGCCTGTCTTTAAAATCATGTAAAATTAAAGGAAAAACATCTTGAACAGCAGTGACAACCTGACCAGACTATATGGGAACATCAGGGAAAGATCTGCAGAAAATTTGAACTGTGTTCTGCCATTGTTTTTTATTTTCACTCAGTAGGCAGTTTGAAACTACAGCAATGATGTCTCAAAGTTCACTCTTTTTTTCAACTAAACTAGCAGCTCTAAAGAAAATTTAACCTTTGCCTGCCTCTCTGGTTGCTAGTAGTATGGAACGTAGTCTCCTTACTGTGGCAACTTTTACATACAGGAAAAAATCATAATATACAGTACCTCTGTTTCTCTCCACCAGCAAGTGTATATTGAAAACAATGTTAACCTAGACAAAGATACATATTAATTCTAAACTTTTTTGTTTCTGTATTTATTAATCAAATTTGAAAGGTGAACCCACACTTATAGAACTGTGAGTATATGGATGTCCCCTCCTCATGCTGTAGCCCTCCATACCCCTCCCCTGTATGCCACCCTTACCCTTCCCTGTTTATCCCTTACATATATACCAAGACCTGCCACGATGTCAGTGATGCATAGATATTAACATGGTTAATCCTTGTTGTTATGTTGTTACATATGTTGAAATTCAATAAAAAGAATACCTGGCAGATCCCGACATGTATTCTCCTTTTTCTTGTGCTCAGCTGTTTTGTCTACCATCCTTCCCGCAGTGATCCCAGTATTTGCCTTCTGTTCGTGGTGATGCTCTGCATCAGCCCTCTCCTAGCCTGGCGCTAGGGGATGTAGGGTGTTGTCCTGGCACTTTTACTGAAATAAAGCTGCACCTCTGGAGCTTTAACATTTTTTTGGGATACTTATTTCTGGTATGAGTGCGGAACTTCCTTGCAACAAATGTTTGTTTTAGGCTGGCAGCCTTAACTGTGCACCAGGAATCTCTCCAGAGCGCAGCCAGTTTTGTACAGAATCCAATAAACTAGCCAGGTCAAGGGTTGTGAATGTGGAGTTTGGCTCCTTTACCTCAAAGGAAAGAGGTACAGCCATCCTTATCAGACAAGGCAATAACCGTGTGAAGTATACTCATGTGTTGGATTCAGAAGGGAGGTTTCAGATTTTATCTGGTTCAACTGATGGACAGAAGTTAGTCATCTGCAACATTTATGCTCCACACTCTGGTCAGGAAGATTTATTTAACTTTCTTTCAGCTAGGTTATGTCAGTATGTGGACCATAAACTGGAAGTTGGGGGCAACTTTAACAAAGTGCTAAACCCTTACCTAGACAGACAAACCCTAAATCCTGGAAAATGCATTCCTAGATCCAGACAGGCCCTCACCAACGTAATGAAGACCTTGGACTTATCCAATATTTGAAGGCTAATATACCCAATGGATAAAGATTGTTTGTTTTTTATGTTGGCGCGCTTGCGCAGCCAACATCTTGCGGTAGTGCAGTTCTGGAGGCGTCGTCGCTGTTCAGCTTAATGCAGGGCACGCACTCAGTAGTGCATCCTCATTCCTCAATCAGCCTGCATGCCAGCCGCCACGCCATGCATACATAATGTGGCAAGCATATCTAAGAAAAGGCTGCTGCAATCCGAGCAAAGCTCGTCAGATGCAGCGGACCTTCCTTGTATCTTCGCCGACATTATGAGCATGGCGTCTTGTCACCGTAAACTGCCGACTTCAGGGTGCCCAATCCCTGTCGGTTCCCAATCTCTCTGTATGTGCCGCGGAGGAGCCCACCCTGTCAGCATAAATCACTCCCCACATTGTTAAATGCCGAAGGGGTGCCCAATTCCCCAGGCTCAACGCCCCCTGCTTTCTTTGTGTGCCAATGGAGGACCTCCCCATTGGCATAAAGCTACCCAATTGTTAAATGCTGAGGGGTGCCCAATCCCCTCAGTTTGGCCCCCCGCTTTCTTTGTGTGCCAATCCCAGTCGGCATAACATCCTCCCTCCGTGCTGTGTGCCCGCGGGTGCCCAATCCCAGTCGGCTACAGACCCCCAACATTTAGGTGGCATGCTGGGAGCCCACCCCAGCGTGCAAACTCTGAAACAAAAAAATTGCCCTGCGATATCTTTGTTTTTTTGTCACCTGTAAAACAAAAAAAGTCCCTCAGTCTCCCTGTCCCCACCCGGCACCACCCTCTCTGCACCCTGCCTCCCCACCCCCAGGCATGCCACCACTGGAGTTTGGCGCGGCGATCTGGGTGGAAGACACGTCTGCCACTCTTCAAAGCCGACGGGAACTGAGGAAATGCCGGTAAGCTGTATAATGGAATAAATAGGGTTTTTTCAACTTTGCTGCATATCTCAGGCATGTTTGGGAATTTTGGCACCAAATTTTCAACATGGGGTTTTTGGGACCCCTCCTCATGAATTCTTGCACTGTCATGGTGTTATTTGGTCCCTAAAGGTGATTTCGCAGTCACTGCACAGAATCACCTTTTGGGGCTGAGTAATGAAATGACAGTGCCACTGTTCATGAGAGGGGCTCTCAAAAACCCTAAGTTGCAAGTTTGGTGGGAAAAATAAAAAAAATGACTGTTTTACGAGCGTGCATTGCACAGTTGCTACACACACTCATAAGTTAGCGAATTTGCAATATTTTCATGCCAGATTCTCAACATTGACATTTACATTATAAGAACCACCCGCCATTTCCCCAGCATCCAACAGAAAAACCTCAACCGCAGAGGGTAGTTGGTCCAGGAGGTTGGCAGGTGGTTAGGAGGAGCAAATCAGGTGCCCCATCACTCTCTGCTCTCCAACACATTACCTCCAAAAACCATATAAACACTACAAACAGGTATCTGCCTCTATCTCTGAAATCAAATAAAGAGGCAGAAGACACTGCAGAGCAGGACACTCAGCACAGGAGCCAGCACAACAATACTCACCCAAATCAGGAACCAAAACTAAGCAAGCACAAAGAAATCCAAAAACTTCTGATCATAGGAGACTCCATGATTCAGGAGTTGATACCCATCTCCAGCCAGGGTGATGGTCATGTCTCCCAGGTACATCAGCATGGAGAGACACTGACCACATTAGCTAAAATTGTTCACAAAGCAGGAGAAAACATTGATGTCCTAGTACACATAGGGACTAATGATCTGCCACCGGTCAGTTGTGGAGACCAAGGAACACCTGACTAGGCTGGGTGACAAACTATCATCTATTTCGTCCGCATCTCCTTCTCTGAGATCCTGCCAGTCTGGGAGAAGGGAGCAGATGGACGGAAGGTCAGAGAAGGGGAGATAGGGAGCTAAACACATGGCTCAAGGACTGGTGCCAGGAAAAGGACACAGATTTGTAGGAACTGGCAACAGTTCTGGGAGCGAAAGTTCTTTAAATTTGATGGACTGCATCTGACTAAAGAGGAGTCAGTGCATTGGGGCAGAAGTTTGACGTCTTGCAGAATATTTAAACTAGCAAATGGGGAGAGGGTGCAGCACCCATACGTTGAATGGGAAGAACACCCTCCCCTCAGCTAGTGGTCAAACTGGAATTCAGTGTGTTTGCCGTTCATTTGCATCACCAGAAGAAAAAGGTTTGTCTCCCATACGATGCACAGGGGTAATGCCAAACCTCACCCAACAACTAACACACCAAAATCTGGCCAATGGAAAATCATGTCACAAATGCTCACAGCCTGGGAAATAAGATCCCAGACCTGCAGGCAATAATGTCAGAGGCTAAACTGGACATAGTAGCAATAGTGAGACGTGGTTTACCAGTAACCACACTTGGGAGACTTCAGTACCTGGCTATGTATTGTTCAGAAGAGACCGAGGTGAAAGGGGGAGGAGTGGCCCTGTATGTTAATGAAAATATCAAAGCTACAGAAATTCAGAATACACATAAGGAGCCAGAAGAACTGTGGGTCACCCTGAAACAGGAAATGGGACAGCCATAAGAACTGGGGTTGTCTACAGGCCCCCAGACCAGAGGGAGGACATAGACACATTACTGTTAGAAGATATACAAAACATGACAGCTAAAGGGAGGTTCTGATAATGGGAGACTTCAACATGCCAGATACAGATTGGTCAATACCAGCAGGAACATCTGCCAGAACTAGACTCATAGTGGATTCCCTGCAGGAGGGCCTCAAACAACTGGTACAGCAACCCACAAGAGACAGGGCTATCCTAGATCTAGTACTGACTAACAAAGAAGGGATCACAGATCTCCAGGTAGAAGGTCACCTGGGGCCAGTGACCATCACATGGTATGGTTCAATTTGGCTACTACATCTAAATCATCCCATTCCAAGGCAAAATATGGGACTTCAGAGGAGCTGACTTTGATAAGATGGCCAACAGAGTTAAGCTAGCCCTGGCAAAAAGAAACACAGGTGAGGAGGTACAGGCAAAGTGGGCAAGCATTAAGGATACAATACTTGAAGCAACATCCCATTGTGTTAGACAGAAAAGGAAGTGCAAAAAAAGAAGGAAACCACTTTGGTTCTCAAATACAGTAGCAGAAAAGGTCAGAGCCAAAAGGCTGGCCTTCAGAAAATATAAGGGAACACAGCGGGATGAAGATAGGGGGGGCATACCAAACTGCCCTAAGGGAAGCAGGTAAGGCAGTAAGGCAGGCAAAGTCCCAAACTGAGGAAACACTAGCACAAACAGTAAAAGAAGGTGACAAGACTTTCTATAGATACATTAGTGAAAGGAGAAAGTCCAGAGGGGGTATTGCTAAGCTTAATGGAGAAAAGGGAGCATGTGAGGAGGAGGACCCTGTAAAGGCATCTATCCTAAATAGATACTTTTGCTCAGTATTCACTGAAGAGAAGGTAGGGCAGGGCCCACAGCTCAGCATCATGGACACAGGGGGGGGAGGGAGGTGAGCACTACTCCCTTCACAAAAGAAAGGGTCCTACAAGAGCTTGCTAAGCTCAGGGTGGATAAGGCAATGGGACCTGATGGCATACATCCCAGGGTACTTAAGGAGCTAAAGGAGGAACTAGCAGAGCCATTAGCAGAATTGTTTAGTGAGTCTCTGAGCACAGGAGAGGTCCCAGAAGACTGGAGAAGGGCTCATGTGATCCCACTCCACAAGAGTGGTAGCAGGGAGGAGGCGGGGAACTACAGACCGGTCAGTCTTACCTCAGTAGTGGGCAAGATTATGAAGCACCCTTAAGGAAAGGATAGTGCAACACCTGGAATCCATAGGGGCACAGGATCCAAGACAGCATGGGTTTACAAAGGAAGGTCCTGTCAAACTAATCTCATAGATTTCTTTGACTGGGTAACCAGAGGTGGACCAAGGGGAGCAGTTGATGTCGCCTACCTTGACTTCAGCAAAGCTTTGACACTGTTCCACATAGAAGATTGATAAATAAGCTAGGTAGGCTCGGTGGTCAGAAGTTGGTCAACTGGGTGGCAAACTGGTTGACTGGCAGAAAACAGAGAGTGGTGGTAAATGGTATACAGTCAGAAGAGATGCAAGTCACAAGTGGGGTACCTCAGGGATCAGTCCTGGGGCCAGTCCTATTCAACATCTTCATTAGTGACCTAGCAGATGGACTAGAGGGTAAGGCTTGTCTGTTTGCAGATGACACCAAGATCTGCAACAGAGTAAATGATCCAGATGGGGTGGGCAGAATGAGAAGAGATCTGGATAAACTAGCAGAATGGTCAGAAGAGTGGCAACTGGGATTTAATGCAAAGAAGTGCAAAATCATGCACATAGGGAAGAGAAACCCTGAAGCCACTTATAGGCTGGGAAGGGAGTTGCTAGCAGTCACAAAGGAAGAAAGAGACTTGGGCATCATCATCACTGATGACCTGAAATCATCCAAGCAGACCTCTAAAGCAGTAGGTAAGGCTAGGGGGGTGTTAGGGTGTATTAGTAGGGGTATCACAAGTCGTAAGAGGGAGGTAATAATCCTCTGTACAAGACATTGGTTAGGGCCCCATCTGGAGTACTGCGAGTATTGGAGCCACACCTTCAAGGACATATTAACTAAATTGAGGCAGTCCAGAGAAGGGCAACCAAAATGGTGCAGGGACTGCATCAGAAGACATATGAGGACAGATTAACGGAGCTCAATATGTATACCCTTGAGCAAAGGAGGAGAGAGGTGATATGATCGAGACATTTAAACACCTTAAGGGCATAAACAAGGTGAAAGAGTCTAACATGTTTAAATATAAGAAAAATAGCAGGACAGGAGACACAGCATGAGATTAGAGGAGGCCGATTAAGGGGAAATGTGAGGAAATTCTTTTCACAGAAAGGGTGGTAGATGCATGGAATGGCTTACCACAAGAAGTAGTGGCTATGAATACAGTGCAGGGCTTCAAACAGGCATGGGATAGGCATAAGGGAGCAATACAAATGACTATGAATAGATAGGTCACTGACATAGCAAAGGCCGATGGCACATTTATAAGGTAGAAAAAGAATTGGGCAGACTGGATGGGCCTTGCGGTCCTTATCTGCCGTCAACTTCTATGTTTCTATGTTTCTATGTTACCATATCTTCTTGTGAACCATACAGCTTTCATTTTTCAGATCCTGGCTGAAATGTGTTTTCGCACTTCCGGCGCAGAATAGCACAGTCGCTGTGCGAAATCGGTGTTTGGGACACATTATGAAAATGACAGTGACACTATTCATGAGCAGAGGTCCTAAAATGCCTGTGTTGAAAATTTGGTGACAATACTCCATAAAATGACTGTGTTACGAGCGTGCGTTGCGCAGCTTGCACACACTATCGTAAGTTCGCAAACTTATAATGTTTTTACTCCAGATTTTCAACAGCATCATTGTTCTACACCTCCTAATGAACAGTACAGTTGTCATTTTTCACGTCCTGACCAAAATCTGTTTTTGCAGTTCCAGCGCAGAATAGCACGGTCGCTGTGGAAAGCCCATGTTCGAGACATATTATGAAAATAGCAGTGACACTGTTCATTAGCAGATGTCCTAAAATACCTATGTTGAAAATTTGGGGACGAAAGTCAATAAAATGAGTGTTTTACAAGCATGCGTTGCGCAGTTTATAAGCACGCTCGTGACTTTGTGAATTTGTAATAGTTTCACTCCAGCTGTTCATCATTGCCATTTTTCCATGCCTCCTTATGAACAGTACAGCTGGCTGAAATGTGTTTTCACACGTGAGGCGCAGAATTGCATGGTCGCTGTGCGAAATTAGTTTTTGGGACAGTTTGAGGAAATGATGGTGACACTATTCATGAGCAGAGGTCCTAAAATGCCTATGTTGAAAATCTGGTGCTGAAAGTCCATACAATGACTGTGTTGCAAGCGTGCATTGCGCAGTTTCCACGCACCCTTGTAACTTCGTCAATCTGCAATATTTTCATGCCACATTTTCACCACTGGCATTTATGCACACCTTCTTATCAACAGTCCAGCTACCATTTTTCACAGCCTGCTCAAAACGCGTTTCCGCAGGTGTGGTGCACAATGGCGTGCTCGCTGTGCAAAATCACCTTTTGGGACACATTAACAAAATCACAGCGCTATGCGTCTCTAGTTCCGCCACTGCCAATGCCAGCACGACAACATTCGGCATTGACAAATGCTTGTTTCTAATAGACACTTGTCCTACAGTAGGCTTGATTTCCTTCTGGTTGCAAACTCTCTCACCAATTTAGTACTTAATGCTCAGATTAACCCTGTTGTTATCTCAGATCACAGTGTGGTTGACATGTGCCTACAACTAGGGGAATCTGGTCCTAAACAACTAAGTTGGAGGCTCAATGTCCAACTGATGCAGGACAAAGATTTTCAGGATAGGTTGTCAAAAGAAACTGAGGAGTTTTTTTCTATCAATGATAACAAAGAGGTCTCCTTTGGATGCCTGTGGGAGGCTTACAGAGCCTTCATTGGGGCTGAGTTACAGGTTTCTCCTCTGCTAAAAAAAAAAAAAGCCAAGCAAAAAAACTTAGCTGATAATCTCTATTGTCCTTACTCTAAAAGCAACTCAGTCTACCCCACTTGACCTTTCTCTCCTGTACAAGGTAACTCGGCTAAAATTCATGATTAACTCCATCCTTTCTGAGCAAGCTGAATATGCCCTTTTCCTCATTAAACAAAAGTCAGGCAAGTTACTGGCCTTTAGTCTTAAAAAAACATCTCAAAACTTGATTCCAGATGTTAAAGAGGGGACAGAGGAGATTCTAGCCAAAAACTTGGACATAAACAGGACATTCAAGGACTTCTTTTATTCCTTATATTCAAAACAGTTGCACTTTAATGCAGAAAAAATACAACAGTTCTTTCGGACAATTAAACTACCTAAAATTACTGATGAGTAACAGAAATCTTATCCAGTCAAGACATAGTTAATGAAATTTTCTCACTGCCCTCAGGGAAAACTCCTGGCATTGATGGTCGCTCTGGGGAATTCTACAATACACTAAGCTCTAAGTTAAGACACTATATGTTATTGATGTTTAACGAAGCCAGAGGTGTTAAAGCCGTGCCCCCACCCTGAGACAAGCTATGGTTACCTTAATTCACAAAAAGTATAAAAGCTAAAGACCTGCAGGACTGCGTTAAGTGTTGTAATGGAAATCACACTCAACAGGGATTTCCAGCTCACTGCCACCAAGTGGGTTTTACCAACAGGAACCAGGAAACCTGTTTTTTACCTCCTCCTGTGCACAAGGTCAAGAAGGTCAACACAGTAACTGTGGGTAGAGTGCCCTTCACAGACGGATTGCAAACAGAGTCCAGCAGAAATAGTATAATTACCCTTTTAAATGAAACAAGAAGCCACAGATTCTATAAAAATAGAATCTTTACTGGCCAGCCCGGTGGTGCTGTTAGTTGAGGTGCTAGATGCCACATCTCACACCGCATGAGTGACCTGGGTTTGGAAATGGACTCAAGTTGTTTAGGGGTTGGCTGGGGAAGGAAGGATTGAGTGTCTGGAAGACTACTCTCCTTCCTCAAGGGTGGGGGATTGCTCTGTGCGCTGTCAACTGACACCCAACGGTGGCTAATGGTTGGCACAGGTGCACAGACACATAGAGGGGTTGACACACATCCTGGGTGATTGGCTGCCTTCGTGAAGGTGGATACAGCCTCCTCACCCATTGCACAGATGAGGGTGCTGGAGAAAATGGTGGAAAATTCCAGGACCTATCCGGACCCATGATGGCACGATCACTCCAGTAAGTCCTCCCTGAATCTAGCACTCCTCGTGCTGGCCTTGCCATGGAGGGAGAATCCACAGGGGAATTCCGGGAATTGGCAGATGGTGTGATCACAGGGGCCAGAGGATGTACCCCTTCAAGGGAGGGGTCATAGCTCCTGTTGGGTCTGCAGCGGTGAGGGAGAAATTACATAGGGGAAAGAAAAATAGAATCTTCACTAAAATACAAGTATTTACAACAGGATGTATTTACAAGAAGACAAAAGGGTTGCACATTTACTAAGAAACAGAAAATAAAGCAAGTTAACACATAGGTGATGTACAGCAAAATTCTGAACTATCTTTATCTAGAATCCTTTACCTGCCCTAGCTACAGAAACACTGACCCTTACTGTGCTGTAGTACCCATCAGCTAGTCTTTGTACAGCAGGGATCTCATCTTGCTGTTTCAGTCCAAGAGAAAGAGCTTGCTTATAGCACCACAATATATTTCTCCTCTCTGTGGGGAGGGGTCTCACTCACTCTGAGTGATAGTTCCATATTGTTCCAGCCCTCTTTGAGTGCGTGCATGTGTGTGTGTGTGTGTGTGTCCACCTACCCTTCAGCACCTCCTTGCTACCTTAATGACATCTACCTGGGTCCTTTGTTCAACATGGGAACATCTCCAAGAAGGACACCCCCACTGGGTTTATTGCTTTATTGCCTCCTCTATGGCTTTCCTGTTAACTTTCCCATGATAACATCGGACCTCTGACATAAACTGTCATATACTGCTTGATCATGTGATCTGCTAGCCATCTTATACCTGAAGCAGATGCATATTTAGAAAAGAATAAATGAATCAAAAGAATACATGGTTCTGGTCTTCCTTCCCATCACGTCTTCTGGTAGTGTAATGGTTGAGAGCTTGGTGGGCTGGGTGTCCTGTGTGGGTGGGGGGACCACTAGACTACCAGCTTATGAAATTGGATGATTACTCTGTGATCGAGGTTATGGGTGGGGAGGGGGGTACCACTAGACTACCAGGGAATTAAGAAACATTTCATTCAGGTGATCGGAGTTATGGGATGGGGAGGGGGTACCACTGGTCTACCAGGGACTTAAAAAAAACAACTCATTCAGGTGATTAGAATTATGGGATGGGGAGTGGGGTACCACTAGACTACCAGGGATTTAAAAAACAATTCATTTGGGTGATCAGGATTATGGGATGGGGAGGGGGATACCACTGGACCACCAGGGAAAGAATTTAAACATTTTTATGGCGATCAGGGTTACGGGTGGGGAGGTGGGGACCACTGGACTACCAGAGAATTAAAAAACAATTCATTCAGGTGATCGGGATTATGGGATGGGGAGGGGGATACCACTGGACCACCAGGGAAAGAATTTAAACATTTATATGGCGATCAGGGTTACAGGTGGGGAGATGGGTACCACTGGACTATCAGGGATTATTGTGGGTGCTTGTGTACGGTGTTCTGGGGGGGAAGCCACTCACAGCTGGTGGCTGCTGTGCACCTTGCATTACGGGCAGCTCACCTGTGGGTGCCTTCCACTTGAGCATGATTTTTCAATGTTCAATTTTGTGCCCAGGTATGTGGCACACCTCCGGGATGTGCCTGCATATGCGCCTCACATCTCGACTTAATATTGAGATGTGCCATATATGCATGGGCACGCCTCCTGGAGATGTGCTGCATACATTATCTTTGTGCCCCGCCACATCAGGAATTGAGCTGTGCAATTCCCCCTTTTAAATATTGCCTGGGGCACATTTCTGGGGTTGCGCTGGTGCAACTCAGTTGCTCCAGGTGCAACTCCTTTGAATATCTAGCCATGGTGTCCACTTTGTATGAAGATGTAAAAGCTCAAAATCTCACAAATGGAGTACTGCCAGACCCAATCTCCCTGTCAAAAGGCACCAGGCAAGGGTGCCCAGTAGTCACCCTATTTGTTTATTCTATTCATGGAACCTTAATAAGACACATTCAGACAAATGCAGCTTTCCATGGGATTCAGGTGGCTAAGAAGGAACACAAGGTTTCTGCATTCGCAGACGACCTTCTCCTAACAATCTCGAGGCCCCTCCAATCTTATATGACCCTCAAGAAGATTATCGATTGCTTTTGAATCTATTTCAGGTCTACATAAGAATCGGCAGAAAATTCGGGTGATATGCTCCAACATGAGCCCTGTTGTCTGTGCCCAATTAAACAAGCTATTTGATAAGGGCTGGATGAGCAATGAAATGTTATTTCTTAGCTTAAAAATGAATTTAAACTCTGAAACCTTTGTTAAAGGAGACTTAGAATGACTTTTGCAGATGGGGTAAGCTCAATCTCCTGCACTGGGACATACTTAACTCAATTAAAATGTTTTTAGCCCCAAAACTCTTTTGTTTGTTTCAAAATATCCCTGCCCTCTTTCAGAACGATCAGTTGAAAAAGTTAAATGAATTGACTAGAACTTTCCTTTGTTGGAACTATAAACTTCCCAGAATTAGCCTTAGAAAACTCTCTGCCTCACATGAGGAGGAGGGTATGGCTCTAACTTGTTGGGCAAATTACCAAATGGCATTTTTATTTAGACAAACCGTACAACACCTTCAGGAAAGTAAAGCATCTAGGGAGCAGGAACCATTGTGGCTATCCATGGAAAGAGACATAGTGGTGCCCAATGTACTGTCTGATTTTATGTACCATGCCACGACGATTGGGCTTATAGACAACTAATGTCTGATGACTACTTTCAGACTTCTTAAAACAAATTAATTTGATTCTTTACCCTGACCTTGTACCACTTCACTTTGCCCCTATTTGGAAAAATCCAGCCTTTTTTTTTTTTACGGTCAATTATTTTTTTGAGTGAGTTCAGAATTTTACCCGTAATGAACCTTTAGATCAAAATGGCTAAGGAAGTGGTTTACAGTGTCACCACCACATTTACAAAAGCCAAACATCTACTAAGTATGATAAACAACCATATCTAAAGAACAAAATAGGGGTATCGGAAGTCAAGTAGATCGGGGTGACATACCCAACACATATGGACCTGCATGCATTGGAGCTTAAATTTACTTACTCATAAGGGGTCACCAGGATTTGCAGAGTTATCTGAACTTCTTCGCCTACTGTGTAGAAGATGGGGAGAGGGGAGACCTTGTGGTTGTCCACAGATTAGCACTCAAGATATCGATGAGGAGAAAGATTAAACAATCTTTAGTAACTTATCAACCAGCCATACTTGGAAGCTCATGGGGGTCTAAGATTGTCTTTTCGTATACCTGGTAGAGCGTGCAATCCTAGCTGATTTGATGAATGCAACATATGGGGCCCAGACACTTTCAAATTTGGGTAAACAACCATTTTTATAACAGGACAACCTGGTAAGCCCAGCCATGTTTTCCTTGGCTCTAAGCCATTCTGTGGGTGATGGGATATCTGTTGTTATCCAAAGCTTTAGGATAAGTTTTTTTGCCTCAGCTGAGGACTGTATAAACCAAAGGGTCTGAAATTTGGGTAGGACCTGGGTTGTAGGTATAAGGCCTAATAACCAGAGACCTAGGTCTGCCAGTATAGGTGTCTCAAGGATCTGAGAACAAGGATTAATCACTGATGACCATAGTGTTTCTACTGGGTGCAGGACCACAGGATATGCAGCAGGTCTGAATCTCGGGCTCCACATCTCCAACAGGTATCACTGGGGAGCAGACCCAGCACCTTTAATTGGGTAAGGGTGCGGTACCATACGTGCATTATTTTGTTTTGGAGAAGCAGGCTGCTCGGGTCACAGCAGGCTTGGTGTATTCTTAACCATCATTGTTGCCATTGCTGTTCCATTGTAGGTGAATCCAGTTTAGCTTCCCACTTAACCTTGGCTGGGAGGGAGGAGGAGGGATTAGGGCACTATCCTCATGAAACTCTGGATGATGCCCACCCTACCCTTTGGGTCCTTAATCCAGGACCCTATTGGGAGCAGTTGGTATACCATTCTCAGACTTTTTACACACTACACATGAACCTTTCTGTTTTGCCCAAGTGGAGTAGAGGTTTCTAATCTGAAGGTATCTCCAGAAGTCACTTTGTGGTAGGCCATATCTAGTTCTTATCCCTTGAAATGAGTCCATAGAAATGTCACTGGGAGTAGTCAGGTCCCCCAGATATCCAATTTGCTTAGAAATCCATTCCACCCATCTTATAGGTTTATTATTAATACAGAGGTTGGGGTTATGCAAAAGGGGGGGCATAAATCCCCAGACTGAGGCAATGTTTGGTTCGGAGCCCTAATTTTTGCCAACCCAGGTGGGAGTGATAGAGGGTGTGCCAATACTGCAAATGTTTTGGTAGGGTGTGTGTCAGGAATGCTGATAGAGAGGAGACATTTAATATATCTTTTTCAATTGTTACCCAGGCTGGAGAAGAGGGAGAGGACAGGTGACCTATCTCTTTCAGTGATTTAGCCACAATAAAGGCTATGGAGTACTGATAGAAGTCGGGCAAGTTCCACACTCCTCTTAGTTTCTGGGCCTTCAATTTTGCCCTACTGAACCTAGACCTAGAGACACCCCAGAGAAATGTGCTCAGTAAACCGTTTAACTTCTTGGCCCAAACATCTGACAGGAGAAAAGGGAGGTGGGATAGCAAGTGATAAACCCTAGGGGCCAACATCATCGTAACCTCAGTTACTTTCTTCGCCATAGACAGATGTAGGTGTTTCCACCTAGTCATGTACCTATATAGGGTTACTAACAGTGGTTTAAAGTTAATGTCCACCAGAATTTTTAGGTTGGGGGAAAGTCTGATCCCCAGATACTTAATTTTGGAGTGTGCCTATGCTAGGCCCAGATCACCCAACCTAGCTGGACAGGAAAGTACATTCAGGGGAAGGATTTCTGGCTTTGATACATTGATCCTCAGGCCAGAAAGTTCTGCATAGGTTTTTAATGTTGACAGGATGTGTGGGAGACTAAGAAACATAGAAACATAGAATTTGACGGCAGATAAGGACCGCTTGACCCACCTAGTCTGCCCATTTCCCTACCTCATGGATAAGCTGCAGATTCTAGTTAATCAACAGCTTACTTCCTCCTACCCCCCACTAGAATTGCCTTATGCCTGTCCCATGCATTCTTGAATTCTCCCACTGTTCCTGACTCCACAACCTTGTCAGGAAGGCTGTTCCATGCATCCACAACCCTCTCTGTGAAAAAATACTTTCTAACATTACCTCTGAGCCGTCCCCCCTCTATCTTCAAATTGTGCCCCCTTGTTCTTGTACATCTCTTCTTCTGAAAGATACTACTCTCTTGTACTTTGTTAATTCCCTTGAGATACTTGAAAGTTTCTATAATGTCCCTCCTCTCCCTCCTTTCCTCAAGGGTATACATATTAAGCTGCTTTAGTCTCTCTTCATATGTCTTCTGGTGCAGACCCTGCACCATTTTGGTTGCCCTCCTCTGAACAGCCTCCACTCTGCCTATGTCTTTGTGGAGATGGGGTCTCCAGAATTGCACACAATACTCCAGATGGGGTCTCACCAACTGTCTGTACAGAGGGATAACAACTTCCTGTTTTCTACTGTTGATGCCTCTCCCTATGCATCCCAGTATCCTCCCAGCCCTCCTTATAGCCTTCTAACATTGCTTGCCCACCTTTAGGTCATCTGATATAATTACTCCTAGGTCTCTTTCGATTTTTGTGGTTGTTATTAACTCATTCCCCATTGTGTACTCTTCCTCTGGGTTTTTGTTTCCCAGATGCATTACCTTGCACTTCTTTGCATTGAATCTGAGCTGCCACATATTTGACCATTCCTCCAACCTTGCCAAGTCCCTTTTTATTCTTTCCACCCCTCCTTGTGTATAAACCCTGTTGCAGATCTTTGTGTCATCTGAAAAGAGACATACCTTTCCTTCCAGGTGCTCTCCAATGTCACTTATAAAGACATTAAAGAGGACCGGTCCCAGTACCGAACCCTGTGGTACCCCACTAGTTACCTTCCTTTCTTCACTGTGGACTCCATTTACTATTACTCTTTGTGTTCTGTTGTCCAGCCAGTTTTTTTTATCCTGGCTACCACCTTGGGACCCACTCCAAGGCTGGCTAACTTGTATATTAATCTTTTGTCGGAGACTGTGTCAAATGCCTTGCTAAAATCTAGGTAGACCATATCCACAGGCCCTCCCTGGTCTACTACTTTGGTCACCCAGTCAAAGAAATCTATTAGGTCCATCTGGCATGACCTTCCTGCTGTGAAACCATGCTGCCTTGGGTCCTGTGCCCCACTGGCCTCTAAGTACTCAACAATTCTTTCCTTCAGAAGTGATTCCATTATTTTCCATACCACTGAGGTCAAACTAACTGATCTGTAGTTTCCTGCCTCTGCCCTGCTCCCACTTTTGTGAAGTGGAATCACATTTGCCCTCCTCCAGTCCTCAGGTACCACCCCATCCTCCCATGATTTGTTAAAGAGAGTAGTCAGTGGTGTTACTAGTTCTACTCTTAGTTCTTTTAGAATTCTTGGGTGAATCCCATCAGGTCCATTGCTTTGTCCACCCTCAGTTTCCAAGAGTTCTTTCAAACCCTTTCTTCTGTGAATGGACTGTTATCGACCCCCTATTCAGAGTTTCTCTCTTGTTTGGTTTAGGTACCTCCCCCTCCTCTTCTGTTGTGAATGCTGAGCAGAAATATTCGTTCAGTATCCCTGCTTTTTCACTGTCACCCTCTGCCCACATTCCCTCCCCTTTATTAAGTCTCTGTATCCCTCCCTTGGTCTTTCTTCGCTCCCTAATGTACCTACAAAAGGTTGTATCCCCCCTTCTTAACAGAGTTGGCTATCTTTTCCTCTGTTTGTGCCTTTGCTATTCTGACTGCCTTCCCTGCCTCTTTCTGCTTTAACTTATGAAGTTCTCTGTCCTGCTCCTTCTGTGTTTCCTTATATTTCCTGAATGCTATCCTTTTCTCCTTAACCATCCCTGCCACCTCTTTTGGGAACCATAGTGTGTTTTTCCTTTGTTTTGTGTTGTTGATTTGCTTCACACAAAGGCTTGTTGCCTCTGCAATGGCTGTTTTGATTATTTCCCATTGTTCCTCCACCCCTCCTTCTTGCCTGTTTGCTAGTGCTTTTCTGAGGCACTCTCTCATTTTCCCAAAGTCAGCCTTCATAAAGTCCAATACTCTTGTTTTTGTATGGCTTGACTCTATGGCTGTGTTTATTGTAAACCACACTGTTTGGTCGTCACTTGTTCCTAGATGGCTACCCACTTCTAAATCTGAGATCCTTTCTCCTCCCCCATTTGAGAGTACCAGGTCTAAGATTGCTCCCTCCTGAGTGGGTTCCAACACTAGCTGTCCGAGGCAAGCCTCCTGTAGGGCATCAAGAATGACCCTGCTCTTGGATGTGCCTTCAGCAAAGATACTCCAGTTAACATCTGGCATATTCAGGTCCCCCCTTCAACAATATCTGTCCTTTTTCTCCCATTTTAAGGATGCCTTATATCATTTCCTTGTCCATTTCCTTCCCCTGAGATGGGGGTCTGTACACAACCCCATGGGGATTGTGGTGCTCTTTCTTGTCTCCAGGGTGACCCATAGTGACTCATCAACTTCCTGTTTACTCTTCAGTTCTGTTGCTTTAATCCCTTCCCTTATATAGAGAGCTACTCCTCCTCCTCTCTTTTACCCACCCTGTCCCTCCTATAGACTGTGTATCCTGGTATGTTGACATCCCTGTCATGGTTCTCTGTGTACCATGTTTCAGTGACTGCCACAATATCCAGGCATCCCTCTTCCATCAAGGCCACTAGTTCAGGAAGCTTGTTGCACAGACTGTGGGCATTGGTACTCATCACCTTCCATTTATTTTTATGGCCTTACCCCTTTTAGCCCCATCCCTGTCCTTACTGCCCTTTTCTGCATTTATCCCTGTCCTGCTCCCTAATGACTTCTTTACCTTGGTGTTTACCTCTCTAACTACTGTGTTCTTTTTCAGTACCATTGTTGGGGGAGGCTGGGATTTCCCTGCTCCTTTTCAGTGCCTCCCCCTTGGCTAGTTTAAATGCTTGCCAATGAAGCATTTAAACCTGTCACCAAGGATCCTGGATCCCCCCAGACTGATGCAGACCATCGCGCCAATATAAACCTGTATCCCTCCAGGTGGCTTCCCAGTCCCCAATGAAGCCAAAACCCTGAGCTCCACACCAGTTTTTCAACCACTCATTGAATCCCATGGTGCAGAATACCCTAGCATCATCCTTGCCATAGATAGGCAGCACCTCCGAGAAGGTTACCGTACATGCTACTTGTCTAAGGCCCTTCCCCAACTCCACAAACTGCTCTTGCACTGCTCTGATCCCATTCTCAGCCAGGTAATTTGTCCTTAGGTGGACAATGACATCCAGCTCCCCCCCTCGTTCAGCTGCTCCTGCGATCCTGAGGATTTGCTTCCTGTCCCTCCGAGCCGTGGCGCCAGGCAGGCACCTTACCTCCCTATCCCCTTCCTCCCCCACTTCTACCCCCCTAATGATCGAGTTCCCCACCAAGAGTTGTTTCCTTCCCCTGTGGGGTCTCGTGCCACCCTTCTGTGGGTCTCCTTTATGGAGGTTCGCAGCATCCTTCTTGGTCTCCACTGCAGGTGCCTCCATAGAGGAACCACTCTTTGCCAGAACAGCATATAAAATGTGGAGAGGTACAGCTGGAGGGATGCACCTCTGTTCCACCACCCTCTCCCTCCCTGAGCCCACCTTGATCCAACCACTCCTCTTTCTTGGCAACCTCTGAGGTAATGGTGGTAGCCCTGGTGGTCCTTGGGTGGGGGAAGAGGTTTCACGAATCCTAGCCAGGTCAGCCTGGAGACAGGCAACCTCCTCCCTCAGACCAGAGAGGTGCCTGCAAACAGGGCAGCATCACAGCCTCCAGAATGTCTCCCGGAACACTGCTGCCCCTAAGCCATTGCACTGCACCACTCCCATCTTGACATATTTATCTTGACTAAGGGGTAGGTTTCAGGTCAGAATCAGGCAGTCATCAGCATATAGCTTGGTGGTATAACATTTGTTCCCTACTTGGATCTCTTGTATATTAGGATGAAATCTCAGGGCTACCGCTAGTGGCTCTATGGCAAGTACGACTAGCAGGGGGGATAGTGGACAACCTTGCGTAGTCCCTCTTTGCAGGAGGAAGGGATCCAACATATTCCCATTGGTGAGAACCCTCACCATAGGGTCTGCATATAGGGTTTTGATCCAGTTGGCAAAATATGGGCCTATATTGAAAGTATCCAACACTGCATGCAGATACTCCCACTCCACTGAGTCAAAGGCCTTTTCAAAGTCAATTGTAATCACTGCTGCCGGGGTGGAGTGAGTTGCTGTGGTTTGCATTAAGGGTATAAAAGCACGTATATGGTTAGAGCTGATTCTGCCCTTGACAAAACCCACCTGGGAGGGATGTGCAATATCCAGCAAGCATTTCTCCAACAGGGAAGTGAGAACTTTGGCCAAAACTTTAGCATCAGCATTTATTAGAGAAATGGGACTGTAACTGGCAGGGAGGTTATGGTCTTTGCCCTCCTTCAGCAGCACTGTTATTTATTTATTTAGTTTTTGTTGACCGGGTAAGTGCACTAGACAAATCCTGCCTATTTTCAGGCACGACCCGGGGGGGTGGGATACAGATGAATGCCAACTGACCTTGAACCAGATTAAGCTGTTGGTGGTTATTTTTAGTGAATGAGGGAAATTTGGCCAGGACACCGGGGAAATTCCCCTACTCTTTTCTATAAGTGCCATGGGATCTTTAACATCCACCTGAACTACCACCAATCCAGGCAGATGGGACCTCGGTTTAACATCTCATCTGAAAGACGGCACCTCAGAAGTGCAGCACCCCTCTCATGCTGCACTACAGTGTCAGTACTGGGATACTAACCCAAGTGCCAGATGTGGGAACTGAACCCACAGCCCTCTGATCTCCCAGCCTCAGAGGCAAGTGTGCTACCTACTGAGCCACTGACACGTTATAATGACCTCTGACAAGGTGGAGGGAAGTCGTTGATGCACATGCACCTTCTGTAGCACCATTGCCAATGGGGACACAAGCAGGGGTTGGACCAACTTATAAAAGTCAACAGGAAAACTGTCCCCCCCCCACAAGGCTTTGTGCGGGCCATATTGGATATTGCAAGAGCAATTTCTTCCTCTATGATGTTTGATCAAGGGCTTCTTTCTGGTGAGCTGTCAGTATGGGGAGGGACAGTGAGTCAATGAATTTGCTATACTTATTTTTATCCCAGTTTACCTGAGAAGAATATAGGGCTTTATAGAATTTAGACATGATGTAATTGATGGCTTTGGGGTTTGGCCTTATTTTTCTTGACACGTCTTTCAGTTCGAGACTGGATCTTTCAGCCTGCGCTGTTTCAACCTATAGGCCAACAGCTTGCTGGCCTTTTCCCCTTCTGCGCTCTACCAGTGTTGCACCAGGTGGATGTATAGTTCTGCCTTCCTAGTCACTAAGGTGTTAATTTTCAGTCTGAGGGCAGTTAATTCTGCTACCACTGAGGGTGTCTGGAGAGAGGAGAGACATTTTTTGTATTTTGCTTCCAGACTACTTAACTCAGTTTCTAGCTGTTTGAGCTCCTTCTCCTTCTGTTTCCATCTATGGGAGGCATGGCTGATCATTTTGCCTCTTATGGTGAGCTTATATGCTTCCCATAAGTTGGCAGCAGAGGCAGATTCTGGGGATTGTCGTTAAAGAATCCTTTTGTCACCACCGAATGCCAAGAGGCAAAGCCTTTGTCTTGCAGAAGAAGGGGATCTAACCTCCACATAAGTGATTTGGGGGTCTGCATGGCCGGGAGAAAGGTGAGGGCCACCGGTGCATGGTCCAAGATGTAAATCTGGGAGATATTGACCCCTGTGGTGGCAGCTGTCAGTTTAGGGGAGATGAGCCAGAAATCGAATCTGCTAGCCATGGCTCATGGCATGGAGAAGAAGGTAAAGTCTTTTTCTGAAGGGTGTAATATCCACCACACATCGGATAACTGATGCAGGAAGGTGAGTTCCTGCAGGGCCTGACAGGATCTACAATGGGGTTCTGGCCTGGCATTGGATCTGTCAAAAAGGTGGTCCATCACCAGGTTGAAATCCCCCCATTAGGATATTCAGGTTATCAAAAGAAATGTCCATGATTTTTTGGGAGATAGTGTGGGAGAATTCAGAACAGTCTTCATTTGGCCATAGATATTGACCAGTACTAATGGGCCAATGGGGTGGAGACCTTCATGATGATCCACCTACCTTCCCCTCCGGTGTTTTTCCTGTAATTTTTTGTGCAGCAGAATGGAAGCATTCCTTTTTGCTGACCCTGCAGTATAGTGGCCTTCCTTGCTCACCCAGTCCCTGACCAGTTTAGCAGCTTCTTTAGAACCCAATTTAGTTTCCTGTGAAAAAGCTACCTGTGTGCGCAATCTTTTTAGCTGGGAGAGTACCATTTTCCTCTTCACTAGGGAATTAAGTCCCCTTACATTCCAAGAGGTGGCTGTTAAGTCAACAAGGTTAGCCATATTCAGGATGTCTCCTTTTTGCATGCCAACACATGGATACTGTATTGAATACCAACTTGAGTGCCACTATGATTGACTGAAGCACATGAATCCCCCTATTAAAAGGACTCACTCCCCTAACCTGGAGCTGGTCGAAGGTTGTAGTGCAAGATCCCAGGTGGTCCCTGAAATCACCTTTTTTGTTTTCTTTTTAACTGATGCTTTTCCGGAGGAGCTCAGAAGGCACAGCTGTCCCTGTTATAGGGCATGCCTGAAAAGATGAGTTTTGAGTAGCAGAGAGTCTGCCTTCTATGAGCACTTATGGTAAATGTCTCTGTAGGCAGGGTGGGTGAAGGATTGAATCCCAACCAGAGACTCTGGGCAAGTTTACTTGCCATGTTCATTCTCTTTTGGGAGTGTAGAACTGTCACAGACCAGTGAGGGAAGGAACTTGTCTGTCTCCCAACGGTCAAATACTACACCCCGGGGGGGAGTCGGTGGTGTGCCCTTCTCTATTGCTAGCTAAGAACTGTTGAGGAAGAAACCAGAAGGGGAAGGAAACAGATTCATTTCAGTGCTTTACAGTAATTATACATTGCTATTTTTGTTTTAAACTTAGATTGTGGGCTTTTAGCGACACTGTAATTTCTTTGCTGTCTTTACTTAGAATTGTTTTTGGGCTGTTGAAAATTTAAAACCTAGTTTGTTGTGCTTGTAGTGGTGGTGTATTTCTTTGCTGTCTTTAATTGCTGCAAATTTTCACCCCCCTTCCCTCAACTCTTAATTATATACCCTGTTAAATCGGAGTGACAGGAGCTAAGCACAGGATATAATAGAGGTTGTGGAGTAGGAGGGGCATAAAGGGGAAGAAGCCTGCCCTCAGCACGGCAAGTGTTTTGACTCATTTTTTATTTATTATTTTTTTTCCTTTTTAAAGAAAAGTATCTGAGGAGCAGTGGCAGAATTTTTAGGACAGTAAATTAATAAAAAGGGAACTAGGAGAGTTTCAGTAACAGACAAGTACTGGAATAGCAGTATAAGTGTAGTATAATGTGGGAAGTGGTGTAATGCAGTGGCTGCGGGGCAGCCATATTCGGACAGACCTTCTGGACTCTGAGGTGCTGCCCTATCTGCATGCATCTCTCTGGACTGCGGGATGAGGTAGCCAGACTCAGAGTGGAAGTAAACTGGGTCAGGAGTACCATCACCCCTATCCAGAGACCACCCAGTCCAATGCCGCTGCCGCAAAGGATGCCGAGAACGAGGAGCACTTGGATAACAGTGGGCTCAGGGAGGGTTAGGGCGGTCAGGCAGAGTCACATCCCAGATCCTATTCCACTCAAGAACTCATATGCCACACAGACAAATGGGGACAACCAAATAGAGGTACCCAGAGAAGTGGAAGGAAAGAATGTGGAGGTTAGCCAAGGAGGTGACCTCAGCAGGGAAAGCAGTGAACCCCAGAGGAGAAGGAAGTGAATCCTGGTGGGGGACTCCATCATAAGAGGGATCCAGCTAGGAACACAGGAGGGTGAGGACAAGGAGGTGAGGTGCCTACCAGGTGCCACGGCGTGGAGGGATGAAAGGAAGATCCTGGGGATCGCTGCGAAGGCAAGACAGGAGGGTGAGCTGGATGTCATTATCCACCTAGGTACTAATGAACTGGAAAATGGGGAGCCAAAGGAAGTTCAGTAAGAGTTTAGGAAATTGGGGAGGGGTATCAAGCAAGTAGCTACTTCTGTCACCTTCTCAGAAGTACTACCTGTGAGAGGCATGGGAGAGCATAGGGGAGCATGCACCAGGAACTTTAACTCATGGTTGAAGAACTGGTGCTGAGAGGAAGGGTTTGGATTCATTGGTGACTGGGGACCCACCTGGAGGGATGGAGGCTTGTTCAAGCCTGACGGCCTGCATCCATCCTGGAGGGGAATCCAAGCACTCAATGATAAGTTTAAATGCTACATTGGAAAGAATTTAAACTAGCCAAGGGGGGTGGCAGGCCAGCAAGGAGGGTACCTAATTGCCCACCCCCCACAGCTAGCAGTGGAACCAGGGAACCGGAGGAGTTGATATCTCTACAAAGCAGTGTGCAAAAGATGGAGATAAGTGCCCAAGAGGTGGATAGGCAGAAAAGTGGCAAAATTCAACAGAAGGGCAGACAGCAAGGAGAACCAGGGATAAAGGACAACCAGGGAAGGGGCTGGAGTAGAACAGCTAAACAGTCCAGGTTGTTCAAATCATGGAAAGCCATGTGTGCCAATGCCAGGAGCCTCAGCAACAAGATGGAGGATCTGGAGGCTGTCATGGTGCAGTCAGACCTGGTCATTGTGGCCATCACAGAAACCTGGTGTAATGATAACCATGACTGGGAGATGGCCATACCTGGCTACAACATATTCAGAAGAGACAGGGCAGGTAGGATAGGAGGAGGAGTGGCACTGTATGTGAAAAATGACATAAGGGCCACAGAGATCCAGGAGGAACAAAATGGGGGAGAGATACTGTGGGTTAAGCTGGAAAGGAAAATGGGGCCAGCCATCTGCACAGGTGTGGTCTATAGACCACCAGCCCAGGAGGAAGAAACAGATAGGGAGCTGATGCTAGCCATCCAAAGGATGGCAGACAAGGGTGATGTAGTGCTGGTTGGAGACCTCAATATTCCAGACGTGGACTGGAGCATCCAAGCAGCAGCATCAACTAGGAGCAGATTTATCCTGGACTCCCTTCAGGGTGCCTTCCTCAAGCAACTGGTCATGGAACCAACTCGGCAGAAGGCAATACTGGACCTTGTGCTCACAAACAAGGACAGTGTGATGGAGGTAACAGTGGGGGAGCACCTGGGGAACAGTGACCACCAGTCATTGTGTGTGAAATCACAGAAGGATCAGAACCAAACCACACAAAAACACGTATCCTGGATTTTAGGGGAACAGACTTTGGGAAAGTGGGAAGGTGCTTGAAAGAGGCATTAAGGGGAATGGGGCAGGAATCAGGGGTTGAGGAACAGTGGGCAGTATTTAAAATGAGGATTACAAGAGCAACAGAATTTTGCATTAAGCAGGTTAGCAAGGAGAAAAGGAAGAGGAGGCCATTATGGTTTTCCAAGGAGGTGGCGGAGAAAGTGAAAGCCAAAAAGATTGCATTCAGGCGATACAAAAAGACACAGGCAGAAGGGGATAGGGAGAAGTACCAGGAGAAGCAAAGGGAGGCAGGGAGGTCAGTAAGGGAAGCCAAAGCTCAGACAGAAGAGCACATTGCAAAATCAGTGGGTAGAGGGGACAAAACCTTTTACAGGTACATAAGTGAAAAAAGAAAGTCAAAAGGAGGGATAGTGAGACTGAAGGGAGAGGATGGGGGCCACGTGGAGGATGACAACAGTAAAGCTGACATATTGAACAGGTATTTCTGCTCAGTCTTTATTGAGGAATAGGAGGGTAATGGGTCTGAAGGGAGTACAAGGGGTGGGAATGGTGTAGAAATGGACACAAGTCCCTTTACACGAGAAAGGGTCCTGAAGGAACTAGAAGAGTTGATAAAGCAATGGGGCCAGATGGGGTGCACCTCAGGGTCCTTAAAGAACTAAGAGAGGTGGTGGCTGAACCTCTGGCAATCCTGTTTAGCCGATCACTGGAAACAGGAGAGGTACCCAAAGACTGGAGGACGGCAGATATAGTCCCTTTATATAAAAGCGGGAACAAAGAGGAAGCGGAGAACTACAGACCAGTCAGCCTCACCTCGGTAGTGGGGAAGATCATGGAAGCACTACTGAAGGAGAGATTGGTGGAACATCTGGTTGTCAATGGACAACAGGACCCAAGGCAGCATGGTTTCACCAGGGGGAGGTCATGTCAGACCAACCTCATTGAATTTTTTGACTGGGTGACTAGGGAGGTTGATCAGGGGAGGGCAGTGGACATGGCCTATCTGGACTTCTGCAAGGTCTTTGACACTGTGCCACATATAAGACTATTACACAAACTGGGGAATATGGGTGTGGGCAGGACAGTAGTGCAGTGGGTAGGTAACTGGCTGGGCGGCAGGTAAATGTCTGTCACTCCATAGAGGGAAGAGTGACAAGTGGGGTACCACAGGGATCAGTGCTGGGACCGGTCCTATTCAACATCTTCATCAGTGACATTGCTCAGGACCTAGAAGGCAGAATTTCCCTGTTTGCTGATGACACAAAGCTCTGTAACTGAGTAGACATACCAGAGGGTGTAGACAGAATGAGAAGGGACCTGCAGAAACTTGAAGAATGGTCAGGGGTTTGGCAGTTGAAATTCAATGCAAAGAAGTGCAAGATAATGCATATGGGGCACAAAAACCCTGGCACAATATATTAGTTGTGGGGTGAGGATATAGCATGCACCAAGTAGGAAAGGGATCTTTGGGTTATCATCTCCGATGACCTCAAGGTAGGGAAACAGTGCGACAAGGCAGCAGGTAAAGCAAATAGGATGCTGGGATGCATAGGCAGGGGCATCACCAGCAGGAAAAGGGAGGTCATAATTCCACTATACAAGACACTAGTGAGGCCCCACCTGGAGCACAGTGTACAGTTCTGGAGACCTTACTTACGTAAGGACATAGACAGGGTAGAGAAGGTTCAGAGGAGGACAACAAAGATGGTACATGGATTGCATCACAAGTACTATAAAGACAGGTTGAAGGAACTGAATATGTACTCCCTGGAAGAAAGGAGGAAGAGAGGGGATATGATAGACACATACAAGTATCTTACAGGGAGGAACAGGGTGCAGGAATACACTATTTTTAAGTGAAAAAGATGTTCCAGGACTAGAGGGTATGGGATGAAGTTGGAGGGAGGACGATTCAGAGGAAACATGAGGAAAACTTTCTTCACAGAATGGGTGGTGGACAAGTGGAACACCCTGCCAGAGGAAGTGGTGAGGGCTGAAACAATCACGGGATTTAAGAATGCATGGGATAGACATAAAGGAATTCTGGAGGTCAGGGTTAAGGGACAACAGACTTCTAGGAAAACATAAAGTAAACTTACAAGCTCAAATGAGCAGACTGGGTGGGCCGTAGGCCCTTATCTGCCAACACTGTCTATGTATCTAAGTAGATCTGAGTCGCAGGGGGCCAGCCATCCATATGGCTCGGGGCCTACTTGCCCCACTATCCAGTCTGGAGATACACAGTGGGATGTTAGGAGACTGTAAACAATGAGCCTGTCTAATGTCTCGGGTAGCGGGGCAAAGGGAGGTTCGATCTCGCGTGGGGTTGTACCTAGGGCTACCTGCATAGACAACGGAGAGAGCAGGGCAAGGGCAATGAAACTCTGATAGGGCCAGGTGCGAGGCATCTGTCACAGTACATCATGCGGTCATGCATGAGCTTGTGGAGAAACACTGCCTTGCCCTTTAATCCCGTTGCATTAGTCAGCAGAATTCTGAGAAAAACTCAACTGGAAGCTTAGAGTGGGCCCAGGGTTATGCCCTCAGTCAGTGTAGCCCTTAGGGGTGTGTTACATAGCTAGGGTGTGTAGGATTGAGAGGTTATCTCTTATATTACACAATGGGCAAACCTCTTTCCTACTCCTGAAACACTGTAGGAGTAGCAGCAGCTAAGAGCAGGAGTGAATTCCCTTCCTTCGCTTTGCTCTCCATGTAAATCCCACCCAATATGTCCAGGGCTCAGATAAATCCCCTTCCCAGGATATGCATCTTGCCCACTGCACTTCCTCTGCACTGCAAGCGTTACACCTTGGGAGCTATCCAAATTTATTGAGCACCTTATTGGTATCAGGCAGTTTTGGAGTGAGGGTTAAGTGTGTACCATAAAACAGCAAGGTTCATTGCCGATCTCCCCATGACCAACACGGAAGCGATTAGGATTGAGAAGGCTCATTAAGACCTAACAGGTGGCCCTATAAACTAGCTAAGTGGGATGCCCATCATGGCTGTAGGCGATCGTGACTTCACGATGAGACCAGTACCCTTCTCTGTAGATTGTTCGAGGAGGCTAACTGCCTCACTCAGTAAACAGCAATTTAGTAAAATGCACACAACATTTGAAATACAACATTAGGACTGTCTAAATGTACACTTAATGGCTGTGCTGAATGGAGGGGGTTCTATGTTTATGGGGGAGGAAGAGGGTTGGGAGGGAGGGAGGGAGGGAGGGAGAGGGAGGGCAGTTCCAGAGTATATTACTTTTCTGGTTTTATGTATAACTCAGACTGTTGTATCTGGATCTGTTCTCGTTATCCTTAAAAAACTAATAAACTTTGATTTGAAAAAAAGGACTGTCTAAATTGAACCCCATCCAGCAAAATTCAGCCGGTATTACAGCACTATCGCACCAAGGGTATCTGTGGTGCATTCAACCCACGAAAGTGGGTGTTGCGGCTATCGGAGGGAGGGGAAGGAAGAAACTACAGGTCAAAATTGCCTGACTAAGGCCCTAAGAACTACTCTTTCCTTAACCCTCTAATTGAAAGCACTGGGAGTGCCAGTGCAAGTTAGCCCTAACAGAGATAAGAAAACTCTATGGGGAATAGCCACAACCCTTCACCTTCTATTGAACATGCGGGCCCAGTTTCTCAACCATCAGTGCAAAGCTCTGATACAGTTGTTGCCTTGTGTTTGGACCAGGGGCTCCCTAAGTCAGTTGCCCAGTCCCAGTAAATCAGAGCCCAGTCCCCGGCCAGTTTCTTCCTCAGCGATTAGACTCTTTTGTGGCAGGTCAAGGGCAGCAGAGAGAAGCTCCCCAAGCAGCTCGAATTGGTTGGACATCTTCACTAGGGTAGAGTAGTTGGAGGACCCACAGCCCATCTGATAGGTGCACCTTCCATTGCCGACTCCACGATCTGTTCTGCGGGGTTGTAGCTGGATGGGCTCTAGCGGGGTTCTAGCTGGAGGTGTCAGAGGGTTTTTGCCTTGCTTGGGGGTAGATTTCTTCTTTTGTCTCCCCCACTGGAGAGTTTGCCAATCGGAACCATCTTCGAGCACAGCCACAGGAGTTGCAGCCCGTTGTGGATGGCCATCGCGCTGATCAGAGGTATCCATCAGATACTGGGCCTCACCACTAGGCAGGAGCAGCTGTTGACATTGTGGGGCTCTTTCTTTGGTGATGTCAGTAAAGAAGAGTTCCACCTCAGCTGGCTTATTGAAGGTGAGTTTTTCGCCTCTGTATAAGACCCTCAGCTGTGTCAGGTATCTTAGGGACACAGTAATATTCAATTTGTAAAGTGCCTGCTTAATTGGGCCATAAGCCCATCTTCCATGAGAGAGAGACTGTAGGAGTAGTCCTGGTAGTTTTGGACTTGCACTCCTTCCTACTGAAAACTTTTCAGGTCCCTGGCTGCTCGTAGGAAGGACTCCTTGATGGGGTATCTGGAGAATCTGCACAGAATCGGACAAGGCCGGTCACCAGGCTGCGGTCTAGGTGCCAGAGATTTGTGGGCCCTTTCCAGCTCCAGGGGAGGTTGATTGTTTAACTTTAACATTACCCAGAAGGAGCACTGCAGAAATGTGATCATATCAGTACCTTCAGCCTCCTCCGGTAGCCCCACAATTCTTATGCTCTGTCTCCTCCCCTGGTTCTCCAGGTCATCAGCTTTTGCTAACAAGTATTGTATTTGATTGTGATGATCTCTGAGTTGGCAGTGGTGGTCATACAGAATCTCCCCTTGACGTTTGACATGCAATTTGTTGTCAGTTACTCTGTTAGTCAATTTCACCGCATCTGCCTTAGTGCTTGTTGTTGTTTCGGTAAGCGCTGCAGTGTCAAGAAGGACCTTGTTTAGCAATGTAGCTATGTTGCCCAGTTGTTGTTCTACAGACTGGGGGGCAGCTGGTTGTGGTTCCCTGGAGTCCTCCATCACCAGGTGCTGTGGGGTGGGTGCCAGCTTGAGCCTGGTGGTTGGAAAATGTTGCACAGGCCATCCAGATGCATTGAGACAAGCTGTTAGGAGCAGAATAATTCCATGATCCAAAGTCTGATCAGCACAATTCAGATATCAATAGGGTCAGATCAGTCCATAGAATGTAAATCCATCAAAAGAATCCTGGATAGTGGGTGCTGAAATGTTGGATGTGTCGAGATGGGTGAAGCTGGTACTGCAGTAGTTTAATTACACAGCTTCTATCTTGGATGGCAAGCTGTGCCCCAAAATCCAGCCATTTTTGGAAAAAAAGTAGTGCTGAGCAACCCAGTTTGGGATAAGACCAGAATCCATGGGCCCTATGCAGAAACAGCTGGGAATTATGCACCAGAGGTGCGTATCCTGCCCTGGTAGCTCTGCATCTGTAGACAGGTGAATACCGGCTGGTGGTCACCAACAGCCACCACCTGTCCATAGCCACACAACCCCAGCATGTAGGTCTCTGCATGGCAGCCGGGGGCAGAGTCGTGGATCCAGCCAGGCATTCACAGTGGATCCCTTGCACGTTGCAGTGCAGGTCTGGGAGTGTGAATAGCCTCTGAAGGCACCAAGATCCACGCAGCTGTGCCCCCGTGTTGCACCTGCACTGGCAAGTACCCTCACCCACCACATGTCAATGCCCTGACATCGTAAGGGTGCAACACCCCAACATGTCTGTGCCCCAGCCCCAGAACAGCATGAACTCCCACCCCACACAGAACTGTGTCCATCCCCATACAGCAGCAGTAGCCACTGCACCCAACACAGGGCTGGCCCATCCCAAGCAGCACTAAATAACCCCCCACATGAATGCTCGGGCCCCGTACACAGCTGACATACCCCCACAGTGCCACACTGGCCAACTGTACCCTGGCCCTAGTTCCCATCCCCCTGCAGATAACATGGTAGCCAGAGGCGCCCCGTGGTACCAACAACTTCCCCATCCTCATACCTTGCCATCGGTGTCGTGGCCTGGGACGGCCAGCAGCACAATCCCCCTCACACCTCCTCAGCTGCCAGCCATCTAAATAATGCTGGGAGTGTGCCAGTATATATAGGCATTGCACTCCCAGCAACACTTGGATGGCCAGGGGCTGAGTAGGTGTGAGGAGGGCTGTGTTGCTGGCCATCCTGGGCTGCAGCACCAATGGCAAGGTACGGGGCTGGGGGGTTTGTCTGTGCCATGGGGGGTGGGGGACACTGAACACCAGTGAGGGGTGGGTGTGTCAGCATCAGGGGGAGGATGTCTGAAATTGGACTGTGATGGGCTGGGTAGTGCACAACGGTGCTCATGTGTGTGCCGGGGGGTACCCCTACAACTGGATAGGGATGCAGTGTGTGGTGGGGGGGTTCCTGCTCAGTGCAGCTGTACCTATGAATTGACTGGCCATCCTAGTGTGTGGGTGTGGAGGGGTGGGATGTGGCATGCTGGTACAGGGGGGACATGCACAGTGCCCAGGTGTGGTGCACCACACAGGGACCCTTGTGGTCATTCATACGGGCATACACACATTCTACTGCCCCAGCCCTCCCCAACAGCCTAGTGGACTAAGTCAGCATGGAGGGTCGATTCTTGGTCCCGTTATGACCAGCGGGTGCGATCTGTGGGGTTGTGCAGTGGGTTACGGTAGAGTCCCCCCTGCCATAACTAGCACCCTCTTCCACACCTCTGCGGGCAGCACTACACACCTTGATGACTGGCACATAGTGTTGGCATGCCTCCCCACCCACCACCGGTGCATTGCTGTCTGTGCGGCTGGGGGATTGGGTGCGAACCAGCTGTCTTCATTATGTTGTGCATCCCATGCAGGGGGCGCAATGGGTGCATAGTGGCTATGCATCACACATACCCAGCGCATAGCCACTCCTCACAATAGAGCCTCATAAACTTAGTGATTTACTTAGAAGTGACTCCAACGTACTGTCGACATTCGCTGAGGTCTTAGAAAAATTCCATTATTACCTGCAACTTAGATCTTTGCTACAGAAGCGCATTTTGCTGCCAGACATGTCTCTTCCTACTAATACTCAGTGGAATCAAATTATTACATTTGGGTCTCTGAGGAAATGGGCAAGCTGTATTTACAAATTAATCTTTAACTCATCCAGTTATTTGTTCTTGACTTTATCAGCTAAAGCTAAGTGGGAAGCAGAACTCATCCACAGTATCTCTACATATCACAAGGGGCACCTCATGGTGAATGGCCTATCTCTGTAACAGAGAAACACAAGGTAAGCTTATTCAATACAAAATCCTTCATTATTACTACCTGTCCCCAGTAAAACTCTTTAACATGGGGTATGTCAAAAGAGATCTATTTTTCAGATGCAATCAAGCGGATTGTATCTTGTTACATATGCTGTGGGAATATTCCATGATAAGAAACTTATGGCAGATAGTACATAACATCTGTACTTCATGTGTTAAAAATGTCTTCATTCACTCCCTCCTCAGAAATATTTATTTTAGGTATCAAACCGCAGGACTGTGCCATGTCCCTCCCCCGGAAGTCATGGATCTTGGTGGCAGCACTGGTAGTAAAAAGGTTAATTTTGGAACAGTGGAAATGTACCGTGGCTCTCACTATATCTGAATGGTATAGCATGATGAGCCTCACTGCAAACAATGAAAAATCTAGTCATCATCCAAATTCTGGAAGGAATCCTCAAAGACTGTATCACCAACTATATAGAGTATGAAAACCTTACAGATAACATACAACATGAGTTTACAAAGGAAAAATCATGACAGACTAATATGCTGGAATAAGAGGGCAAGAGATAAAGGAGAGTTAGGTCCAAGCACAGTACAGAGACCATGTTGGTCAGGGAGCACAATGACCTTCTCAGGACAAGAGATAAAGGAAAGTTAGGTCTACACACAGTACAGAGACCATGTTGGTCAGGGCGCAAAATGATCTTCTCAGGACAAGAGATAAAGGAGTGTTAGGTCCAAGCACAGTACAGAGACCATGTTGGTCAGGGAGCACAATGACCTTCTCAGGGCAAGAGATAAAGGAGTGTTAGGTCCACGCACAGTACAGAGACCATGTTGGTCAAGGCACACAATGACCTTCTCAGTACAAGAGATAAAGGAGTGTTAGGTCCACGCACAGTACAGAGACCATGTTGGTCAGGGAGCACAATGACCTTCTCAGGGCAAGAGATAAAGGAGTGTTAGGTCCAAGCACAGTATAGAGACCATGTTGGTCAGGGAGCACAATGACCTTCTCAGGGCAAGAGATAAAGGAGTGTTAGGTCCACGCACAGTACAGAGACCATGTTGGTCAAGGCACACAATGACCTTCTCAGTACAAGAGATAAAGGAGTGTTAGGTCCACGCACAGTACAGAGACCATGTTGGTCAGGGAGCACAATGACCTTCTCAGGGCAAGAGATAAAGGAGTGTTAGGTCCACGCACAGTACAGAGACCATGTTGGTCAGGGAGCACAATGACCTTCTCAGGGCAAGAGATAAAGGAAAGTTAGGTCCACACACAGTACAGAGACCATGTTGGTCAGGGCGCACAATGACCTTCTCAGGGCAAGAGATAAAGGAGTGTTAGGTCCACGCACAGTACAGAGACCATGTTGGTCAGGGAGTACAATGACCTTCTCAGGGCAAGAGATAAAGGAGAGTCAGGTCCACACACAGTACAGAGACCATGTTATTCTGGGTGCACAATGACCTTCTCAGGGCGCGAGATAAAGGAGAGTTAGGTCCACGCACAGTTCAGAGACTATGTTAGTCAGGGAGCACAATGACCTTCTCAGTGCAAGTGATAAAGGACAGCAACCAGTTCTTATCCTCCTCGATCTCTCATCAGCTTTTGAGACCATGGGCCATGGATTGTCGTTGGATCATTTCACAGAATATTATGGGCTTGTCAGCACTGTCATCCACTGGTAAGAGCCCTTCCTCAGAGACACGACAAAGATGGTGTTGGGGAATTTTTCCTTGCTCCTGAAGCCCGTACTCTGAGGTGCACTCCAGGGTTCAATTCCCTCTCCCTTTTTGTTTGCAGTGTACATGCAACCCCTGGGAGGGATCATTAGATGATACTGTCTGGGTTTCACCTGGCTGTGTATCTCGTTTCCACCTGGTATGTCTGATGTGGTCAAAGTACTATATTTTTGCTTGGAGAAGATCCAGTACTAGATGCCTTTGAGCTGGCTGAGACTTGATCCACATAAGACAGAGGTGCTGGTGATTCAACCATGTCTGATGAGGGGTGCAGAGGCCCATGAAGAGTCAATCAGCGTTGTGCTTGGGTCCTCCAGATTGATGGCCTCTGCGAGGGAAAATAATCTATTAGTCATTCTGGATACCAGGCTGACACTTGAGGCTCAGGTGTTGACTGTAGTCTAAAGTGGCTTTAGCCATCTCAGAAATGTCACCTGGATTAAAGTCTTACTCACACCTAAAGACCTGCCATCACTAGTACATGCATTTGTCACTTCCAGACTTGATTACTGCAATGCTCTGTACCTTTGGGTAGATGTTGGTGTCCATGAACACCTGCAGCAAGTGTAGAACACAGAAAGTCAGTATTGACAGGCTTTCCCAGGTCTTGCCATATAACACTGGTCCTGCGTGATCTGCACTGACTGCTGGTGAAGTGGCAAATCACCTTCAAGATCAGGTTGCTGATCTACCAAGCCCTATACAGACTGGGTCCTGGCTACCTGCGAGACCTTCTTACTTCACATCAGACCTCTCGTTCCCTCCGCTCCTAAGAGGTGGGCCTTTTCACTGTTCCTAGAGCAGGATTACAATCATCAGGGGATCAGGCCTTTGAGTCAGCGGGCCCAGCCCTTTGGAACAGATTACCAAAATCCCTGAGGGAAGCCCCCATATTAGAGGCCTTTAAAAGGGATTGAAGATGCTTCTGTTTATCGAGGTTTTACCATCTGCTAGCCTCTATATTTGTTTTGCTACTACTGACAATTCCTTTTATTATTATTAGAATTTTGTTACAGTATGTGGTTGCCCTTGGTGTCAATGGCTTTCAGCAGTTTTCAAATCCTTGTTGTAGACAGTTCAGAGGTCACAAAAAGTTGGTGTAGTATCGTTCTGATGACAGATATATATACTATAACAACTTTTCTGCCCTCTGAATGAGCAGGCACTATTACTGGCTTTTTAAGCTGCTCGCAAACTGCAATTCTGACAGAGTCACTCATTAAAGGGGCACGAAATCGTGTGCTTGTAGAAGAGTGTGCACTCTTGCACATGTGCAGGATTTTTGCTCCTGTAGCTGTTCCACATGCGCGTGATTTCGGCACCCCTTTTCAAATCTGTTTTGCAGCATTACTACCACTCATTTTTTAAATTTAGATGCAAGGAAAGATTCAGTACAGGCAGCTGTGTTGGGAAAATGCCTTTTCTTAATTGGCATGTCAAAAAGTGCGCTTTGGGACCACACTCCCGAGCAGACGCGCGTTTCCCTTGTGGATATGCTTCCAGTGGACATCAGAGTTTACTGCAGGATGACTGAAAAGAAATTAATGTAAATATAAAACAAATTGGGTAAACAACATTTTGGGGGGGGCTGGACTGGGGCATTATATGGTAATTGCTTTACATGTATGTGCCTAGAGGCACAGTGATTACACTTACATGAAAAATGAGGGAAAAAGCTGACAGTGCCCCTTTAAACTAAAACTGTCACAGGATCATTATTACTCAAATAGTGTAACTGTGTCTTTTTTCTAAATTCTGTCTATTATGGCCCAGTGGTATGGAGGGCTGAGGCATCCATGCCTTACCTCCTCCCATGATGGCGGCCCATGTTTACAGTGCAAGCGGGTTACCGGGGGTCAGCCTGAGAGGTAGAGGGTTGAACATCTGGGCACAGCTCTGCTCTCCCAGGGAGGGTGGATTAACAGTTCTGCTGAATGACTGTCCCCAGGTGGAGGCCTGAGGGCAGTGCATGTTGGGGACACCAATGTACAGGAAGGTGCCATGGGACCTGTAAAGTGCATGCAACTCCATGTATGCAGTCTGACATCTGTGCCCTGGCAATAGGGAGGGAGGGAACAGAAAAACATAAAGGCAGTTGACTAGCAGGATGACTCTGGTCCCCCATGGGCTCCTGCACCTGGCCAACTGGACACCTTGTACCACCAATGTAAGACCAGGTGGACGCCAGGGTGACAACACTGGGAGGACTGGAGAGAAGGAGGCAGGTCAACCCAAGGAGTAAAAAGTACAAAAAAAGAAAATAAATTCTGTCTATCTGATACACAAGGGGGAAGGTGGAAAGAATGAGAAGGAGCTTGGTAAGGTTGGAGAAAAGGTCAAATGTATGGCAGTTTAGATTCAATGCAAAGAAGTGCTGCACATGGGAAACAAAAACCCAGGGAAAGAGTACACAATGGTGGGAGGAGGTACTAACAACAACAAAAATGGAAAGGGATCTGAAGGTAATCATATCAGATGACCTAAAGGTAGGAAAGTGATGGGAGAAAGCGGTAAGGAGGGCTGGGGGGATACTAGAATGTACAAGGAGAGGCGTCACCAGTAGAAAACAGGAAGTTGTTATCCCTCTGAACAGACAGTTGGTGAGACCCCATCTAGAGTACTGCATGTAGTTCTGGAGACCCCATCTCCACAAAGGCATAGACAGGATGGAGGCAGTCCAGAGGAGGGCAACTCAAATGGTGCAGGGTCTACAACAGAAGCCATACGAGGAGAGACTAAATGAGTTTAATATGTATACCCTTGGGGAAAGGAGGGAGAGGGGGACATGATAGAAACATTTAAGTTCCTCAAGGGAATCAACAAAGTCAAAGAGGGTAGCATCTTTTAGAGAAAGAGATGTGCAAGAACAAGGGGACACAATTTGAAGATAGAGGGGGTGGCTCAGGGGTAATGTGAGGAAGTATTTTTTCACGGAGAGGGTGGTGGATGAATGAAATGGCCTTCCTGAGGAGATCGTGGGGTCAAAAATTGTGGGGGAATTTAAGAATGCATGTGACAGACATAAGGCAATTCTGGTGGAGGTAGAAAGAAATAGGCTGTTGGTTAACTAGGATCTACAGCTTCTCCAATAGGTAGGGAAATGGGCTGACTAGGTGGGCCAAGCGGTCCTTATCTGCCATCAAAGTCTTTGTTTCTAGGTATCACTTCTGCTTAAGAAAGACAAGAAGGTGGAAGGTCACCTCCATGGCGGTAACAAAAGGGAGCACTGAGTCACAGTGGCAATTATCACACTTGCCCATTGTGCCACCCAGTTCCAATTACACCCAACCCCCTGGGGCACATGTGGGCTGTTTGTATGGGGATGGCACCTGCAACCCCCAAAACTGTAATATAATCACCTCCACATCAGAGGTGTATGGGGCAAGTGGCACAACACCCCTGCAGCACTGTCCAAAGCAAGTGCTGCAAAATGTACTTCACCGGTATGATAGTGCCCAACTAATGGTATATGCACTATTCTGTATGTTTTAATGAGACTATATTATTGAACAAGTTATTTGTTTGTTTTAAGTTAATGCTACATGCTCCTTGTTTCTGTACAATTATGGGATGTACTCTGAGCCTCAGGGACAGGGTGCTTAACAAATAATCTCTTTTACTACTACTACAACTTGTGAATTCAACTAAACACTTGGGAGTTTTCTTTGATTTAGTTATTTCGCATTTAAAAGTTAAGGCACATTTATCTAAACTTGCTCATAAAATATCTTCACAGTTGCCTTGCTTTAGGAGAATTGAACATTACCCCTTACTGAGAACAGCACACACAATCTGCAATGCAGTCACTCTACCACACTTTGATCATGCAGGGGACAATGAAGAAACCAGAGACTCCTAGAGAGACTACAGGTTTTACAGAAGCAGAATCATACTTGGATGCACGGTAAGAACATCCAAGAGATGTAAGCAGTAAGACATGAAGGGATGTGCATTATACATTTTTATCACACAGCCAGGCCTTCAGATACATTTTTTTGGGTGGGAGTCAAATACTTCCTTGGGTTGAAATTTGGAAGCCATTTCAGTTTCACTGGAGTCAAAATACTCTAGCTGTCAATTTTTGGAAGTCAAAATACTCCCAAGTCCTATAGTTTTTGATGACAACTCATTGGCCTTCTTCTGAATGCCTCACTGTAATCCACGCCACATCCACAGAAATACATTTCTTAATGTCAGAAAAGGAAAATGAACACAGTATTACAGTAATTTAAGGCAGCCTGAAGTAAATATAGCCAACTTTGGCAGTGGAAAGTTTAAATGTTATGCTATGCTATGTGGGGGGGAGGTGGTGTGCGTTAGTATCTTTGGATTGTATGCTGTTTGCCACAACCTAGCAGCACCCCATAGAAGAAATGTGAATTCCAGAGTGGAGTAACATAAAAGGTTTGAGTATGCTATTGTTGGATTTGTTTGAGTTTGGGGAGTTTGTGGTACTCCTCCTTAGCATGCTCCATTTAAAACACCTGTGTAATATCCTTGTTGGGAGCACAGTATAAAGTGAGTCAATTAGTAGCCACTGAGGAACTGGAAAGTTAAACACCTGTGTAAAATTCTTGCTGGGAGCACAGTATAAAAGAAGTCAGTGCCATTGAGGCACTAGAAAGTTAGGGACTAAATCGAAGGGCCCCACCTTGACGTTGGTGATTTAGCTTACTCAAATTGGAATTCCAGTCTGAAACTAAGAGGACCCTCTCCTCACATGGAGCTTGAAGTAAATATAGCCAACTTTGGCAGTGGAAAGTTTAAATGTTATGCTATGCTATGTTGGGGGCGCTAGTATCTTTGGATTGTATGTTGTTTGCCACAACCTAGCAGCACCCCTTAGAAGAAATGTGAATTCCAGTGTGGAGTAACACAAAAGGTTTGAGCATGCTATTTTTGGATTTGTTAGAAGATCTGGAGGGCTGATAACATTTTTCAGGCAAAATCCGGGACCACTTCCCTGATAAATCAGAGCTATTGTAAGAGGTATGTTTGCCATTGCCAATGAGCTAGTGTTTCTCCCTTACTCCCTTTACTACGAAAACGTCTACACCACATATCTCATTCCCAACCTGGTCCCTGATTGAAATATGGGGAACTGAGTATCAGATCATAGAGATAAAAGCTCAGCCTCTGGATAATGTAGCAACAAGTTACCATTACCAACTAGTGCATTCTTTGTGAAAACTGATTCAGAATCTTATATGGAATACGAGTCTCTGTTCTTGTTACTGAGCCAATGTAAAACTGTCAAACAGTAATTCTTCTTTTTTCTGTGGTACATGCTAAATGAAATGTGTACAGGTCAGAACTTGACCCTGTAAATAGTTTCCTATCTAGTGATCAAATCCAGTTACTAAACGCGTAACTAAAAATAAATAATGCAATACACACAACCATCAGGGTCGCCAGGCCAAAAAAAAACATTGGCAGACACAGAAAGAAGCCAGCTGAGTCAATTTTTTCTCCTAGTCTGATGAAATCTGTGGAACTGTGGCCCACCAGACTTTTAGCAGGCAAGTATCTCTTCTAGACTAGACTAATCAGCTTGTTGCTGTCATCTGGTCTGACACAGGGTTCCAGAGAGATTACAGATCATGAGATTCTGTTCAGAAAATTCTGTCATGCACTACTGCCTTGAAATCCTAATGCGTAATAGCTCATATTTTTCTTTATCAGTCTCATTTCTGAATAAAGCCTATTGATGAAAACATTATTTCAAGTTTTATTGTCTAGATTCTTTAGTATGGTCTCATGTGCATTATTCTAGGGTGAGCACAAAACTGCTATATAACCTGATATGGTATTGGTAGCAATAGCAACAATGCAGGGCCAGGGTAGTTTGAGCTAGGATGAATTTGTGCTTTAAAAAGAAGTTTGAGTTTGCAATTGCATTTCTGCAGCAGTATTAGCCAATCCCAAACTGTTGACAAAACAGCAGACTGTAGAAGTATTATTTATATCAGATGAGATAGTCTCTAATTTACATTCAAAAAATACCATTTTATCTGTGTTCTTCCAAGAGAAGAGTGAGCAAAGTTGCCAGTCGCCTGCTGGCTGCTGCGCTGTGTATGGGTTTGGTCCTCCTCTTTCTTCTGCTGCCAGAATGGTGCCTGACTACTTGGTTCTTGATCTGGGCAGGGCACGGCTGCTCAGCCTGCTTTGCTCGCCCGCCGCACGCTCCAGCCTTCAGTCCCCATCAGCTGTGTGCCACTACCAGGAAGCTCAGACAACACATACCAGTGGCCACTGAGGAGTGGATGACAACCTCTGCACTTTCTCACTGCAGCTCAAGCTCCCTAAGGTTGTCTAGGCTCTCACACATGGAACTGAAAAGCTCCGGGCCACCTCTAGCCTCCTCTCCTCCTCCTCCGACTGAGTGGCGACTGTACCGCACATCTGGTCCATAGCCCTCTATTCTGGCCTGGATCCTTCTCGATTCACTCCCCTCAGTCAGTCAGGTCAGAGTCCTCACAAATTCAAGCACATCAGCGGCGACTCCTACTACACGACCAGTCTGCTGACTCTCCAGTCCCTCAAAAAACACAGCTTCCTACACACTAACCTTCAGTCTGAATGTACTATGTGCACAGTTTTCAAAATTGCAAAACCAGTAGCCTACTAGTCACCAGTCAATGCACCTACTCAGCTCTCATGGTGAGTTGCACCACCAGGCAGTGTAGAATGGTGCCAAATACCTGTTTGTGCATGCGCAAATCAAATGTGGCCAGTAGTTTGCGGGGATGGGGGGAGACAGAATTTGAAACCAAACCCGAAGTAAAAAAATACTCCCCACAGCTTAAAAACGGACATCATCAGCAATCAGTCATGGCAACTTACTCACAGATCAGTAAAAACAGATGTCAGACATTAAACAAGTGAATTTAAATAGACGTCAATGACTCCAATGAGTCAGTTTTTTGACATTTTGAGCTAATTTATGGATGTAAAATACATCCAAAATAGACTTATCCGAAGCCTTTCACACAGCCAGGGGCATAGTAAGGCACGAGGCCACAGACCTGTATTGATGTATTGCTATCTGAATGGTTTAGCCATCGATTACTTGACAGGAAAGATCCAACCTTGTCAAGTCTCTGCTCCTGAGAAACAAGAAGAAGTGTAAAGGTCACTCTATACATTTCTATAGTTAGAACAAGAAGCAGTGTAAAGGGCACTCTATACATTTCTATAGTTAGAACAAGAAGCAGTGTAAAGGGCATGCTATACATTTCTATAGTTAGAACAAGAAGCAGTGTAAAGGGCACTCTATACATTTCTATAGTTAGAACAAGAAGCAGTGTAAAGGGCATGCTATACAATTATATAGTAAGAACCTGAATCAGTATGAAGGGCACTCTATACATTTCAATAGTTAGAGTAAGAAGCAGTGTATAGGGCACCCTATACATTTCTATAGTAAGAACAGGAAGTAGTGTAAATGGCATTCTATACATTTCTATAGTTAGAACAAGACGCAGTGTAAAGGGCACTCTATACATTTCTATATTTAGAACAAGAAGCAGTATGAATGGCACTCTATACATTTTGTTTAGTGAGAACAAGAAGCAGTGTAAAGAGCACTCTATACATTTCTATAGTTAGAACAAGAAGTAGTGGATAGGGCACTCTATACTTTTCTATAGTTAAAACAAGAAGCACTATGAAGGGCTCTCTATACATTTCTAAAGTAAGAACAAGAAGCTGTAGGAAGGGCATTCTATACATTTCTATAGTTAGAACTAGAAGCAGTGTAAAGGGCACTCTATACATTTCTATAGTTAGAACAAGAAGCAGTGTAAAGGGCACACTATATATGTCTATTGTTTGAACAAGAAGTGGTATGAAGGGCACTCTATACATTTCTATAGTAAGAACAAGAAGCAGTATGAAGGGCACTCTATGCATTTCTATAGTAAGAACAAGAAGCGGTGTGAACGGCATTCTATACATTTCTATAGTGTGAACAAGAAGCAGTGTAAATGGCACGCTATACATTTCTGTAGTTAGAACAAGAAGCAGTATAAATGGCACTCTATGCATTCCTGTAGTTAGAACAAGAAGCAGTGTAAAAGGCACTCTATATATTTCTATAGTTAGAACAAGAAGCAGTGTATAGGGCAGTCTATACATTTCTATGGTAAGAACAAGAAGCAGTGTAAAGGGCATGCTATACATTTCCATAGTTAGAACAAGAAGCAGTGTATAGGGCACTCTTTTCATTTCTATAGTTAGAAGAAGAAGCAGTGTAAAGGGCACTCTATACATTTCTAAAGTTAGACCAAGAAGCAATATGAAGGGCACTCTATACACTTCTGTAATTAGAACAAGAAGCCAAGTAAAGGCACTCTATGCATTTCTATAGTTAGAACAAGAAGCAGTGTAAAGGGCACTTTATACATTTCTGTAGTAAGAACAAGAAGCAGTGTAAAGGGCACTCTATACATTTCTGTAATAAGAACAAGAAGTGGTGTATATGGCACTCTATACATTTCTATAGTAAGAACAAGAAGCAGTGTATAGGACACTCTATACATTTCTACAGTTAGAACAAGAAGCAGTGTAAAGGGCACTCTATACATTTCTATGGTTAGAACAAGAAGCAGTGTAAAGGGCATGTTATATATTTCTATTGTTAGAACAAGAAGCCCTGTAAAGGGCACACTATACATTTCTATAGTAAGAACAAGGAGCAGTATGAAGAGCACTCTATAAATTTCTGTAGTTAGAACAAGAAGCAGTGTAAAGGGCTCTCTATACATTTCAATAGTAAAAACAAGGAGCAGTATTAACTGCACTCTATATATTTCTATAGTTAGAACAAGAAGCAGTGTAATGGGCACTCTATACATTTCTATAGTTAGAACAAAAAGCGTTGTAAAGGGCACTCTATACATTTCTATAGTTAGAACAAGAAGCAGTGTAAAGGGCACACTATATTTTTCTGTTGTTTGAACAAGAAGCAGTGTAAAGGGCAATCTACACATTTCTATAGTAAGACCAAGAAGCAGTATGAACGGCACTCTATACATTTCTATAGTGTGAACAAGAAGCAGTGTAAAGGGCACTCTATATATTCCTGTAGTTAGAACAAGAAGCAGTGTAAAGGGCACTCTATACATTTCTATGGTTAGAACAAGAAGCAGTGTAAAGGGCATGTTATATATTTCTATTGTTAGAACAAGAAGCACTGTAAAGGCACGCTATATATTTCTATAGTTAGAACAAGAAGCAGTGTAAAGGACACTCCATACATTTCTGTAGTAAGAACAGGAGGAGTATGAAGAGCACTCTATATATTTCAATAGTTAGAACAAGAAGCAGTGTAAAGGGTACTCTATACATTTCTATAATAAGAACAAGAAGTAGTGTAAAGGGCACTCTATACATTTCAATAGTTAGAACAAGAAGTAGTATAAAGTGCACTCTGTACATTTCTATAGTTTGAACAAGAAGCAGTATAAAGGGCACTCTATACATTTCTATAGTAAGAACAAGAAGCAGTGTAAAGGGCACGCTATATATTTCTATAGTAAGAAAAAGAAGCAGTGTAAGGGGCACTCTATACATTTCTATAGTTCGAACAAGAAGCAGTGTAACGGGCATGCTATATATTTCTATAGTAAGAACAAGAAGCAGTGTAAATGGCATTCTATATATTTCTATAGTAAGAACAAGATCAGTGTAAAGTGCACTCTATACATTTCTATAGTAAGAACAAGAAGTAGTGTAAAGGGCACTCTATACATTTCAATAGTTAGAACAAGAAGTAGTATAAAGTGCACTCTGTACATTTCTATAGTTTGAACAAGAAGCAGTATAAAGGGCACTCTATACATTTCTATAGTAAGAACAAGAAGCAGTGTAAAGGGCACGCTATATATTTCTATAGTAAGAAAAAGAAGCAGTGTAAGGGGCACTCTATACATTTCTATAGTTCGAACAAGAAGCAGTGTAACGGGCATGCTATATATTTCTATAGTAAGAACAAGAGGCAGTGTAAATGGCATTCTATATATTTCTATAGTAAGAACAAGATCAGTGTAAAGGGCACTCTATACATTTCTATAGTAAGAACAAGAAGCAGTGTAAAGGGCACGCTGTATATTTCTATAGTTAGAACAAGAAGCAGTGTAAAGTGCATGCTATATATTTATACAGTTAGAACAAATTATGGCAATGCATAGTTTCTGTATGCAGGACTTTACTGTATAGCTACACCCCCGCTGATATAAGAAGAGCTTCCAGCCTTGCACTGTTGAAAGAATGGTCTTGAAACACTTTGAATTATAAAATGGCCATTTCAAAACTAGCAAGCTAAGTGGGTAACTGTTTTTTTTTTGTCCATTAGTAAATTCCAGCATAACATGGATAAAGACCCAGTCAGCCACATTTGAAATGCTACCTGAAGGAATCATTCTGACTCCTGAGACCAAAACATGAAACGCACCACATTAATTACCCAATAAGCCACTGAGCAACAGTGCAATGTTGATGCATGTTATGAATTGAAAAGTAACAGACCCCAACAGTCTGGAAACCCACCACAGAAAGCACAAATCCTTTTTTTTTTTTTTATACATACAAGTACTACAGTTCAAGATCTTGAAATAGTGTGATCTACCTCTGAAATGAATACAGGCCCAACCCAGACCAGGCTTTCTTTCCATTTTGTCCATGTTCCCCACTACCATGTCAGCTGCAAGCTCCTGTCACAGCTCAGTCCCTCCAGCTTTGGTTGTGGTTAGTGTTGCCGCCTATAGTGACTTACTCCTGCCTCTGTTGCAGTACCTTTACCCCTCTCCTCCCCAGTCCCAATATAGGACTGTCATTAATAGCACATCCCATTAAAATCATACAGAAAAACCTCAGCTTCCAGTTGATCTGCAGGAACACAGCTGATCCTTTACTCTTTCACTGTTTAGTCCTTTAGACTCACTCACACCGAGATCACTGATCGCTCAGCACTCTCTGACCTTAGACCCTCTCCAGTGATCTGGGCTGAGGCACAGACAACAGATAAATGTTGCCATCTTCCAGGAGCCAAGGCATATGGCAGACAAAATCAAAAACACTGGCTAGAAAGTTTCCCAGGTACCAAACCACACCAGGCATGGGTAAATCCCAACATAACCCACACCCTGTCGTGATTTATTGATTAAACAGAAAACCTTTATGTTTAAACCTGGTAACATAAAATATTTGTGCCATTTTGTGTTGTGCAATAGGTATTGTACTCTGCAGTCTTGACATGCATCATTGTCTATTAATGTGTAACTGTTAGCCATCTTGGGTAGAACTGCATTGTAATCAAGCCTCTGGGCTTAAACAAGCATTTGTCAATGCTGAATGTTTGCTTGCTGATATTAGCATTGGACATGCAGGAGTTAGACAGATGCAGAATAGGAATGGCAGTGAAGTATTAAACTCACTCCAACCCCATCTCTACCCTGCAGAGATGGACAGGTATTGGGGTGTACCTGTGGGTCATTGCCCATAATGCTCATGGCATTTCACCTCACCCTATCCTGTAGACACCGACAAGTGTTGAGGTGAGCTTTGGGGCATTCGGCTTCACAGTCACCCCATTTCATAAGGCCATACACTGAAATGGGTGCAGTATAGGGGAATGGGGTAAAGTGTGGGGCTGAAGAGTCCAAATCACACCTCATTGCTTGTCACTGACTTCAGGGTGGGGGTGGTGGTGGAATGGCATGAGCATTACAGCTGGCAATCCAAAGGCACACCCCTGACACCTGTCAGTCTGTACAGGGTGGGATGTTATGGTAAGAAACCCTAACGCCCCAGGCATTTGTTGGTATTTGCTCTACAAATTTTCAACATTTAACTTAACTCAACTTAACCACCAGGTACTTATCTGCAAGCGACTGGGTGCAACTGACAAGCTACAACAAGGATAAATGGGCATATCATCCTCTATTACTAACAATCTCCTTGCTCTGGGTCCCTAGACGCCTGCACTGGTCCAAGCTGCATAAGCCTCAGAAGTGTAATTCTATTGACTACGAAGTACGACAACTGTCTCTTAAACTCCTACTCTTGATATCAGGAAGTGTCCACTCAAATCCTGGCCCTGTCTCCTACAGTACAACAAAGCCTGCCAAAATGGAGGGGGGCTCAAAATTGCTACCTTAAACATCTGCAGTCTCCTCCCAAAACTGGCCTCCCTTCAAATCTTTGCCAGCCAACACAACCCGGATATCCTTGCCATCATCGAAACTTGGCTGACACCTAATACTCCGGATCATGCCATCTCTATACAAGGCTACAAGATATTCAGGCTGGATAGGACCTCAAAAAGGGGTGGTGGATGTGCAATCTACATAAATGACTACCTCACCTGTCTCCCTGGTTCTTTTCCCACCACAGAAACCTCAGTGCAACTCCTCCCTATCAAGATACTACTTGGTGCCCAAAACAAAGTCCTCACGATTGCTGCTGTCTATATCCCACCAAAAGATCCTGATTCCGGCCTACAGGCTGTCCTCGAGTTCGTAAGTACACAACCTTCTGACATCTAACTCCTTCTCCTTGGGGACTTTAATATAAATTGGCTTGCTCCTGATGCAGGGTCAAACAAAGATGCTATCCTAGCAGCAAATTTAACACAAGTGGTAAACTCCCCTACCAGGAAAACTACAAATCAGGGACCAGCACCCTCATTGACTGGATCCTTACCAGCCACCCTACCATTATAACCAATGTAAGTGTTCTCCTGACTCGCCAGTGATCACTCTCCAATAATATGTACCTGGACAAATAAGTTTCAATGTCAGCCTCCAAAACCACCTATAGCCAAGTCCTACCTTATGGCAACCTTACTCATCTCAAGACCTGTCTTAGGCAGATAGACTGGTCCTTGATTTACAAAACTCAAGATGTTGACCTAGCCCTTGATTACTTTATTACTACTTTCAACACTGCCTGTGACACCTATGCACCAGTAAAAAAGCGCAAAATCAAAGCACTCACAAATCCCTGGCTCACAGCAAAGCTATTGGCACAACTCAAAAGTAGGGATCACCTCTGAGCCACTGCAAGAGCTACTGGCACACTGTCGGACATTCAAAAGTATAAACAGGCTCGCAACCACTGTACTAAACAGATCCGCTTGATGAAGAGCTCCTACTTCAAGAATGCCCTCTCCAACTCCTGGGTGAAGGGAAATCCTTCTGGGACAACATAAAAGAATATCATGGGTCAGCAGTCCAAATCCTCTCCTACAATAATGAATGTGGATGGAACCACTACTTAGACCCAGAGATCATTGCAAACACCCTAAATGATACCTTCACGGACCTTAGTGGTGTCCTCTCATCTGATTTCTTTACTGATGCTGACCCTCCAATTTCTACTTCTACTACTGCCTCCAACCAAACCACCCTTCCATTTCAAACTAGTAAAGGCACATGAAGTCTATAAATATGTAGAAGGCCATTTCTAAGTCTCGAGCAAGCAGCGACACTATTGACCTTAAACTTCTGTCCCTCACTCTGGAAGAATGCTGCTCCCCTCACAAAAATTTTCAATCTCTCCTCTGCTACAGCCAATTCCCTAGGAAATGGAAGGCTGCAGTTGTCCACTCGTGCACAAAAGTGGTGATAAGTCACTGCCTGGTAACTATCGCCCGATATCAATACTACCACCTTTCTCTAAGGCCCTTGAGCGCAGTGGCGGACCAACTTTCAGACTACCTGGAAAAGCACAACATCCTATGCACTCAGCAGCATGGATTTAGGAAAGGGCACAGCACATCGACTGCCCTACTTGAATTCTCAGGAGCAATCCACAATGCCATGGACAAAGGAAACCTAACTGGAGCAGTCTACATTGACTTAACCAAGGCATTTGATACAGTTCTACATGGCCTACTTATCAAACAACTTCTCTCCTAGGGCTCTCACAGGTCCTGGTGACTGGGTAAAAAATTACCTTGCTCAGCGCTCTCAATCTGTAAAAGTAGCTGGAGTTTTCTCAGACTCAAAACCGGTTCGCTCAGGAGTTCCCCAGGGATCCATCCTGGGCCCCCTCCTTTTCAGCCTTTTCCTAAACTCCCTCCCCAAATCCTGCCCTGAACAATTAATCCTCTATGCCGATGATGCCATGATTCTTGCCACTCATAAAGATCCGAACCTCTTATGCCTCAACCTTCAGCATGCTTTTTCCAAAGTTGAGACGTGGTTCCTTGAACATAAGCTGGTTCTAAACCACAAAAAAATGAAATCCATGCTCTTCTCTAACCCGCAAAACAAGAAACGGCAAGTCCCACTCACCATTAATACATACCTGGGAAATACCCTTGAACAAGTGCCAATTTTCAAATATCTTGAATCAACTTTGATCAAGGCTAACTTTGCAACTCCCATTGATAGTACAGCAAAACTATTAATCAGCTTAATTGGGATTCTGTATCGGAACCGACAGCTTCTTACCCATTCTGCACTGAGGATTGCCATCCAATCTTCTATCATCTCAGTCGTTGACTATAGCTTAGTTATATACGGATCTGCCACTACTACTGCACTTAGTCGCATTACAACATCCCTAAATAAGGCCTGTCAGCTACTCACTGGTGCACATCGACGTACCCACACATGTGAACTCTATGCTGACTCAGGTTGGTTGCAACTCTCAAACCGGATAAAGTACCTTACCTGCCTGATGGCGAAAAAATCCACTCTGGGCCTCACTCCACCCTGTATCCAAGACCTGTGCCCGGCGCTAGCACCCATTTTACCAGAAGATCAGAACACCAGCCTCTCCCAAGTCCCTCGATGCCGGACTTCCAGGACAAAGATCATTTGCCTATCGTGCCTCAGCTGGCTAAATGCCCTCAGCACTCATATTACTGCCTCCACCTCTCTAGGTATTTTCAAACCAAGGCTTTTCTCTCACCTTGCCACCTCCAGCTCCTGTGACTGCCCTGATTAAACCTCCTATTTTCTCACTACCCACCCTGTTCCGTTATTTGACAAAGACATGTTTGGGAAACCTTTTCTCCTGCTATTGTCTGCTCCCCACTCCTTTCTCTTAACCTCTCTGTTCTGGACTTTTTCCCTATTTGTTTCTCCTAATCTGGCATGACCTCTTTCTTGTAATAACAATAATGTGATTATTGATATCTCATGTCCTTTTGCACAAATGTTTTGATATGTATTTGTATATGTTTTCTTGCTCTTGACACAACACAAATTGTTGTGTTATCTATGTAACCTTTTGTACTGTACCTAATTGACGTGGAACCTTTGTAAAAGAGCCTCTGGCTCAAAGGTAGTAATTCCTAGAACAATAAACTAAACATGGCCTTTTTGTGACCCCCACCTCATGAAAGCATTTAGGACCTCTTCTCATGAAGACTGGCACTGTGATTTTGTTGTGTTCTGAACTTTGAGTTCCCACAGTGACCGTGCCATTCTACGCCAGATGTGCGAAAGCACAGATCAGGCAGGATGTGAAGAATGACAGCTGTACCATTCAAAAGGAGATGTGAAGAGATGGCAATGTTGAAAATCTGTAGTGAAAATATTAAAAATGCTCAAACTTCCGCACATATGTGTGAACTGCCCAACGCATGTGTGTAACACAGTCATTTAGTGGAATTATTTCACCAAATTTTCAACATAGACATTTTGTGACTTCTGCTCATGAACACTGTCCATATGATTTTCTTAATCCATCCCGAACATTGATTTCCCACAGCAACTGCACCATTGTGCGCCAGATGTGTAAACACATATTTTGGTCAGGATATGAAAAATGACAGCTGTATTGTTCATAAGGAGGTGTGAAAAAATGGAAATGTTGAAAATCTGGAGTGAAAATATTAGTAATGTGCAAAATTACGAGGGTTCGTGGAAACATACGCTCGTAATACAGTCATTTTATGGATGTTTGCACTCAATTTTCAACATAGGCATTTTAGCACCTCTGCTCATGAACAGTGTCACTGTGATTTTCTTAATCTGTCCCGAACAATGATTTCCCACAGTGACTGTGCTATTCTGTGTTGGAAGTGTGAAAACACATTTTGGCCAGGATGTGAAAAATGACAGCTGTACTGTTCATAAGGAGGTGTGGAAAAATGCCAATGTTGAAAATCTAGAGTGAAAATATTACAAATTTGCGAAGTTATGAGGGTACGTGGAAACTGCGCAATGCATGCTTATAACACAGTCATTTTATGGACTTTTGTCACCAAATTTTCAGCATAGGCATTTTAGGACCTCTGCTCATGAACACTGTTACTGTGATTTTCTTAATCTGTCATGAACACTGATTTCACACAGTGACTGCATTATTCTGCGCCGGAAGTGCGAAAACACATTTCGGCTGGGATGTGAAAAATGACAGCTGTACTGTTCCAGCTGTACCTTCCCCCAGGCCACACTGGATGGTAGGAAGGGAACCTCCCCCATCCAGGGAGCACCAGAGCCACCACCACTACCTCAGAGGTTGCGAAGAAAGCACAGCAGTTGGACCACAGTGGGCTCAGGGAGGGTGAGGATGGTGGAACAGAGGCACACCCAGTCAGTTGTTCCACTCCACAATCCATACACTATTCTGGGGGAGCATAGCTCCCCATGGATGCACCCGCAGAGGAGACTAAGGAGGCTGAGGACAACTGTCACAAGGGAGGCCCACAGGAAGGAGGCAGAGGACACCACAAGGAAAGGAAGCAGCTCCTGGTGGGGGACTCAATTATTAGGGGGATAGAACTGGGGGGAGCAGGGAAAACTGAAGTAAGGTGCCTGCCTGGTGCCATGGCTTGGAGGGACAGGAAGCGCATCCTCAGGATCACGAGAACAGCTGCACGGGAGTCTGAGCTGGATGTCATTGTCCACCTAGGGACAAATGACTTGGCTCATCATGAGATTAGAGCAGTGCAGAAGGACTTTGTAGAATTGGGGAGGGGCCTAAGACAAGTAGCACACACAGTATCCTTCTCTGAGGTGCTGCCTGTCAATGGCATGAGTGAGGCGAGGGTACTTTGCACCATGCAGTTTAATGAATGGTTGAAAAAATGGTGTGGAGCACAGGGGTTTGGCTTCATTGGGGACTGGGGTTCCACCTGGAGGGACACCAGCCTATACTGGCAGGATGGTCTGCATCTGTCCAGGAAGGGAACAAGTCTTTTGAGCAATCGGTTTAAATGCTTCATTGGCAAGCTTTTAAACTAGTCAAGGGGGGAGGCACTGATAAGCAGCAGGAAAATCCCAGCCTCTCCCTACAAAACAGGGTACTAAATGAGAAAAAGACCGAGGTAGAAAGGTCTGTGGAGGATGCTGCAAAAGAAGGTAAAGCCATCAAGAAATGGAGAGCAATGAGTACCAATGCCCATAGTCTGAGTAACAAGCTTACTGAATTAGTGGCCTTGATGTAGGAGGAACATCTGGATATTGTGGCAGTCACAGAAACATGGTACACACAAAACCATGACTGGGACATAAACATACCAGGATACACTATCTACAGGAGGGACAGGAGGGTAAAAGAGGAGGAGGAGTAGCTCTTTACATAAGGGAAGGAATCAAAGCAACAGAACAAAAGGGAAAACAGGGAGGAGAAGAAGCACTGTGGGTAAATTTGGAGACCGGCAATGGCACCACAATCCGCACAGGGGTTGTATACAGACCCCCTTCTCAGGGGGAGGAAATGGACAAGGAAATGATAAAAAGAATACTTAGAATGGCAGAAAAAGGGGAGATATTGCTGATGGGTGATCTGAATATGCCAGATGTTAACTGGAGTGCAGTTGCAGCAGCCACTTCGAAGAGTGGGGTTATTCTAGATGCCCTACAGGGGGTATGCCTTAGACAACCAGTATTGGAGCCCACTCGAGAGGGAGCAATCTTAGACCCGTACTCTCAAATGGAGATGAAGAGAGGATCACAGATGTGAAGTGGGTAGCCATCTGGCAACTAGCGACCATCGAACAGTATGGTTCACAATAAACACAGCAATAGAGTCAAAGCCATACAAAGGCAAAAGTACTGGACTTTAGGAGGGCTGACTTTGCCAAAATGGTGAGTGCCTAAGGAATGCACTAGCAAATGGGCAGGAAGGAGGGGTGGAAGAACAATGGGAATAATAAAACTGCCATCACAGAGGTAACAAGCCTTTGTGTGAAAGCAAATAAGCAAAACAAGATGATGTAAGAAACCACTATGGTTCTCAAAGGAAGTGGCAGTGAAGGTTCAAGAGAAAAGAAAGCATTCAGGAAGTACAAGGAATCACAGAAGGAGCAGGACAGAGAACTGTATCAGTTAAAGCAAAGGAAGCTGGAAGGCAGTCAGAACAGCAAAGGCCCAAACCAAGGAAAAGATAGCCAGCTCAGTTAAGAAGGGATAAAACCTTTTATAGGTACATCAGGGAGCCAAGAAAGACCAAGGAGGTTAGTGAGGCTTAATAAAGGGAGGGATGGTGGGCAGAGGTGACTGTGAAAAGGCAGAGATACTAAACAAATATTTTGCTCAGTATTTACAAAGGAAGAGGGGGAGGTACCTAAAACAAACAGTAGAAACACTCTGGATACAGAAGTTGATACCAGCCCATTTACAGAAGAAAGGGTTCTGAAAGAACTCTTAAAACTGAAGGTGGACAAAGCAATGGGGCCTGATGGGATTCATCCCAGAATTCTAAAAGAACTAAGGGTAGAACTAGTGACACCACTGACTACCCTCTTTAACAAATCATGGGAGGATGGGGTGGTACCCTAGGACTGGAGGAGGGCAGATGTGATTCCCCTTCACAAAAGTGGGAGCAAGGCAGAAGCAGGAAACTACAGACCTGTTAGTTTAATCTCAGTGGTAGGGAAAATGATGGAATCACTTCTGAAGGAAAGAATTGTCGAGTATCTAGAGGCCAGAGGGGCACAGGACCCAAGGCAGCATGGATTCACAGCGGGAAGGTCATGCCAGGCAAATCTGATAGATTTCTTTGACTGGGTGACCAAAGTAGTAGATCAGGGAGGGGCTGTGGACATGGCCTACCTAGACTTTAGCAAGGCATTTGACACAGTCCCACACAAAAGATTAATATACAAGTTAGCCAGCCTGGGAGTGGGTCCCAAGATGACAGCCTGGGTAAAGAATTGGCTGGAGAATAGGACACAGAGAGTAATAGCAAATGGAGTCCACTCTGAAGAAAGGGGTTACTAGGGGTACTGCAGGGTTCAGTATTAGACGGTCCTCTTCAATGTCTTTATAAGTGACATTGCAGAGGGACTGAAGGAAAGTATGTCTCTTTGCAGATGACACAAAGATCTGCAACAGAGTTGATGCACAATGGGGTGGAAAGGATGAGAAGGGACTTGGCAAGGTTAGAGGAATGGTCAAATGTATGGCAGCTTAGATTCAAAGCTAAGAAGTGCAAGGTAATGCACCTGGGAAACAAAAACCCAGGGGAAGAGTACACAATGGGGGCGAGATACTAACAACAACAAAAATGGAAAGGGACCTGGGGGTAGTCATATCAGATGACCTAAAGGTGGGCAAGCAATGTGAGAGGGCAGCAAGGAGGGCTGGGGGGATACTGGGATGCATAGGGAGAGGCATCGCCAGTGGAAAACAGGAAGTTATTATCCCTCTGTACAGACAGTTGGTGAGACCCCATCTGGAGTACTGCGTGCAGTTCTGGAGACCCAATCTCCGCAAAGACATAGACAGGATGGAAGCTGTCCAGAGGAGGGCAACTAAAATGGTGCAAGGTCTGCACCGGAAGACATATGAAGAGAGACTTAAGGAGCTTAATATGTACATCCTCGAGGAAAGGAGGGAGAGGGAGGGACATGATAGAAATGTTCAAGTACCTCAATGGAATCAACAAAGTCCAAGAGGGTAGCATCTTTCAAAACAAGAGGTGTGCAAGAACAAGGGGGCACAATTTGAAGATGGGGGCAGCTCAGAGGTAATTTAAGGAAGTATTTTTTCACAGAGAGGGTTGTGGATGCATGGAAAGCCTTCTGGAGGAGGTTGTGGAGTCAAAACAGTGGTGGAATTCAAGCATGCATGGGACAGTCATAAAGGCAATTCTAGGGGTGGGGGTAGGAAGAAGTAGGCTGCTGGTTAACTAGGATCTGCAGCTTATCCATTAGGTAGGGAAATGGGCAGACTGGGTGGGCCAAGCGGTCCTTATCTGCCATCAAATTCTATGTTTCTATGTTTCTGTTCATAAGGAGGTGTGGAAAAATGCCAATGTCGAAAATCTGGAGTGAAAATATTACAAATTTGCGAAGTTACAAGCATGTGTAGAAACTGCTCAACACATGCTCATAATGCAGTCATTTTTTGGAATTTTTCACCAGATTTGAAACTGTGGCTTTTTGAGAGCCCACCTCATGAACAGTGACATTGTCATTTCATTAATCAGTCCTGAAAGGTGATTCCACGCAATGACCACGAAATCACCTTTCAGGACCGAATAATGCCATGGCAGTGACTGAATTCATGAGTAGGAGTCCCAAGAACCCCATGTTGAAAATTTGGTGCCAAAAGTCAAAAAAATGGCCACGATATCCACATAAGCTGAAAAAACTCCTTTTATGCCATTATACAGCTTATCGGCATTTCTTCAGTTCACGGTTGGCTTTGAAGAGAGCAGACATGTTCCCGGTCCACCGATGATCATCACGCCAGGCTCCAGAGGTAGTATCGGGTGTGGGGGTGTGTGGGAGGTCGGGTTGCATAGCGGGTGGGTGCGGTTGGGGAGGGGTGCAGAGACAGCGAGGGACCTTTTCTTTTTACAGGATTAAAAAACAAAGACCATGTGATGCTTTTGGCATGCTGGGGTGGGCTCCCAGCGTGCCACCTGGGTGTTTGTGTGAGTGTGGGGGGACTGGAGCCAAGGTTGGGCACCCCTGTCGGCCATACAGTGTGCTGGGGGAGAGGGAGAGCATCAGCCAAGGGGATTGGGCACCCCATGGCACAGAAATAAGTAGGAGGAGGCATTATGCCAATGGAGATTGGGCTACCCCATTGGCAAATGAACTCAGGAGGGGGGCATCCCGACAGGGGGATTGAGCACCCCCCTCAGCTTTCACGGGACTCTGAGGTGGATGGCGACAGCCACCGCCATTTTAATTGATACGTTACACCAGGCAAGGCACGCCCTGCAATGATGGGTCACTCCCTCAATGAGGCAGCGAAATCCATTTCAGGTTGGTGGCACGCTGTCTGAACTAGTGTCAGCAGTGTGCCACCACATTGGGGAAAGCGGGCCAAGCCTCTAAATGCAGTGGGGGCATTGGCCACCACAGTGCCACACCTCCAAAACCCTGCTTCTCTCCTAAGCTGTACCATAATGTTTCTTGTGCATGCGCGCACGCAAACATGAAAAGTACTAAAGCAGACTCACATTGTGGAAAATAGGGTATCATACAAGTTAGTAGATAAGGGGCAAACTAAAATAGAATAAAAAAGTATAGGTCAAAGTGTTCACCACATTGATGCACTGCTGGTTTAAACCCAACCCTAGAAAATACTTGAAGACTCAACCTTACACTGTACGCTATTGTAAACACATGTTTCAGGCTTTTCTGTCTTTTTGCAGTTAATAATTTTTATTGAGTAGCTTCAACAAGATACAAACAGTATCACAGTACTATTTACTAGTACTTTATTAGTATTTCTTTGCTCCAGTTAAAAAACACAAAGCAAAGGCTGCCTGTAACCCATGGCTCACTGCGAAGCTCCTTACTCAGCTCAAATCAAGGGACCACCTTTGGGAGGTGGCAAAACCTACAGGCAAGCAATCTGACATCCAAAAATACAAGCATGCCCGAAACACCTGCACAAAATCCATCCGGCTAACGAAAAGTTCCTATTACAGAGATGCTCTCACCAACACCTGGGGCAATGGGAGAGCTTTCTGGGACAATATTAAAGAAGTTACAGGGAAGCAACCGAAAACCTCCCCATCTATGCTAAACATTGATGGGACCACTACCCTTGACCCTACAGTCATTGCAAATACCTTTAATGCTGCTTTCACCGACCTCAGTTCCATTCGGTATCATATCAATTCAGCGCAAAAAATTGAGCACAAACAATTCAGCGAAAACATCTCAGTGTAAATCATTCCAGCTAACAGCACATTTCAGCTCACAGCAATTTCAGCACAATCTGTATAAACCATTTTGTTGATTTGCTAAGGTTTCGTTTTTTGTCGAGCTGCTCTGGCAGACACTCTCCGCTCTGTTCTGTTTCCTCATGGCTCATCCCCCATTAAAGCGCGATTGATAATGGACAAACCTGTTATCTTTTTTTTTTTAATTTGTACAACTAGCAGTGCCACATCCTAGTGGGGTCCACAGTATTAGACAGTTCTGTGTGCATCCTTACCTCCACACTGAGGTAGATCAACCCATACTTCTGTTGATTGGACCCAGAGTTTGGCCAAGAAATCTCCCTCATGGTCCCAGTCCATAACTCTGAAACCGGCTAGTCTCAGTCTGTATCCCATGCTGGAGTGGACTGTGTGACTGGTGCAGCTGACGAGATCTTCCTCACTGTCCCCGTCATGACCCCTGCTGGGATTGGACAACAGCAATCTCTAAAATGTAGCCCCCAGAAGGCTTCAGCTTAAAACTTAGACACATGAATGAGTGAAGGTGTTCCAATTTAACTGTGCCTTGTGTGTGCATTTAATAGGGAGAATATTATGGTGCAGTGTATTTGAAAGAATTATGGACTTCTGTGATGTCTTTTATGAACTGAGCCAAGGACATGATTTGTGCTGAACACACTAGCACTGAAAAATGCAGACGGGGAAAATGATTGCGCTGTAAAGTAAACGCGGTAAAAGACCGCGCTTAAAAATTTTGAGCTCAGTTGACATGGAACCGTTCTGTTCTTCCCCCTGACTTTTTTTGCAGTTAATGACTCCACCTTATTCAAAACCTAGGCCCCCACCCAGTCTAATCACCTTCCTTTTTACTTCATATAGGTCAAATTGAATGAAGCCTGATGCTACATTACCAAAGCTATCTCCAAGTCCAGAACTAGTGGTGACTCCTTAGACCTTAAGCTGCTGTCGCTTACCCTTGAAGATGTACTACATCCGTTAACTAAAATTCTTAACCTCTTCCTTAGCCCGCAGTCAGTTCCCAGACAGATGGAAATCTGCCACTGTTACCCCAGTCCACAAAAGTGGTGATAAGACCAATCATACTAACTATTGACCAATCTCCATACTGCCCCCGCTCTCCAAAGCCCTTGAGCGTATCATTGCGGACCAGCTCACCGACTACCTGTACAAATATAATATTCTGTGCACACAACAACACGTCTTCAGAAAAGGACACATCACCACCTCTGCCCTCCTGGAGTTCACTGGAGCACTGCACAGCACACTGAACAATGGACACCTAACTGGGCAATCTTTATCGACCTGTCCAAGGCATTTGATACTGTCCACCATCAGCTGCTAATAGACCAACTACTGAACGCTGGACTCTCGCATGACTCTAGATTGTGGTTTAAAAGCTACCTTGAAAATCTCTCTCAAAGAGTAAAAATTGCAAACGCACTCTCTGATACTTTACCAGTTTTATTTATTTATTTTTATTTAGTTTTTGTTGACTGGGTAAGTGCATTAGACAAATCCTGCCTATTTTCAGGCACGACCCGGGAGAGGGGGATACAAATGAATGCCAACTGACCTTGAACCAGATTAAGCTGTTGGTGGTATTTTTAGTGAATGAGGGAAATTTGGCCAGGACACTGGGAAATTCCCCTACTCTTTTCGATAAGTGCCATGGGATCTTTACCATCCACCTGAACTACCACCAGAACAGGCAGATGGGACCTCGGTTTAACGTCTCATCCGAAAGACGACACCTCAGAAGTGCAGCACCCCTCTCATGCTGCACTACAGTGTCAGTATTGGATATTAACCCAAGTGCCAGATGTGGGAACTGAGCCCACAGCCCTCTGATCTCCTGGCTTCAGAGTCGAGTGTGCTACCTACTGAGCCACTGACACTGCTGCTAGCCACTGACACTGCTGCTGGTGTCCCCCAGGGATCCATACTGGGTCCACTTCTGTTTAGCCTTTTTCTAAATTCCCTTCCTCAACCTTGCTCGGGAACAAATCATTCTGTATACTGACCACGCAGTTGTTCTCTCTTCACACAAAGACCCTACACCACTTCAACTCAATCTACAGCATGGTTTCAGCTCTGTTGAGAACTGGTTTACTAATCATAAGCTTGTCCTTAATCACAAGAAAACAAAGTTAATGCTCTTTAGCAGCTGTCACAACCAACACACGCTACACCCCTGACTATTTCCACCAGCCAGGGGAATACCCTCGAACAGGTCCAATCTTTCAAATACCTAGGGATACTGCTTGACTCCAATCTATCCTACAGGGCCCACATTGACAGTGTAGCTAAAGCTGCTAATACGCGTCTAGGGTTACTGTTCAAGCACAGGCAACACCTCACCCCAGAAGCCTTGAAGATCACTGTCCAGAGCTCCGTGGTCTCCATTATTGATTATGGTCTTATCATTTATGGCTCAGCCACGGCAACAACCCTCAGACGCATATCAACAGCCCTCAACAAGGCCTGTCGGCTTATCACTGGAGCCCACCGTCTCACTCATACCTGTGATCTTTATGATCAATCCAGATGGCTCCAACTCTCCAACCATATTAAGTATCTCATCTGCATCATGGTGAACAAAATTAACCAGGGCCTCACCCCACCTGGTGTCCAAGTTCTGCTTTGCAATAGTACTAACCTGCGGAGCACCAGGAGATCCAAATCGCAGCTCCTGCAAGTTCCCCACTGTTGCACTACCCAGGGTCAACATTCTTTCACTTATAGGGCTCCCTCATGGCTGAATGGTCTCAGCACCACCATTTCCTCAGCTCCAACACTAGGTATGTTTAAAACCAGGCTCCAGCTTCATCTCACTGCCTCCAACTCCTGTGATTGCCTCACCTAAATCAGATATACCTGCCACCTCCAACAGCCTTACCGTGCCTCCCCCTCATAGCACTTATCTCCTACCTTACCTCTGCTTGTCTCCCCTCCACCTTCCAACTCCCACCCCCCTTTTCCCCTACCCCCCTCTCACAAGCAATTCTCCCTGTTATGTCTGACAATGCCTCCGGCTGCCATTATGCCCATCCTGCCTCCTGCCTCTCCCCCTTTGTTCTGTACCCCTCTCCTAGTTGTTGCTGCTCCGGGACAAACTATCGATAGTGCTCTCTAAGTGTGTTTTTAATTAATAACTGTTCTAATGTTCTGTATCACCCGCAATGTTGTTATTTCTGTTTTATCCTCTGTATTGTGCTTCAATTGATGTGGAACCTTTGTAAAAGAGCCTTGGCTCAAAGGTATTTGTAATCCTAGAACTAAATAAAATAAAAAAAAAATAAAAAGTTTTAAGCACATAAACACAATGCAACAAGATACAAACAGTATCACAGTACTATTTATAAGCACATAAACATAATGCATATATTGAGAAACAACTTAGTAGTCTTAAAAAAGTAAAATATACAGCAGTCATATTATGATCACTGTATGCTGAATTCCAATAGATTATCGTGTTTTAGATGTACAAGGCTTGCTGTTCTTTTCCGCAGTTCTGTGATCACTATGATGCAACAAAGTGGGTTTGGAAAGCAGATTGAGAGCAGGTTCAGGGCTTAAGAAAGCAGGGTTATTTTCGTGAGAGGCAACAGCCTAATTTTATTAATATTTTAAAAATGACTGTTTTTAATGAAAACAAAAAAAATTGAAAAATCAAACTTACACCATACACTATAACCACATACCTAACTTCAGACTGAAATTCTGTGTAGCCTAGAGGTAAGAGTAAGGAGCTGTGAATGATCTTGGTACATCCAGCAGACCTGGGCATAATTTCCCTAACCTCCACTTGCATACCCTGTGACTCTGAACAAGTCACATAACCTCCCCATTGCTCCAGGGTCACCCATGAAAACAAGCCTTGTGCCTAGTGGGACTTACCCGGTTACCAAAGAGTAAAACTATATACACTTCCAAACCATTTTTCCTGATTTTAAGGCAAAAAGGTTTATCTTTCTTTTATCCCATGGAAGTGGCTTCCAGCACAAGAAAGTGACTAGGCAGCATTTAATTTTCTTATTTTAAAATCTACACATTTTCACTAGTGTCACCTATCAAAGAACCATCCTTGGGCCAAGCTCTAACTAACATGAAAGTTTCAGGTTTCAACTCACACAGGGTGGGACTGGGGTGCAGGGGGGCCCACCTGGAAATCTGAAATTTGGAAAAATGAATAAACGGGCCTGGTGGGGTCATAGTCATATCAGTTTTATACTTCATTCTGGTACAAAGGATCTGGTTTTTGCACTTTATATTTTTCAGCAGTGCTCAGAGCACCCATTTACAAGTAAAATACTTGATAAATGTAAGGAATTTTGGAGATTGGAAGTTGAATAAGAGCTCAACTGGGGGGCTCCTGGAAATTTTCTGGTATCCAGTTGAGCCACTTCCATGCTATACTCACAAGTATTTTTCGTGGTATAGGTGAGCAAACGATGTCCTAAGACCCTACGTTTTTGTATTCAAACCCTCTAGAACTTTTAATTCAATGAGCTGACAATTACTAAAATTACAGTAGGCAAACATCCCGCTGACTGCGTGCCACATTTTCGGCTATTCTGTCCAGGGATAGCCCCATTACTAAGGTGCAAAAAAATAAAGGTTTAACATGGAAGTGCTTACTGGACCCTGCTAACAATAGTGGTGGTGGTAACACCAGTCAGTCTGTTATAAAATATACACATACATTAGCATACAATGCAATATATACACACAAAGAGCCAAGACCTGTTCCCTGTACGCTTTTGCCATATATCCCTGGAACAAAGTTGAGGAGCTTAATACCTTAGGTTCCACTGATGATTTTCTCCAAAAAGAATATTTCTTTGATGACTTGTGTCCATAGAAAATTAGTATGTTTCCTGTATACACGGTAATTATATGTGGATTTTCTTCTCCAAACTCCTATAACAAAGATCCTATTGGACTGGATAGCCTATAAAATATTAGCCATTATCTTGATTTGGTCTAACCTTGAAGCTTCAGGGGGTAAAAGAGTCAGTTGCAATATATGATTTGGAACAAACAAAGAAATAAAAACCTATATAATTGGCGATTTGACTGGAAGGTAATCCTCCTGCATTTTAACAACACCCACCTCATTACTTCAGAACAACCCTGTGGTTTAAATTAAAACTGAAGGGCTTTGGTATCTTTCCCTCTGTTGCAGAAGGTACTAGGCACTTATTCAAAAGTTTTTCTGCTGCTTCCTGACAATCTCTCCTGATTTTTCTTCCATGGTGCAGGACAGGTTGGAAGCTTCCCTGAATTCCTACCTGCTGGATTCCATGAAACTCAAGGAACACTAAAGAGAAATAGCTTGACATTCTCAGGTATTTAATTTAAATAATAATAATCATAATAACAAAACAAAAACAGTATATCCCAAATGATTAGAGTTTACTTTGTTACTTTTGAGAAAACTAAACAAACAAAAAATACTTAAACATTCAGCATATGTTTTATATATATATATATATATATATATATAGATATAGATATAGATATAGATATATTTATTTATTTAGTTTTTGTTGACTAGGTAAGCACACTAGACAAAAACAGATGCCTATTTTCAGGTGTGACGCAGGAGAGTACAATGAACGACAGTTTCATACAGAGAAACTCATATCACCAGATACAATCAAAAAGCAGTTCAGGAATTAAACACAGATTGCATAGAAAAGTATACAGACAATACTTATGGCTATTTGCATTTTCTTCCCTTTTAACTTCATTAATAGGTTGCATGGGAGCTCTTTTCCACATTTAATTTGTCTGCTTCTTAATACTTTACTGAAGTCATAATTCTCTATTTGTGACATCACAGTTTGTTGATGTAGAAACGATTATGAAGGCACGAACAGAAAACTGTGGCTTCAGCAAAGGATTAAACAGTAGGAGCAAGTCAACTGTGGAGAGGGTATCCTGTGTTGTTCACCTCCATCTACCAAAAGAAAAACAAAAGAAAAACATACAGAACATTTATCAGCTGAATTGTGTCTAAAAAGAATGTTAATTTCAATATTTCTCCAAAGCGACAAACTTTTGCAGTTAACAATTTTTATTGAATAGCTTCATCAACATACAAACAACATCACAGTACCATTTATAAGCACATAGTCACAAACTTACTGCAAACTCATGTCCGGGAGAGATGTTGAAAACACACACTTTTGAGTTATGTCTATACCCACATACTCGATTAATGTTTTGTGCTTCATGAATAAGGCAGAAATGGGATGTATGTGCCCTTATATTTTAATGACATCAGAACAAGAAGTTTAACACTATTCTGAAAATGGATACTAATTGGTGCCCAGCAGACAGACGGAACCAGCATTCACAGCTTTTTGACATATAAAATATCATCACACAAATGCTTCCTGCAACTAAAAAAACAATAATAATACTAAAAATTATAATAATACTTTAACGCCATTGAAAGTACCTCAGTGCTGCATAATGAACAACATATATGTGTGTCTGTTTATGAGTATATATCGGTATATACATATATATGTGTGTGTATCTGTAGTGATATATTATATATATGTGTGTGTGTGTGTGTGTGTGTGTGTATACTGTATATATACACACATATATATATATATATATATGTGTGTATCTATATATATATATATATATATACATACAATAGGGGTGAGTGGTAAATGAATGAGATAAAACAGTGTATCATCCACTGCAGTGTGATATTTTTACCCTCTGCTCTACTGTGATGATATCAGCCATTTACACACACAGGTCACAAAAAGGTCGTCACTCTAGGCAGCTTTCCCCTCAGCATGCAAGAAACACCTGTGCTGTTACCATAGACACAAATGCAGAACTACTTCAGAGGTCTCACTGCTGCGTACAGCTAACTCAGTGAGCATTACAAAACACACCTAACCCCCCCCCCCCCAACTTCCAGCTCATTACTGTGACTGCAGCCAGAATTCTAAACAGCACAGCTTCACAGAAAAGTCTAAACTGCTGCCTGCAGCTAACTGAATTACCACTGAAATACACTCTCACTTGTTCCTCAAACTCTGATTCTCACCCATTACAATTACTGTGATACACTCAGCTTGACTTCAGCCAGAATCCTAAAGAGCACAATTTCACAGAACACTCTGCACTCTGCCTGCAGCTAACTTAATTACCGCTAAAAACAGTATCAGCTGTTCTGACACTCAGCCTCACAGCTCATTACAATTACTGTGATGCTCACAGCTTCACTGCAGCCAGACTTCTAAACAATACAGCTTCACAAAAATATGTTTCTCACTCCTACCTAAAACTAACTCATTTAGCATTGCAAAACACACTCATGTGTCTCTCAGAGTTTATAACAGTGCCAGCCCATTCAGATAAGCTCACACACAGAATGAGCAAACACATAAACAGGAACAGAACACAAGAGAGCATAACAAAATTTCTAAAACTCTTGGGCCTATTGTATGTATCGAATACATGATGGGCAGATTGTGTGCTATGGCAAATATTGTCACTCCTGCATCATGAGCTTGGATATCTCACTCTGCAGGAGTGACAATATTTGCCATGTCACACTCATGCCCATCATGTATCGCATATATATATATATATATAAAATAACCACCTGCACTGGCCCCCCTTGTTTAACTAGCAGGGCTGCTCCTTTCACCACAAAGCATCTATAGGGTAAAAGAGAGAGGTTGGGGTTTACATAAGTTAACACAACATTAAACAATACTTTTTGGCAAAAGAGAAGTAGTGGCCACCATTAGATTCTATGGACCAGACTGTTATTAGCCTGAACAGTCAACCAAGTGTGGCTACTACCTGGCACACACCTGGTGGGACCATTTACCATGGTCAGCAACCCGGGTCCCTGGGAGAAAACGTTTGTTCAAAGTCATGCTAGGTTTGCACTTCTGGACAGGGGCACCCAAGTAAATTCCAAACACACAGAAGCAATAACAATACTGTCTAAACCAGGTTGGGATTCTAGAGTGTGGCTTTTATTCTCATAACAGAGTAGGAATAATCACAAAGCGAAGATGGACCCCACAGGGTTACACATACTGGTAATGCAAATTCTCCAGAGCATAGAAATTTCTGACATTCCCATTTAGCACAGGGGGATGGGGAAGACACAAAACAGCGAACTCTCTGGTTCTGAAACTGAAGACTGGCACAGCTGCCTGAACTAGTACTGTTCCCATTTTCCATTTTCCATTTCCACAGGGATGAAAGTAGTACATATGACCACACTGAGCACATCTAGGCTCAAATCTCTTCCAGCACCCTCTAGACTGGGGTGAACTGATGAACAGAGAATCCAAACCCTCCTCTCGGGGTAATTATTTCCATTAGGCACTGGCCACATGTACTGAATGAAAATTGTACTGGTGCCCAAACCGAACGCAGAGAGGTAAACTGATTACTCTAGATGGGGGTCTCCTACCTTTTGCTTCCAAATTTATACTCGGCCATTCATTTGGTTAATAACACCCTCACAGAAGAAAACTTGTAGATGCTTTCTTGCGATGTTTTCACACTTAACATACTACTGACACACCTCTGGGTGTCCAACTAAAAGTTCTGTACTTTGACAGTCACATACTTGACTCCAACATAGGCAGAAACTTTACATAACTCTGGGTGACTGGTCCCATGCTCAGAGAAATTCACCCTACTGTGTTTGCAGATGCCCCTGGGCTCTCCCAAAACAAAAGATTCATACTCACAACCAAATGAAGATGTCCATGGCAGCTTCACCATGAAGAAAGTGGAAACAAGGGGAGTTGCCCCTGAATCCTGGAGTTCATTCCCATCCCTCCTGGGATGGGGCAAGGGAAACTGTACTAGACAAGGTCTCCACCACTTCAAATACTGTCTCCTTTAGTTCTTCTTCTAGGGTGAGAACAAACAATCACACAAAGAACGGGGTAGCTCTCTATCAGAGCTAAAATTGAGGAGTTGCCCAGCAGCTGCAGCCTCTTCCTCGAACTCCCACTACAGAACTACTGAACATTCCAATTTACTCCCTAAGCCAGCTGGCCAAATGTGGCTTATGCTGCTGTGAGAGTTCCAAAATGACATCACCACTCCAGCTCAGCTGAGACTGAAAAACAGAGTGTGACAATGTGAAACCCATTTACCTGGCATTTCACAGACTGCCATCCCTGCCTTCCCCTGATCTAACTGGGATTCTAGTTACCCCGGGGAACAAGGGGGTAACACACACACACATATATATATATATATATATATATATATATATAATTGGAGACTTTTACTCTTTTACTTGCATATCTATCTATCTATCTACATACAGTATCTATCTATCTATCTATCTATCTATCTATCTATCTATCTATCTATCTATCTATCTACAGACAGTATCTATCTATCTATCTATCTGTCTATCTATCATCTCTCTATCTATCTACAGACAGTATCTATCTATCTATCTATCTATCTAGCTACAGACATTATCTATGTATCTATCTATCTACATACAGTATCTCTCTATCTATCTATCTATCGATCTATCTACAGACAGTATCTATCTATCTATCTATCTATCTATCTATCTATCTATCTATCTACAGACAGCATATATCTATCTTTCTACAGACAGTATCTATCTATCATCTATCTATCTATCTATCTACAGACAGTGTCTATCTATCTATCTATCTATCTATCTATCTATAGACAGTATCTATCTATCTATCTATCTATCTATCTATCTAGCTACAGACATTATCTATGTATCTATCTATCTACAGACAGTATCTCTCTATCTATCTACAGACAGTATCTATCTATCTATCTATCTATCTACAGACAGTATCTATCTATCTATCTATACATCTACAGACAGCATCTATCTATCTATCTTTCTACAGACAGTATCTATCTATCTATCTATCTATCTATCTATCTATCTATCTATCTACAGACAGTATCTATCTATCTAGCTAGCTAGCTACAGACATTATCTATGTATCTATCTATCTACAGACAGTATCTCTCTATCTATCTATCTGCAGACAGTATCTATCTATCTATCTGTCTATCTACAGACAGTATCTATCTATCTATCTATCTATCTATCTAGTCACTGTATTGCAGCATATTCTTTTTGAAAAATGCAATGAGAACAACCTGTGAAAAAAACCCTCCCCCCACCCACCACCACCACCACCACCACCAACCACACACATTTCTATGTTTATATTTACTGTTTGGTTAAAACAAGGTTGACAATTTCTTTTAAGGATTTTTAATTTTATTATTCTTTGGTAACCGGGCAAAGGTCCATTAGGCACCAGTGCCTGTTTTTTCAGGGGTGACCCGGTAGCACTGGGGTGGTTAAGTGTCTTGCTCATAGTAATAAATTATGCAAGTGGAGGTTGTGGGAATCAAACCCTCCTGTGCTGCTGCATGTACAAAGCTCATTACTCTAACATCTGGGCTATACTGCCAGCAAAAACACCCTTTTGTAGAGCATGTAATTCACCCTTCAATACTCACCTACAATACTTCCTAAAGATTAGTAGTACTCATACCTGGTGTATGAAACAGATAACATTTTTAATAATAACAACGTATCCATTATTAGCAGTAGCTCTGTATGTTTTCCTTTTATTTTCCTGTTGCTAGATGCACATGAACAACCGAGGATATCATCGCCACAGTTGATTTGCTCTTATTGTTCAGCCCTTTGCTGAAGTCACAATTCTCTGTTTATGACATCATAATAATTTCCACATCAAACTGTTATGCCACAGGCACACATACATGGCAGGGATTCCACTGACTTAAACTTCAAACCTGACAAGAGCACTGTGGCCTCAGCTTACTGCTGCTGCTAATCATAAATAGTTATTATTATTTAAAACTGTATCTGTCCAACCTAGAAACTGATAAATGTGATAATTAAAGAAACAAAGTAATAGATATCAATTCTTCCAAGTTTAAGACTTAAATTGATTCCGTCATCTTCCAACCAGCTAGGCAAAGTGACAATATATTACAAGCACCTGATTAGCAGTTGTGTATCACTATTGTATAAAAGTAATAAAGCTAAAAATCTGTCTTCAGTGTTTTGACTAAAAAGCATGTGCATTGACTTTATATGAATAATAAGAGGTGAAGAGGAAAATAATATAAAACAAGTTAGCAAGAAAACTTGAAAAGGTTTAAATAATGACTTGGCAGACCTTTATTTATGCACCTATTAATTTAATATCCATCATATAGATAGAGATCTTTCACTTTAAAGCGATATAGGCTGAGAATCCATTCAAAATACTGATTAAATGTCTTAGGATTGCAAGGCCTGAACCTCTCAGCTTCTTTGCTGTAATGATTTTCTGTCCCCCTCAAATGGTATTGCATTTTAGGAATTTGTGTCCCAAGTAATTCATCTTCAGGATGGTTGTTTCAGTTGCAGCACACAGTTTGGGTTATTTTTTGGCGAGACAGGACAGAGCAGTTTCACTTGAAAAGGACATCAGGTAAGGTCAGTCTTTGTGATACATTTTAGTAAGACTGGGTTGGAATGCCAGAACCAGCATTTTCCCAGAATAACTTTTTTTTTTTGCTATAATATACGTTGTAAAGACCAGAGTATTTTCAATCAGTTGACTTCTGTCTTTTCGTGTTCTTTGCAAGGGACCCTAGAGGTACAATTATTGTATTTCCTGGTGGCTAAACCAATATGCTGTATTAACTGATGTGAAGCACACACACACACACATATATGCATGCACGCACGCACACACACACACTGTCTCTCTCTCTCAAAACTGTGATGTTCAGAAATAAGATGTCAATAGTTGGCAATCAGATATTTTTCAAAAGCACAGAGGCCTTAAGTTTTTTCCCAACAGATATTACAAAAGTTGTACGTTAAAATACACAGATGTAAATCTGCATACAGTTGTTGTACATATACTGTATATAAGAGATAATAGTTTCAAACCTCTTGCAGAAAAAGTTGCTCTTAAAGAAGCAGAGAGCCCCGGGAGGACAACTTATATTTCCTATATATTTCCTTCCTCTAGTCTTCGTTACTAAAAGCATTTGTATAAAAACAGGATCCTTCATATTTGGACTACATCAGCCCCAGTTGCTTCCTTATATGTGATGTCATATTCTGCTTGTTACATCATAATCATTTTCATGGCAAACAATTGTTGATTCATACACAAAGGATTAAGGCTTCATTCACTTGTCACCTGTAGATAGGCAGCAGATGTGAAGGAAATCTGAGGAATAAGGATCCAATTTGCAAGTAGCTGTCGAAATAATAATGAAAGCGAGGAAGATAAACATCAAAAATATGTGAAACATGATGTGAAATATGAACAAACCTTCTGCTGTTTAAGGGTTAAAGTCATAAAGCACGCACTTCAACTGACTCCACGTTTCTTTTGTGTGTGCCTGTGTGTGTGTGTGTGTGTATTGGGGGGGGGGGGTGCTTAAAGTTTACTGGAATGTCTGTAGAGATTTCGATGAACAGCTCCTGTAGACCAAGGTCTCAAATTCTGTTTTTTATTTTCTACTGGAGACTGGAAGGAAAGTCCCACTGTACTCCATAAGGTTCTGCAATACAAGATATTCACATTTGTCTGAAGCATTAATGTCTGTCATAGGGGCCTTCTGTTTTCTATTTTCATCACAAAAATATGTATTACTGTTAGAGTTTATTTTCCTTTAAAATTTCGCTTTGTCTTATATTTGCATTTAAATGTATTTTAAGGGAAGTCTACATCCAGTTACATAGCTCATCACAATTTTCTGACAAAGACTTTCTCAGGAATAGTGATTTTATCTAAGACCAACCTAAAATAATCATACACCTTTTTAATTTGCAATAAAACAGTACTACCTTAAGATTCTTTAATCAGTAACTAGTTTTCTTGCTAGAGGGTAAAATATATAATTTTTTAGGCAGATGCTTTCCATTATGGCTACCAGGTTACTCAGTATTTACATTAAAGGTACCAAAAAAATAAATTAAAAAAAGAACTAAAACCCCAAACAATGATTGTCATCAAAGAACACCTTTACATTATATGGGGCCAGATATTCAAAAATTTGCCCCGGGGCTCAAGTAACACTGCCCGGCAGGCAAACTTAGCACCGAGCAAAAAGCAAGCTATATTCAAAAGGAATAGCCCGGGGCAAACAGCTTCTGAATATAGCATGGGAATGAGGCCGGGCAAACTGGGCTGGGAGTGCAGGGCAAGCGTAGCCCCTGGAGTAAGACAGTTCTGAATATAGCAACCAGGAAGTACAAACCACAACAGCAACACAGTGCACAGTGACGTGAAGGTAGGTAGAGGTGAACTATGTGGTCAATGTATGTGCCAGCAAATGCCTGGACCCAGTACAGCTGCAGGCAGCAGAGGAGTGAAAGAACAGTGTTCAAAACTGTATAATATTCCCTGAACCATTAGCGCCGCGCTAACATGTTAGCGTGGCTTTAGTACGGAGCTAAGCCATTTGCCCAGTGCTAAACTTTGCCATGTTCAAAAGTGACATGCAAATGAGCCTACTTAGGTAGTCTCTGGGCAAACATCCAGATTAGCATCTTATTATGCCCTGATTTGCATGCAGTTTGCCCAGCGTTACTGCAGGGTCCCACAGCTCCACCTGTAGGGCAGTCTGAAAGTACAGAGGCTGGCCAGGTCTGGCTGCAGCTCCACCTGTAGGTCAGTCTGACAGTGCATGATGGTAGCTGCAGGCTATATGTATGCAGTACAGCATAGCAGTGTGTACCCCAAGGGACAACACTGCATAAGCGCAGGTGGTGGTGGTGATGCACGCAACTGTCTCACTGTTGTGTGACCCACAGATGCTGCACCTCTGGCATGGGATGCTCATAGTGACGTAGACATAGCCAGCTGAGTGCGCTGTGGTGTATGTGCAGCTGTGTGGTATGTGACTAGGGGGGCATGTAAGATCGGACAGGCACACTGTTATTGGGGTATTCCCAATAGTGGCCCATATGCACTGCATGCTGTGTCCCAACCTTGTGGCTGCACCTGGTCTGTGGTGAGACCTGGACACCCATACACCCTCCCCATAACACCCACCATGCCTACAGTGCTGCATGTGTGTGCTGGCATCTGTTGGTCGCCACAGACATATGGTCTGCAGGTGTGTGCTGTATGACCACACTACCATGGTGTCCCCCGGGGGCTGGGTCACCACATACTGCCTGACATGGCTGGGACTGGAGGCAGCAATTGGCATCATTGTGGTGCCATCAGTGAGCAGTGTGTTTCCTCCATGTCTGGCTTTTTCTCTGTGTCATAGTCATATGTTAGGGTCGCTCAAGGCCACACTAATGCTGCACTAATGCCGCACAAGGCCACAATGTCACGCAAAGCTGTTTGCCCAGAGTTAAGACCAGCTTTTCCTGGGCGGTAATTTGTACCATGCAAAGGGTCGCGCTATGTCATGCTAAACACCTTAGCATGACACTAGTTGCTGAATATCTCATAGCGCCTGTATTCATGTTCAGTTTTCCCCTTGCATATATTATGGTTTGCCCAGTGCTAATGTGGTTTGCACGCACTATTTGGCCTTTTGAATATGGCAGACCCGTGCTAATCCCACGCCAAACCCGTGCAAACGGTTTGCGCACTGCGCAAAGCTTTGACTATCTGGGCCCATATGTATTAACATTTCTTTGCTGGCTGAATGGCAAATCTCTGAAGGATGTGACAGAAGTATTTTTAAGTCACTGGAAGGCTTGGGTCACAGTGGGAAATCTGAAGCATTTCTTTGAATGGACCAGCGTGGTTGTTTGCAAGAGAAAGGACCCCCGTCAGCTGAGCAGATTGTCCTCTTTTACGTGGGGTGGTGGTGGTGTGTGAATAGAATAAAAAAAAAAGAAAGATTTTGAAGTCTTCAGCAGTCTTCAAAAGTCAATCACGGGCTAACGTTTTAGAAGAAAAAGAACTTCGGATTTGGTTGCTCGGAATCCCCACTGAGTGACACACTGCAGCTTCATTTTGAAAGTATTTACAGTGTATTTTAACATTAGCATTCATTTGCTCAGGGTAATCCTACTGAGATGTAACATCATTTCAGCAGGGTCCTGCTCCTGCTAACTATACAACACAACAGGAAAACTACTGAAGTTGAGGGGGGGGTACTTAAGGTCCCGCATTGAGCCAGCCACTGTAGCAGGATTCGAACTTTTGAAATCTTCTGATTCACATGTCGCACTTGAACCACTAGACCAATCTGTCCAAACGTTTAAGAACTGGTTCTGGAGTGCCTGAGATACTGTATAGTGGCATTGCTTTGAAACGAAACTTGCACTGAGCAACATTTTTTCAATACCCCAATGAGAATTACAGATATAGTCAGTTATTGCATGGTGTATCCAGGGCTCCTCCCCTGAGTTTCACTGGTAATTGGGAACCGGTTGTATGCTGAATATGAGGTAGCTGCTAATCCAAATTACAAATGCACCTGGCCTGGAAGGGCTCTGTAATGATTGGCAATCTAACATTTCAGGCAGTGCCACTGGAAACTGTGAAATCCCTTCTACTGAGCGCAAAGACAATGGTATGATCATAATGGACTCAGTGCTTAATCACTAGCTTGGAATTTGAACTGTTTCAGTTTCTGGAAACTCCAAAGATCCACATTGCTCCTTCTGCTGAAAATAAATCACAGCTCTTTTTTGTCGATTGTTTCTAGAATCGGGGTCACTGGAAAAGTCCAAATGTCCAACTAATTTGTGTGCAGAGTTGGTGGTGGTGTGTGTGTGCGTTGAGGGGCTCAAAAACTTCATTGAAACCACATTTTGAAGACATTCATTTTTTTAATGAATAATTTTTGTTTGTTTGTTTCACATTATATACTTTGTGGTTATGTGCTTATAAATGGTACTGTGATGGTGTTTGTTTCTTTTTGAAACTATTTAAAAACAAGCACTTGTCAATGCCGAATGTTGATTGCGTTGGTCTGTTGAGCTCGCTCACTGCCCCTCTGTCACTTGCTCAGTCTGTTTCTCCCGGTGCTGCAGGCTGCTCTTTTGTACTGGGCTCCTGCCTGAGTTGGCAGCTTTTTCTGCCCACTAAGAAATCTGCAGCTGTCCCGACAGAGCTCCGTTGAGGTGGCTCACTCCCCCTCTCTCACTTGCTCATTCTGTTTCTCCTGGTGCTGCAGGCTACCCTTTTGTACTGGGCTCCTGCCTCTGCTGGTGGCTTTTTCTGCCCACAAAGAAATCTGCAGCAGTCCCAACACAGGTCTGTTGACTCTGCTTACTCCCCCTCTGTCACTCACTCGTTCTGTTTCTGCCGGCGCTGCAGGCTGGCCTTTTGTACTGGGCTCCTGCCTACATTGCCGCCTTTTTCTGCTAACAAAGAAATCCGCAGCATTGACAATAGAGCTCCGTTGAGCTCGCTCACTCCCCCTGTCTCACTCGCTCATTGTGTTTCTCCTGGCGCTGCAGGCTGCCCTTTTGTACTGGGCTCCTGCCTGCATTGGCACCTTTTTCTGCCCACAAAGAAATCCGCAGTTGTCCCGACAGAGCTCCATTGAGGTCACTCAGTCACCCTGTCTCACTCACTCAGTCTGTTTCTCGTGGCACTGCAGGCTGCCCTTTTGTACTGGGCCCCTGCCTCTGTTGGTGCCTTTTTCTGCCCACAAAGAAATCTGCAGCAGTCCCTACAAAGTTCCGTTGAGCTTTCTCACTCCCCTTCTCTCACTCGCTCATTCCATTTCTGCCAGTGCTGCAGGCTGCCCTTTTCTACTGGGCTCCTGCCTGCATTGCTGCCTTCTTCTGCCCACAAAGAAATTTGCAGCAGTTACAATAGTGCTCCGTTGAGCTCGCTCACTCCCCCTCTCTCACTCATTCTGGTTTTCCCACCACTGCAGGCTGCCCTTTTGTGCTGGACCCCTGCGTGCATTGCTGCCCTTTTCTGCCCACAAACAAATCTGCAGCAGTCCCAACAGAGCTCCGTTGGCACCTTTGTCTGTCCACAAAGAAATCCGCAGCTGTCCCAACAGAGCTCCATTGAGGTCGCTCAGTCTCCCTCTGTCACATGCTCATTCTGTTTGTCCTGGCACTGCAAGCGGCCCTTTTGTACGGAGCTCCTGCCTGCATTGACGCCTTTTTCTGCCCACAAAGAAATCCGCAGCAGTCCTGACAGCGCTCTGGTGAGTTTGCTCACTCCCCCTCCCTCACTCGCTCTCTCGTTCTGTTTCTCTCAGTGCTGCAGGCTGCCCTTTTGTACTGTGCTCTTGTGTTGGGGCCTTTTTCTGCCCACAAACAAATCCGCAGCAGTCCCAGCAGAGCTCAGTTGAGCTCGGTCACTCCCCCCTCTCACTCCCAAACACTGATTTTCCACAGCGACTGTGCTATTCTCCGGCAGGAGTGCAAAAACATATTTTAGCCAGGATGTGAATAATGGCAGCTGTACTGTTCATAAGAAGGTGTAAAAAAATGCCACTGTTGAAAATATGGCATGAAAATATTACAAATTTGCAAAGTTACAAGAGTGCGTGGAAACAGTTCAATGCACGCTTGTAACACAGTTGTGTTATGGAGTTTCGTCACCAAATTTTCAACATAGGGATTTTAGGACCTCTGCTCATGTACAGTGCCACTGTCATTTTTTTTTAATTTGTCCCGAATCCTGATTTCCCACAGCGACCGCGTTATTTTGCCCCAGAACTGTGAAAACACATTTCAGTCAGGATGTGAAAAATGACAGCTGTACTGCTCATAAGGAGGTGTGAAAAAATGGCAGTATTGAAAATCTGGCGTGACAATATTACAAATCTGCCAAGTTACAAGGGTGTGTGGAAAGTGTGCAACACACACTTGTAACACAGTCATTTGATGGGCTATCATCACCAAATTTTCAACACAGGCATTTTAGGACCTCTGCTCATGAACAGTATCACAGTCATTTTCTTAATCTGTCCCGAACAGTAATTTCCCACAGCGACCGCGCTATTCTGCGCCGGAAGTGCGAAAACACATTTCAGCCAGGATAGGAAAAATGGCAGCTATACTGTTCATAAGTAGGTGTGGGAAAATGGCAATGTTGAAAATCTGGAGTGAAAATATTACAAATTAGCCAAGTTATGAGCGTGAGTGCAAACTACGCAACGCACGACCGTAACACATTCATTTTACAGAGTATCATCACCAAATTTTCAACATTGGCATTTTAGGATTTCTACTCATGAACAGTGTCACTGTCATTTACTTAATCTGTCCCGAACACTAATTTCCCACAGCGACCGTGCTATTCTGCGCTGGAAGTGCGAAAACACATTTCAACCAGGATGTGAACAATGACAGCTATACTGTTCACAAGGAGGTGTGAAAAAATGCCAATGTTAAAAATCTGTCGAGAAAATATTGCAAATTCACAAAGTTATGAGCTTGCGTAGCAACTGTGCAACGCACGCTCGTAAAACAGTCATTTCTTGGATTATTTCCACCAAATTTGCAACATGGGCTTTTTGAGAGCCCACCTCATGAACACTGGCACTGTCGTTTCATTAATCAGCCCCGAAAGGTGATTCCATGCAGTGATCGCGAAATCACCTTTTGGGGCCGATTTACGCCATGACAGTTCCAGAATTCATTAGGAGGGGTCCCAACAACCCCATGTTGAAAATTTGGTGCAAAAATTCAAAAAAATGACTGATATATGCATTAAAGTTGGGAAAAAAAACATTTAATCCATTATACAGCTTACCCGCATTTCCTCAGTTCGTGGTTGGCTTTGAAGAGTGCAGACGTGTTCCCGGTCCACCGAAGATCGTCGTGCCGAGCTCCGGAGGTAAGTATGGGGTGAGGGGGGTGTGGGGAGGCAGGGTGAGCAGTGGGTGTGTGCCGGTTGCGGGAGGGGGGCAGGCAGACCTCCGAGGCACAGTTTCCTTTCTTACAGGTTAACAAAAACATTGCGGGACTGTTTTTTATTTTACAGGGGCATGTGGCACGCTGAGGTGGGCTCCCAGCATGCCATCAAATTCATTCTTTTGCTGGGGGGGCAAGCTGTAGCCGATGGGGATTGGGCATCCCCATCAGCACACAAGGTGGTGACATTATGCCGACAGGGATTGGGGCACACATCGCAGACAATATAAGCGGGAGTTTACATAATGCCGACGGGGAGTCGACTCCCCCATCAGCAACATACACATTGGGGCACTGAAGCTGATGGGGATTGGGGCCCACGTCGGCAAATAAACATGGTGGGGGGGTTATTATTGTTTGCGAACAAGGTAGCAAACCGCCGCCATGTTCACAAACAATATCAATGTGTCACGATCCCACCCTGCAATGACGGGTCACTGCCTCATTGCAGCAAATGGCTTACACTGCAATGACGAGGCAGCCCCTGATTGCAGCTGCTGATTTTTTAAAAGTTGGTGGCATGCTGGCTGAACTAGTGTCAGCAGCAGCGTGCCACGGCATTGGGGGATGCTGGACAAGCCTTTAAAGGCGGTTGGGGCATTGGCCAGAACAGTGCCACGCCTCCACAACCTGCTTGTGGAGAAAGCTGCCGCAATATGTTTCTTGCGCATGCACACAATCAACATAAAAATTATTAAGTGAAAAAAAAAACCTACAAATCATTTACTATGACCCAGATATTATACTAGACATCAGCTTTTGGACAGTTCAAGCAGCAGTGCGAAGGAACTGGGCAAACATGTCACCCTACATTTTCTTTACTGTAAAAGATTCCAGACATTGAAATTTAATTTGGTGGTAACATGTTCTAGTTCCACCAAAATCTGAGTATTTTATAAATGGTTTAATTTCATGTTTTTTTTTTCAAGAAAAATGCAATGTCCGCTGATTCAATTTCCTTTGTTATGCTGATTGCGCGCATGTGCAAGAAACATATTGCCGCAGCTTTCTCCAGAAGCAGGTTGTAGAGGCATGGCACTGTTGTGGCTATTGCCCCAACAGCCTTTAAAGGCTAGGCCCACTTCCCCCAATGCCGTGGCACGCTGCTGCTGACACTAGTTCAGCCAGCGTGCCACCAACTTGTAAAAATGTAGCCACTGCAATCAGGGGCCGCCTCGTCATTGCAGCGTCAACCAGTCACTGCAATGAGGGAGCGACCCGTCATTGCAGGGTGGAACTTTCCAAGTGCAATATTGTTTGTGAACATGGCGGCGGCTTGCTGCCATGTTCACAAACAATATTAAGGAACCCCCCCGTGCCGAGGAGGTGCCCAATTCCCCTCGGCAGCATGCACCCCCCCACAACAGGTTGTGTTTGCCAACAGGGGCCCCAATCCCCGTTGGCTTCAGTGGCCCTGCCCTTTGATGTTACTGACGGGGTGCCCACTCCCCATCGGCATTATGTCCCCCCATTTCATATGTCAATGGGGGAGCCCACTCCCCATCGGCATAATGCCCCCCCCACAAACACCCAGAACATTTGTGCCAAGAGGGTGGCCAATCCCTCTCTGCTTTCGCGCCCCCTTAGTGCCGGGCGGGGTGCCCAATCCCCGTCGGCATGATGTGGCCCCCTCCCTTTTGTTGTGTGCCCATCAGTGCCCAATCCCCGCCGGCTACAGCTGCCCCAAGAACTAGCCCTTTGGCATGCTGGAAGCCCACCCCTGCATGCCACATGCCCCTGAAAACAAAAAACGGTCCTGTGACGTCTTTTTCTTTTTTTTTTTTAACCTGTGAAAAAGGGAAACGGTCCCTCGGCAGTCTTCCTGCCGCCCTCCCATAACCCGCACCCACCCACTGTGAACCCTGCCTCCCCACACCCCCCTCACCCCCATACTTACTTCAAGAGCTCGGCATGATGATCTTCGGTGGATCGGGAACACGTCTGCACTCTTTGAAGCTGACCGTGAACTGAGGAAATGCCGGTAAGCTGTATAATGGAATAAATAGGGTTTTTCCCAACTTTGATGCATATCTCAGGCATTTTTTGGAATGTTGGCACCAAATTTTCAACATGGGGCTTTTGGGATCCCTCCTCAAGAATTATGGCACTGTCATGGCGTTATTCAGCCCCAAAAGGTGATTTTGCGGTCACTGCGCAGAATCACCTTTCAGGGCCGATTAACGAATGACAGTGCCAGTGTTCATGAGGTCGGCTCTCAAAAAGTCTATGTTACAAATTTGGTGGAAAAAATCCAAAAAATGACTGTTTTATGAGCGTGCGTTGGGCAGTTGCTACTCATGCTCGTAACTTCGCGAATTTGCAATATTTTCATGCCAGATTTTCAACACTGGCATTTTTTCACACCTCCTTATGAGCAGTACAGCTGTCATTGTTCACATCCTGGCTGAAATGTGTTTTCGCACTTCTGGCGCAGAATAGCATGATAGCTGTGGGAAATCAGTGTTCGGGACAGATTAAGAAAATTACAGTGACACTGTTCATGAGTAGAGGTCCTAAAATGCCTATGTTGAACATTTGGTAACGATACTCCATAAAATTACTGTGTTACGTGCATGCGCTGCACACTTTCCATGCACCCTTGTAACTTCTCAGATTTGTAATATTGTCATGCCAGATTTTCAGCAGTGGCATTTTTTTACACCTCCTCATGAGCAGTACAGCTGTCATTTTTCACATCCTGACCGAAATGTGTTTTTGCAGTTCCGATGCAGAATGACGCGGTCGCTGTGGGAAATCAGTGTTTGGGACAGATTAAGAAAATGACAGTGGCACTGTTCATGAGCAGAGGTCCTAATATCCCTATGTTGAAAATTTGGTGATGAAACTCTATAACATGACTGTGTTACAAGCGTACGTTGGACTGTTTCCACGCACCCTTTTAACTTGGCAAATTTGTAATATTTTCATGCCACATTTTCAACAGTGGCATTTTTTCACTCCTCCTAATGAACAGTACAGCTGTCATTTTTCCCATCCAGGCTAAAATGTGTTTTTGCACTCCTGCCGGAGAATAGCATGGTCGCTGTGGGAAATCAATGTTTGGGACAGATTAAGATCGAATAAGTGAGAGGGGGGAGTGACCGAGCTCAGCTGAGCTCTGCTGGAACTGCTGCAGATTTGTTTGTGGGCAGACAAAGGCCCCAACGCAAGAGCACAGTACAAAAGGGCAGCCTGCAGCACTGGGAGAAACAGAAAGAGAGAGCAGGTGAGGGAGGGGGAGTGAGCAAACACTCCAGAACGCTGACAGGACTGCTGTGGATTTCTTTGCACACAGAAAAAGGCATCAATGCAGGCAGGGGCCCAGTAGAAAAGGCCAGCCTGCAGCGGTGGGAGAAACAGTATGAGCGAGTGAGACAGAGGGACTGAGTGAGCTCAACAGAGCTCTATCAGGAGTGCTGTGGATTTCTTTGTGGGCAGAAAAAGGCATCAATGCAGGCAGAAGCCTCGTACAAAAGGGCAGCTTGCAGCGCCTGAACAAACAGAATGAGCGTGTGAGAGAGGGAGACTGAGTGACCTCAACAGAGCTCTGTCGGGACAGCTGCTGATTTCTTTGTGGGCAGACAAAGGTGCCAATGCAGCCAGGAGCCCAGTACAGAACCGCAGCCTGGAGTGCCAAGAGAAGCAGAACGAGTGAGTGACAGAGCAGGAGTGAGCGAGATCAACTAAGCTCTATCGTGACTGCTACATATTTCTTTGTGGGCACAAAAAGGCGGCAATACCAAATATCAAACCTGTTACTCCCTCCCTCTATTAGCAAACTTATTGTTCTCTTGAAAACTGTAAAATACAGCTCTCAGTAACACATTGAATGCAATGTATAGCTGATCTTGATACTGCAATATTGTATAACTGAAAAAACAGTAACCTTTAGCTGCCATTCTATGTCTATATGTATTAAGTGTTTATGTTTGTTTTTCTGACACGGAGCCTTTGTAAATGAGTCCCTGACTCAAAGGTTGTAATCCTAAAGTCTGTTAAATAAATAAATAAATAAAATAAATATACATGAAATGGCTATACAGTGTACAGATTACAGTTATGAAACAATATAGAGACACCTTGAGCCACGCCGGTGACCCAGGTTTGGGAACGAGCATGGGCCACCGGGGGACTGCATGGGAGAAAGAGGATTGAGCATCCAGAGGACATCTCTCCTCTCTCTGGGGTGGGATTCAGGCTTGCCTGGCACTGCAATGGCCCCTGGTGGAGACCAGAGGTACTGCGCATGCTAGGGGGCAACACATAGTGGGATGAGAGCTGTGGCAAGTGACCTGATGCCATTGCACGGCCACTCTCTCGAGGGGGGCCGGGGATCGAGGGCATTAACCAAGCACCAGAAAAACCCTCCAGCTGCCTGGTGAGATGACGAGGGCTTCTGCGGCGCACCCACATCCCAACATTGGCCCTGTGCACCTAGGGATCCCCATGGCCGACCCAGCAGCAAGGTAGGTCCCACTAATCCTGGTACCGGCTACCAAGGGAGGGAGGACGGGTGAGCCGGGGGGCTGGACCTGCCAAGTCATCTGGGGGGGGGGATGTCCTGGGTAAGGGTTCAGACAGGGAGTGAGAGGCACAGCCCCGTGGGCACCTCCAAAGAATGTCCAGGCAGTAGGAGTAAGAAATAAAGTAATAAAAAAAAAAATGAAACAATATAGATAGAAGCATAGACAAATTGCCTCCCTAATAACTTTTAGAGGGTGTCTCAAATATTCTCGACCTCTCACCACCCAATTGTGGAACACTGGCCCTTAACATATTGGGCATATCTAATATGGAAACTCAAAGTCAGAACTATGAAAAATCTTTTTTTTGGGGGTGAGGGCATGCACTTCCCCCACACACTCTCTTACACAACCATATCTTGAACATTGGTGAAAATTGCTCCCTGTGAGACGTCTACCCTCCCCTAAAACTTTTTTTTAACCAAAATTACTTTTGCTGAAAAGTACCCCACCACCACACACACACACACACACGCACGCTGAAAACTGGTGCTCTAGTTTTATATAGTATGTCATTGATAGAGCATATAGACCTAGAAACATGGACAATGACGGCAGAAAAAGACCAGTGTCCAGTAAGTCTGCCCGTAGTCCCCTCTCGAATCCTGGGACCTGTTGTACATACAGGGTAGGGTACTGGCTCTTACAATCTACCCCCTGTCAGCTGTGGTCCAGTGTGCATTTTAGCCTCTTTGCAACATCGCCAGAATAAGACACCTGATTCTCCCGGATGATCTTCCATCACTGGTGCATGCTTTTGTGATCTCCTGGCTCGACTACTGCATTGCCCTCTACCTAGGGCTAACTTGGGGTGATCTCCGCCGCCTACAGCTAGTGCAGAATGTGGCAACTGGGCTGTTGATAGGCCTTTCGAGGTCTAGTCACATCACACCTGTGCTCTGCTTTTTGCACTGGCTGCCAGTTAGGTGGCACATCACCGTCCAGGTCGGTTTGCTGACCTATAAGGACTGCAGCCTGGATACTTGCAAGACCTTCTGCGGCTCTACTACACCTCCTGTCCTCTCAGGTCAACTGATGAGGACCTCCTTGTGATTCCCAGGATATGTTTAAAATCCTCTGGTGCCCAGGCATTTTCATTCATGGCACCAACCCTGTGGAGTTCATTTCCTCGATATATCAGGGAGGCCCCATCAGTAAATGACTTCAAGAGGGAGCTGAAGACATCTTTTTAGAGAAACCTTTGCTTAAGTTAGCTGGCCTGAGTTGTATGAATTAATTATACATATTATTTTATGTATTATTTGTGTATTTGATGTACTTTTTAAACTGTTTTAAGTATTCTCACTTGTGTAGCACCTTGAATTGCAGTTGAGAAAGTGCACTGTATAAATAAATGAACTAAACTAAGCGATGCTGCGGAGTAATAGTTTTGTTTTGAAAGCTGTTAAAGTATTCACTTGATTTAACTGAATGTTGAAAATAACTACAAATTGTTTGTGCAATGCTGAATACATTAGAAACGGTTCTATTACCATGTAAAGTTTTGTGTACTACAAGATTTATAGTGTGTGCATAGCAGGGAACACGTCATTAACCTCCATTTATAGTGTGTGCACAACAGGGAACACGTCATTAACCCCCATCACTGATGGCTTTCAACATGTTTCTAGCATTATCAGTCGCATCCATCCCAGGATTTAATTTGTTTGTATATGGTTATTCGTCATGGCCTTTATATTAAACTCGACATTGGCAGCAGTATATTCTCCCTCAAACACAGCAACATGCAAAAGAGCTATTTTTGTAAATGCACTGGAGCCATCAGTGTCCAAGTCAGATCCAGTCCCAATCTGCACCTGCTGTTCATTTCCGGTAAACTGCTACCAGTGAGCTCTTAAAGACAAGTACGCATTAAATGCACCAGTGCTGATCCAGGTGTTAGCTATGATGTGGACAAGACCATTTTCAGCAAGTTTATTCTTTCATATATCTGGTTTTTCACTGCAGTATAGGTGAACGGTAAACAGTACAGTTAACTGTAGAATGAGATAGAAATATGGAATGGAGCTCACATAACTTCACAAGCCTTTTGAAACCAGTCTCTTCAATGACATCGAAAGGTGGGAGGTCAGGTGCTATTATCTCACCTATGCATGTTGTTATTTTTCAAGAGAGAGGGTGAATATAATAAAAAAAACTGCCTTGATTCAAAGGCTTGCATTGTAACTGTTTGTTTCTGCATTATCCCTGGCTATCTGAACTGCAGAATTTGCAATGAAATGCATTTTTTTACCTGGTTCCACAAATCAGTAGTGGTTAGATGGCTTGTTTGTCACCCTCGACTAACGCAAGCTTTGCAATGCACACAAATAGCTGTTGTGAAGTTGTCTGGATGCAAAATAAAATGTTGCCATTCATCAGAGGTGACCCTGGTGGGGGAACATGACTTATGTGAATAAGATGAAGAAGAATGGTCTTTTTTGCTGAAGATGAAGATTTTTTTTTGTTAACAATTGGCAAGAAAAAAACAGAAGAAGAAGATGGTGATGGAATAATGACATCACTAGAGTTACTGCCATTTCTATCATCTGATAAATCTGTGGCATTTTCAATGTCAGTGTCATTAGTTGCAATGCAAGTGTTATGTGAGGTAGATGAACTAAAATCAGAATTAGCTGGTGTTGCTGTGATGGTGGTGGTGGCATTGAATTTGGCACGTTGACTCAGAGCAGCAGAATACGTGTTCCATTCTTCAAAGATGATGGAGATAGTGGTAATAGTGGTGGTAGAAGTGGTAATAGTAGTGGTGGTAGTAGTGGTAGCGCCAGTGGTTGGTCTTTCACCATTTCATTAGTACTTGTGCTAACAGCAGCAAGGGTGTAGGCAGGCATACTCACTGTACACATTTGTGTACAGTTTTGTTGAGTGCCTGTCACAAACCCTATGCCTTTCTGTTAACATTTTCATTCTAATCTGTAGTATTTGGGTTAGTGTAGGCCACTGAGGAGTGTCTCTGGTTAAACTTCTGTTGTTTAGGAGACAGATACATGTCTGACCTCTTTAGAGATTAGAGGAATCATCTGATAACAATACGACTTGTTTGGAAGGGGTACTATTTGGAGAGGATGTGTACATTTCTTTATGGGGGGTGTAACTGTTGGAGCTTGTGTGTACAAAATGGAAATTTCTGGCTATACCTCCGAACAGCAGTTGCTTTGCTGGGAATTGCTGCACTAACAGGGGTACTGCTGCTGCCATTGGTATCTTCTTTATTGTTATTTGTTGTGAAACGTGCACTTGTACTGCATTTCTCAAAAAGGGGGAAGCAAGCTTTTTTGCAGCCAACAATTGTCTGTTACTGATACTATTACCACTAGAATGTGTTAACTGGCTGGCAGATGAGGTGCAATATTTTTGTTTAATGCACTGCATTAAAAAACTTCAGTTCTTTGGTTTAACAATATGGCCAGGTCTAGTTTACTTCACTCCAGATGGCACTGTTGTTCTTGGCAGAGTACAAGGAATATTGCTGTTTTCCTCATCGTAACTGCCGACTAAAGCTTTATTTGGTCTTTTTTTGCTCATGGTAAGGACCCATCTCTGAAAGGACATAGATAGGGAGGAGGAGGTGCAAAGAAGGGCAATCAAAATGGTGCAGGGCCTGCATCAGAAGCCCCATGAACAAAGGCTTAAGGATTTAAAATGTACTCCCTAGAAGGCAGGAGGGAATGGGGGGGGTATGGGTTATGATAGACATTCAAGTACCTAATAGGAATACACACGGTACAGGAAGGGAGTAATTTCCAAAGAAAAAGATGCTCAAGGACAAGGGGTCACACTATGAAGCTGGAGGGGGCGAAGAGGAAACGTGAGGAAGTACTTCTTCACTGAGAGAGTGGTGGACTCTTGGAACAGCCTCCCAGAGGAAGTGACAGGGGCTATAACAGTCACAGGATTTAAGAACGCATGGGATAGACACAAGGGAATCTTAGATGCAAGTGGTGGATGTAAACTGGAGTCCAAATAGGGACTCCGGTGGTACTATAAGGAGGGAATTTAGGGCAGACTAGGTGGGCCAAGAGGTCCTTATCTGCTGACAACTTTTATGTTTCTAGGTGATAATTATTGAAATGGAGACACTGGTAAAAAAAAAAACACAGAGCTACAGTGCCCCTAGTTTGTTTCTTTTTTGCCTTAATGGGCACACTGGGCAACATGCACAAGGTAACTGGTGCTGGGCGCCACTAAAGTGTCTCAAGAACTGATTTATTTTCAGGTCACACTGGAAAAGATTTACAAGATAACTGTCACAGTGCAGTTCACTACTATGGTGCCTCTTAATACCTTATTCTTATTTAATGATCACAATGAGAAAGACACAAACGGCGATTGACCCTCTGCACCACTATGGTGCCTCAAATTGATTTTATTGAAATAGTCACACTGGGGAAGACTCACAAAGTGACTGACCCTCTGCAACTATGGTGCCTAAAGATGACATACTTTTTGAGTTTGCACATGCATGGCAAGCTCCTTGGGATACTAGGTTTTGAGGGGTGTGACACTGTGTGCAATGCAGAGTGCTCTGCAAGGGGTGCGACAGAATCACACCAGTCCTCAGCCAGGCTGGTTCTGACGCTGTCTTGCCTGAAATGGTCTGCACTTGAAGAGAAATAGCCACACCACTCAGGAGATGGCTTTTTCCTTTCATCTGTAGGTCACCACAGAGCAAACAGCTGTTTGCGTCATGACGTCTCCGCCTCGCCACCCCACTGGTCCCTGCCTGAAAGTTGGGAGGAGGCACTTTTCTTGTCTGCATCCTCCATGTCCCACTGTCTCTGGCTCTACAGTTTCTCCCACCCATACAGAGCAGGCCACAGCCTAAGCCCCATACGGCTGGAAGTATTTAGTGCCTGAAGGCACTTTTACTCTAAGTACGATCAATCGCGCTGGCAGACCCCCCTCCTCCTGCCTGCTGACATCGGGGAGCTTAGTCCCTATGTCAGCCTGTATCCCCCCTCATCCTTTAATGTGGCACACTTGGAGCCCATCCCACTGTGCAAAAACCTGCTGTGGTGTTTCCGACACTGGAATGCCCACTCCCAGTGTCGGATGCACACTCCCCACATGTCCTCTGACCTTGGGGTGCCCAATCCCCAGGTTGGCATGGATCTCCCTTTGATCCCCCCAACACACTGGGAGCCCACCCCAGTGTGCCAAAATCCATAGTTTCCCTGTAAAAAATAAAATAGACCCTGTGGCGGAGTTAGGCTACACCCTCAGCTATGACTGATGGACCACTTTTCTATCTCCTTATTTCCGAGTGACAGTTAATACTTTTCTCTTTGCTTTTCTTCTTCCCCCCAACCTAGGTTGACCACTTAGCGTAGCTCTTTACTATCCCTGCTAAACTTCCTACTAGTTCTCTCTTTTCATTCTTTTTCCATTTCCATTCATCCAGTCCCTGGAATGATGCCAAATACCCAGAGAGGTGTTGTGCAAAGTGCATAAGTGCATTTTGTGTACAAAAAGCATGAAGGCTATTTTAGATAGCAGGAATGAATACAGTTAATAAAGTCTTTTTAAAGAAAAATGAGTCAGAAGTCATATAAAACAATAATAATGTCATGGTTAGTACAGTTATAAGAAATCCTAAAGGTATTTTCATAAATTCACATTATAAACTTGTTATTGTATAAGGTTCTATGTATAAAAGAGCTTAGTCACTGTGGATCAGAGATATAGAGAGTCAGTATCTGTGGAGATATACACTGTACCTTTAACTGAACCAGGAAATCCACTGACACAAACTCCCTCCCCCTTGGTTTTGAAACAACATGTTCAGACATGAAACAACATGTCCAAACATGTAAGGGCTTAGTCAGGTGATGCCCACCAAAAGATATAAATACCTCTTCAATTAGTTCACTTGAGTTCAGCCCAGTAGGGCTCAACCCTGAGAGAGAGAGAGAGGAGAGAGGTTCTACTGCTATTGTAGACAAGCTGTTGAATGCAGATGAGAAGGGTCTTAGGAACTCTAAGATCCAGGACTGTATTATGGGAGAAACTATTGTTGCTAAGTAGTGATTTTCTTTGAAATTTTTGTTGTTTTCATTTATTATTTTTCAAACTTTTGAAAAATAAATATCACACCAAGGTGTGGTAAACCTGTAAATTATCCTCGTCTGACATTTATTATCACACGCTGTGACAAACTTGGTGTCAGAAGTAGGATAGTACTGGTTGTCCAGAGAAACAAGTGGGAGACCAGTATCCAGATACCATCCCTGGTATCCAGACATAGCGGGCAAAGAGCAGGATGGCATACATACAGGTTCTCGGTGATTCTAAAGATCTATTGAAGGAGGAGGGGCTTCCCGGTGTGTGTGCCAGAGCCCAGGTGAGGAGGACCAGAGAGGAATTACTAAACAGACTGGAGTTCGATGGAGTGCGGAGGTGGACCAGCACCGGAGGGAGGCGGAGCACCACTGCCAGGTGCTGATGGAGGGTTCCCAACCAGAGGATTTCATGGTGGAGGCAGAGGACCAAGATCCATGGGTTCTAGAGGAGGAGGAGGAGGACCCCTGATGGAAGCTTTGTTGCCAGTCACCTTTTAAATCCCATTGTTGTCCATGTTTCTGGGCTGCTGCTACTTGGAGGATGATGAGATGAAGGCCCCAGATAAGACTATTTCAGGACATTTGCACACTGGAGTGAAGACTACGAGCAACAGTGAAGACACCATGGTGGTTGAATGGACTTTCCCATGTTTTAAACCCCCTGTAATATGGTATGAAATGTATAACATGATTATAAGAAATGTATAACATAAAAGAAATGTCTATACTGTATGATATAAAATGAGGAACCTAGGATCATGGAGGATCTAGGTATGGGGTGGAACCTTTGATTAGGCCCCTGAGTGTAAACAATATGTTAGAATGAGGTTAGAGCTGGGTACAACTCGCCCCAGAGAAAGTTGTGGTATAGGCCTGAACGGCTGCCCTGATAGCTAGATGGAGGAAGCTCGAAGTCATCATGAAACTGCTGTGTATTACTTCCTTTTTTTAATGTAATGATGAAGGTATGCTAGTGGGTGCACAAGGTTTTGAAACTATGCGAAGTGATGGGCTCTGAAAAGATGCCAAAGTGATGGATTCTGAATTATGTTAAGTGATAGGTGCTGAAACAATGCCTATTGATGGGTGCCTGATATTACATATGATATGTCTGAGTTGTAGTAACCAGAGTGAAATAGTTAGGGTATAGACAGTCACTACAGACCAAAATTCTCTGAGAGCACATATGGGTACTGTGCTGAACTGTATGACAGTCCCAGAGTAATGTTGTGAAAGTATTGTCGTATTGCAGTAACTTGGTACGGTGGGCAATACTAAAAATAGCTGAATTAAGGAACCCTGGGGTGAAGCTTTCATAGTGGGTGAGAGAAAGTTTCAAGCAATCCCATTCTACTATTTTGGTTGAATATGACTGAGTGGGAGTTCTTGAAAAAACAGTATAGTTTTGAGAACTGTTTTTTTCTTAAGGAGGGAGCTGTGTGGCGGAGTTAGGCTACACCCACAGCTGTGACTGATGGCCCACTTTTCTATCTCCTTATTTCTGAGTGACAGTTAATGCTTTTCTCTTTGCTTTTCTTCTTTTCCCCCCTACTCTAGGTTGGCCACCTAGCATAGCTCTTTACTATCCCTACTAAACTTCCTACTAGTTCTCTCTTTTCATTCTTTTTCTATTTCCATCTATTCAGTCCCTGGAATAATGCCAAACACCCAGAGAGGTGTTGCGTAAAGTGCATAAGTGCATTTTGTGTACAAAAAACATGAAGGCTATTTTAGATAGCAGGAATGAATACAGTTAATAAAGCCTTTTTAAAGAAAAATGAGTTAGAAGTCATATAAAACAATAATAATGTCATGATTAGTACAGTTATAAGAAATACTAAAGGTATTTTCATAAATTCACATTATAAACGTGTTACTGTATAAGGTTCTATGTATAACAGAGATTAGTCACTGTGGATCAGAGATAAAGAGTCAATATCTGTGGATATATACATTGTACCATTAACTGAACCAGGAAATCCCCTGACACAAACTCCCTCCACCTTGGTTTTGAAACATGTTCAGACATGAAACAACATGTCCAGACATGTAAGGGCTTAGTCAGATGATGCCCACCAAAAAATATAACTACCTCTTCAGTGAGTTCACTTGAGTTCAGCCCAGTGGGGCTCAGCCCTGAGAGAGAAAGGAAAGAGGTTCTACTGCTGCTGGAGGCAAGCTGTTGAATGCAGATGAGAAGGGTCTCAGGAGCTCTAAGATCCAGGACTATATTATGGGGGAAACTACTGATGTTAAGTAGTGATTTTCTTTGCAATTTTTGTTGTTTTTATTTATTATTTTTTGAACTTTTGAAAAATAAATATCACACCAAGGTGTATTAAACCTGTAAATTTGTCTCGTCTGACGTTTATTACTGCACGCTGTAAAAGACCAACGACATCTTTTTTTTTTAAACCTGAAAAAAAAGAAAACAGTCCCTCGTCATTTCTGCTGGCCTCCTCAGCCAACCTGCACCCTCCCAATGAGCACCCTTCCTCACCCATATGTACCTCTGGAGGTCAGGAGCAGCGATCTTCAGTGGACCGGGAACACGTCTGCACTCTTCAAAACTGACCGCAAACTGAAGAAATTATAGTAAGTGCTATGATGGCAGTGAATGGGGAAGGGGTTCAATTTAGGTTGATATCTCAGCCATTTTTGGGAGTTTTGGTCCAACATTTTCAACATGGTTTCTGGACCCCCTAATTATGAATATCACTGTCATTTTGTTTCTCGTCCTAAAAGGTGATCTTATGTCGCTGCATGGAATCACCTTTCAGGACCAATTAACAAAATGACAGTGCCGCTGTTGATGAGGTGGGGTTCCAAAAAGACCATGTTAAAAATTTGGTGAAAACATTCCAAAAAATGACTGTGTTGCAAGTGTGCATCACACAGTTTCTACACACATTCATAACTTCACCACTTTTTCATATTCACTCCAGATTTTCAGCATTGCCATTTCTTCACACCTCCTCATGAACAATATAGCTTTCATTTTTCACATCCAGCCCTAAATGTATTTTTGCACCTGTGGGGCCGAATGGCGCACTCGCTGTGCAAAATCACCTTTTGGGATTTAGTAATGAAATGATACTGCCACTGTTCATGAGGTGGGCTCCCAAAAAGCCAATGTTGAATATTTGGAGCAAAAATACCAACAAACACCTGGGGAGTTAGGATTTCCAACCATAATGCCCACCCTGTTCAGACTGAAAGGCATCGGGGTGTGTGACTTGGGGTCATCGGCAATAATGCTCACCTCATTCTACCCCCATCCCCATCCTGCAGCCACTGATAGGCATTAAGGTGTACCATAGGGTCTTCAGCCCTAAAGTTCATTGCATTCTCCTATACTGCATCCATCTTAGCTTATTTCTTTATGGAATGGAGTGAGTGTAAGGGCTGAAGACCTCAAGGCACACTGTGACACTGGTCGGTGTCTGCAGGGTGGGGTGAGGTGGAATGGCATGAGTGTTATGGCCGACAACCCAAAGGCACACCCCCAACACCTGTCAGTCTCTGCAGGGTGGGGGTGGGGGTTGGCATTAGTTCAGTACTTCGCTGCCACTTCCTATTCTGCATCTGTTTAACTCCTGCACTACCAATGTCAATACCAGCTAGCAAACATTCAGCATTGACAAATACTTGTTTTTCTAATGAAGTGAACCAGTGCTGGAAGAACGTAAGAAATTTGTGTTGAGAGTGATGCCTTAAAATGCAAGGCAGAGGAATATACACAGAAAAATATGGGAGGAATGTACAACAGCAATACCAACAGCGAGCTCTCGGCATTGACAAATGCTTGTTTAAATGGTTACCCTCAAAAAGACTCACAAGGTAACTCTCGCTATGCAGTGCAACACTATGTTACTTCTCAAGTACTTTTTTTTTAAATGGTCACACTGGGAAAGTTTCATAAGGCAACTGACCCTCTGCACTACTACAGTGCCTCAAAGAACTGATATTTTTATGTGGTCACACTGGGCAAGACTTATAAGGTAATTGATACCCTGCAACTACGATGCCTAAAAAAGAAATGTTTTTTCCCATATGTAGTTTTTGTGGCTTTTCCCTTTTTTCCTTAACCCAGGACTCTGGCAGACACACGAGTACGAGCACGTGGAGGTGCACACACACGCCGGGTACTGGCTCGGCCCCTTCCACCCCACCCCTGGCAATCACCGCCACACCCTCCCACCTATGCTTTCCACCCAACTGGAGCCTAACTATGGGGGGGGGGTGGACAACCTCCCAGGGAGGAGAGAGCTGCCATTGACTGCTCAATCCTGCTCCCCCTCATGCTGGCACCCAAATGACTCAACGTCATTCCTGAACATGGGTCACCAGCGCGGTGTGAGGTATGGCATCCAGTGCCTCAGCCCTCAGTGCCACCGGGCTGGCCAGAATTTTTTTTAAATGGTCACACAAGGAAGATACACAAGGCAACTGACCCTCTGCTTCACTACTGTGCCTTAACTAACTTATTTTTTTTAAATGGTCACACTTGGAAAGACACACACGGTAACTGACCCTCGGCATCACTATGTTGCCTCAAGAAACACAGAAATATAGAAATTAATGGCAGGTAAGAACTACTTAGCCCACCTAGTCTGCTCATTTTTCCTACCTACTGAAACACCACAGACCCTACTTGAACTCCAGCTTTCCTCCATACTTAGCACTAAGGTTATCTTATGCCTATCCCATGCCTTCTTGAATCTCACTACAATTTTTACCCCTACTACCTCTTCTGGGAAGCTGCTCCAGGCACCCACCACCCTTTCTGTGAAGGGAGGGGAGGGAGGGATGGGAGAAAAGGCTGTCGAGGGGGGTCCGATAAAGGAGAGACTCAGTCTCTACCCCCCTTGGGAGCTGGAGGAATGCAGGAAAAGGCCGACTGGTAAGGTGCTGACCAGGGGAAGACGGAATCCCCATGGGAACACAAGCAGGGGAAATGGAAGTATACGGAAAGGGTGGAAGGTAGTCCTGCTAAATGCCAGGAGCTTGGGCAATAAAATGCCTTAGCTCCAGGCAATGCTAACTGAGGGAGAGGTGGATGTGGCAGCAGTCACTGAGACCTGGGCCACAGCAGGGCATGACTGGGACCTGAACCTGGAGGGTTACTCCATTTTCAGGAAGGACGGGGGAGGGAAGGGGAGGAGGGGTAGCAATAATACTCAAAAACTGCATTGGCATAGGAGGAGTGGAGGAGGCGGAGGGAACTGTGGAGGTGATTTGGGTCACCTTGATAACAAATGAGGGCAATTGAGTAAAAATAGGACTGGTGTATAGACCCCCTGCACTGGCGGAGTAGCTGGAGGAGAGTCTGGTGGCAGATGTTGGGCGACACTGCAAATTGGGCAGGGGAAGGGTGGTGGTGTTGGGGGACTTAAAAATGCCAGGAATGGACTGGGAGACTATGACATCCTCGGTGGCCAGGGAACAGAGGTAGTTGAATGTCTTTCAGGATGCATTCCTAACTCAGCAGGTGGGGGGAACCGATCAGGGAGGTGCAGATACTGGATGTGGTCCTGGCAGACAGTGACAAGATTGGGGGCCTGGAGGTAAGGGACCCGTTGGCGGGGAGTGACCATGCCATGGTCTGGTTCTGCCTGGACCTAGGAGGAGTAGAAGGCTGCACAAAGACGGAGGTAACTGACTTCAGGTGGCGGATTTCAAGGAAATGAGAAGGATCCTTAAGAAGCATTTGGATGGGATTGGGCCAGACACGGACACTGACAGTAGGTGGGAAATCATCAGGAGGGGGGTGAAGGATGCTACCAGCACCTGTGCAAGAGTAAGACAAAAATGTGGTAGGGCCCATAAACCCTGCTGGTGGACCAGGGAAGTTCAGGAGGTGGTGAGGGAAAAGAAGGCGGCTTATAGGCATTTCAAGTGCTCAAGGAGTGAAAAGGATCGAGGGGAGTATGAGCTGATGGCCAGAAGGGCCAATAGGGTGGTGAGGGTGGCTAAGGCAAGGAAGGAGCAGAACCTGGCCAGGGAAATTAGGAGAGGGAATAAGGGTTCTTAAATAAATTAGGAAAACGAAGGGTGAAGGGGCAGATTAGCAGGATTAAAACAGGGAGGGATGGGCACAAGATCCAGGGAGCAGGCTGAGGTACTAAATGAGTACTTCACCTCAGTTTTCACCAAGGAAAATAGGGGGCTGCATCATACATGGGAGAAGACGGTGAAACTGAGGCGCAGACCCTTGCCGATCGTTGGGTCTGGGGAGAGGGTTGGCCATCACTGGCAGGAGGGGGGAAGGCAAAGCAGGGGGACGAAGTAGCAGAGGTGGAAATCACGGCAGAGAGAGTGAGGGAAGCCCTCAGGTCCCTTAAGATGGAGAAAGCACCAGGGAAAGATAAATTACATCCCAGAGTGCTGAAGGAACTGGCGGATGTCCTGGCAAAACCCTTGGCGGAGCTTTTCAGCATCTCTCTGAGGACAGGGTGAGTGCCCCAGGACTGGAAGGTGGCGCATATAGTGTCTAGCCACAAGGGAGAATCAAGGGAGGTGGCAGGGAACTACAGGCCCGTCAGCCTGACATCGGTGGTGGGCAAGGTGATGGAGGGCATTGTCAAGGAGAGGCTAGGGGCGAACCTGGAAAAGTCGGGGTGCCTGGACGATAGTCAGCATGGATTTGTTCTAGGGAAATTGTGTCAGACAAACCTTGTGGAGTTCTGTGACTGGGTGATGAGAGCCTTGGACCTGGGTAGACCAGTGGACGTCCTCTATCTTGACTTCAGCAAGGCGTTTGACTCTGTTCCTCATGGAGGCCTGTTGAATAAGCTGGGAGAAATGGGGGTGGGGAACCAGATGATCCGATGGATAGACAATTGGCTCCAGGACCAGAACCAGATGGTCGTGGTAGGCGGGATAGTCTCAGCCCCAAGGAGGGTCATTAGTGGGGTCCCTCAGGGATCAGTCCTTGGGCCCTTCCTGTTCAATGCCTACATCTCTGACATAAGGAAGGGTATCAGGAGTGAGATGAGTTTTTTTGCGGATGACTCAAAACTGGAGGCAGTGGTGGATGGGGAGGAGGGGAGGGTGGCCCTACAGGGGGACCTGGAGGCTCTGGAAAGGTGGTCTAGAAAGTGGAAGCTGAGGTTTAATGCAGGGAAATGCAAGGTACTGCATCTGGGACCCAGAAACCTGGGATAAGAGTACATCCTGGGGGGGGGGATGCTACAAGTCTCAATGGCTGAGAGGGACCTGGGAGTGCTGGTGAATGTCAAGATGAACAACTCTGAGACTTGTAGGAGGGCAGCGGCCAAGGGCAACAGGATGCTGGGATGCATTGCTAGGGGGATCACCTCCAGAAGGAGGGAAGTGATACTCCCCCTGTATAACTGCTTGGTGAGGCAGCACCTCAAGTACTGCATGTAGTTTTGGAGGCCACACTTAAAGAGGGACATTGAACTCCTGGAGAGGGTCCAGAGGAGGGCAACCAAAATGATCTGGGGCTTGGGGGACAGGACTTATGGGGAGGGGCTTGAAGAGCTACATATGTACACATTGGAAGAGAGAAGGGACTGGGGGGACATGATAGAGGTTTTCAGGTACATGAAGGGGTTAAATAGGGGAGGAGCAGTCAGGGTGATCCGAAGGAAGGGGGGGGGCAACTAGAGGGCATGAGTGGAAGCTGTAGGGGGGGATTCAGGAGAGAAAGGAGGAGGTGCTACTTCACTGAGAGGGTGGTGGAGCAATGGAATGCGCTACCCAGGGGGCTGGTGGAGGCTGAGATGGTGGAGGGGTTCAAGAGGGGGTGGGACAGGTACAAGGAAATGGTTCTGGAAGCAAAGCCCTGTGCAGTGGGAATATCCAGAACTGGGAAGGGAGAAGCCAGAGAGGGCGATGGGTACAGCAAGGTCAGCTCCCAGGGTGGGGGATGACCAAACGAGCAGACACGAAAGACCATTAGGCCTATTCTGCTGGCATTTTAGTATGTTAGTAAGTACTTCCTTACATCTCCCATGAGCCTGCCCCCCTCATAGCATGACTTCTTGCTCTTGAGTATCTTTTTCTCAGAAAAATGCTTCTCTCTTGAACCTTGTTTAGACCTGTGAGGTATCTAAAAGTGTTTATCATATCTCTCCTGTTCCTTCTTTCCTCCAGGGTGTATATATTGAGGTCCTTCAGTGCCTCCTCATAGGGCTTTCGATGCAGACCCTTCACAATTTTGGTTGCCATCCACTCGGTTGCCTTGACTCTGTCTATGTCCTTTTGGTTATGTGGTCTCCAGAACTGGACACAGTATGGGAAAGATTCGCAAGGTAACTACTGACCCTCTGTACCACTACAGTGCCTCAAAGAACTGATTTTTTTTAAATGGTCACACTGGATAAAACACACAAGGTGACTGGCTCTGTGCACCACTACTGTGACTCAAGACCTTATTTATTTATTTATTTATTTTCTATACAGATTTTTATGCTCCTCCATCTCCGGGCAACCAGGGGCAGTATTTCAGCCCTGTAACTCTGGCCCCAAGCCCAACCGCCACTCTCCCTGAGCCCCCCCCCTTGGCTTGCCCCCATGGTGGGGCCAGGAAGGGAGCTCTCCCTCCCGGAGCACAAATCCAAATCTGAGGTGAGTGGTGCGGAGGACGGGCAACATGGAGTCGGGTATCATGAAGCCCCTGGCCAGCATCATTTTCCATTTTCCTTGGCCCCCTCGGCATAAATAATAATAATAGCTTTATTTCACAAAAGCGCCTTTCAAATATCAAGGCGCTTTACAAAAGATTAAAAGAGAATAATAAGACAATAAATACAATGTAAAACAAACAGAAATCAACAGTGTGAGCATGCGATTGTGGGGGCACTCGCACACCACACCCGCCGGCTATATGCCTCCCGACCTGCATCGCCCACCAGAGAGCGATTGGCAGGTGGGACAACAAACCCTCTTTCTCCCTGAGAAAGGAGAGTAGTCTTCCAGATGCTCGATCCCCTCACACCCCCGCTGACCCCCAGCAGCCTAGGCTCGTTCCCAAACCCAGTTCGCTGGCGTGACATGCGGTGTGAGATACAGAGCCCACAGAGTGTCCACACCATGAGTCTGCACTCTGCAGTCCAGTTTGTGTCTCTGTCAACTATCCCCACCCCCTCCATCTGTAGTGCTGTTTGTTTTGTTTTGTCTTTTTTGTTTTTTTGTTAATTTAGTAGTAATGGACCAGTACAACAGCACAACTCTTTCTCATTAGGAAAGCAAATTGCAGAACTGGCCAGCACTCCCCTGCAAGTTTAATCATCCCCCACGGTCTGACTATGCACCCAGACCCCACTTTGAATTGTTCACACAGCCTGTCCCTGTTGTGAAGGTACATGCTACATGCTCCCTGCCTATAGCCTCCTGGTCACATGCTCAACTCACCACTGCAGCCAATCAGTTGTCAGGTTTTCAAAACTTCCCTCTCGTGGCTATGTCAGCAGCCCCTTCCCTGCTCCAGCCGCCTCCACTCACTGACTGCCTCCTCCAGATCAGCTGACATGCATGCCTACCCCACCCATGCCAAGTGAAAGTGAAAGGGTCTGGAACCCCAGATTAAAAACAAAAGAACACATAAGTGGGAAAAAAATGGCAGAAGAACACACACCTGATATTTTTTGCACAAATATGTGCAAAATATCCAAGCACATTTAGCTGCAATTGTGCCAATCAGTAGTTGTGTTGCACAGCCCTACATAGAAATGCTGTCCAGAAGCTGGCCTGTCATTGCAACGGTATTGCTACCACATGCAATGCTAATGATGTGTGCTCGGAAGTGAATCTGGGGAGTTGAAGGGCCAGCCGGGGGGGGGGTAGGAGGAGGATTAAGCATCTGTAGGACTGCTCTCATCTTCGGGAGGGGGGTTGGTGGCCGGAGCTCAATGCTTGCCTGGCCCCTGCTAGAAACTGGGGAAAGGCAGACTGTGCCAGGAAGATTGGGAGGCGTGACAGATCATGGTGCACATCATACGGGAGTGTGTGGGGTGCACCATAACGTCACTGCACACCATGCCTCCCCAGGGATGAAAACCAGAAAAAGAGTGTGGTGGCAGGACGGAGAAGAGCACCCACAAACCCTGCACCCAACCAGCTGGGTGCGAAGGCTAGAACTGCATCCATTCTGCAGTGGGGCTTAGGGAACCCCACTGACCCTGCCAGGGCAGGGGCGCAAACCCTGGATGATGACAGCTGGTAGGTAAGTCCCGGCTGACATCTGGATGGTGTTGCTGGAGTGTTCCTCTGAAGGATGGCCTACCAGGAGAGGGGGAAAGAAAAGAAATGCTGTCTGGTATTCTGCAGAAAAATAAAATTCCAAAAAGCATTTCATAAGCAGAATGGCCATTCACAGGAACTGCACCAGTGGAATTCCACATCTGGTGCAGTTCTGGCCTTAAGCCTTGGGCCCTTGACTTGTCCAGCCAGCCTTTAATGGATTGTTGTATAGCATGTTCCTCACTCTTGGCTAAATACAGGCAGATGCAGATGTCTCCTCTGCCTGCATCTGCCTGATTGTGCCAAATCTCAGAAGCTCTAGCACAGTCTGTTTTGGGCACAGACAGGAATTGAAGAGGCTTTTGTTCCTGAGACCACATACTGTGCATGGGCTAAGTTATGGAGAAACTTGTTCAAGTAATGTCCTTATTATTGTCTGTGGGGTGAACTGAGAGCAGCCACTATAGCAAATATTTAAGGGTAATGTTAAAGTGCTCTAGCGAGTCCTGTAGTTTGGGGGCTGGGTGAGAACTGTCAGGCCTAGAGCCTCTGAGCTGGGTGATAACTGGAGGAGGGGTAGCAGTAAGGACTGAGGCCTGATTTTTAAACTTACCTATGTGTCTCTTCACATAGACTGCCTCATCATCTGAGTTACACAGAGTTAGAGTAGGGTGTCTTATTTGGGGCCGTCTTCAGAATGTCCATAGGGCCACCGCAGGACTCCAGAGGACTTTGCCACTGCAGGTATCAGATAAGCTACAGGTGTAACTAGTAGACATGTCGGTATAAGGAACCCCAGTAACTCTCTGTTTAGGGCACACTAACATGACACATGTGTAGGTTACCTGACAGACTGTAAGAGGTAATGTATTGAGTACTTAGTAAGCTTCTTGTATTTTAACTGCTAAGCAAATTACAATCCTTACCTAACCTATCTAGGACAGGGGTACAAGGAACCAGCCAAGGGGAGACAACCAGATAACTGAGTAGGTATTTTAGCAAGGCTGTCTACATAGGGTAGGCCAATTTGACTGTAGTTTAAGGGTACTGGACAGATAGTGGAAATAAGGTTATTATCAGCGGTCCAGTAGTTAGGAACGGACACTGCCCCATTTACAAGACCTTTGCAGAGCTCCATGTTCAGTTGGTGGCAGCAAGAGAAGAGATATCTCAGCTGCATCTCTGGCTCAGCTAGGGCCCACACCCTGACTACCCCAGAGACCCACTGGCCCAGAGGACTGAAGAGTGGTTGGGATGGGGAAGGGTGGCAGAGCCAGCCACAAGGGGGTTGACCAAACTCACATCATCATAATAGCAAATTCCATTGTGCCATTGGAAAAGGCACAGGTACCTGACTTTTTGGGAGGGGGACTCTGAGTCAGTCAGGGGAGTGGACAGGATGACTTAGTGGCACCAGGGGAGAGTGAGTGAGGGGAAGTCATCAAGGACTGCCTTAGTCATTGAGGGCTCAGTGATTGGGCATTAGAGAAGGAGGTGGGCAGGGCAGAGGGATGGTCAGGTGCCTTCCTGGTGAAATCAGCCATCAGGGTTATATATAGGATAGGGAGGATGGTGGAGAAGAAAGAGAGGAAGCTGGAGGTGCTGGTACACTTGGGAACTAATGATCTGGTGAACTAACCCGTGGAGAGAGTGAAGTGGACCTTTCAAAGGCTGTGGGACAGACTGAACATGCGCTCAGATTCCCTGGCTTTTCTTACATGGTCCACCATGAGTGGGATAGGGGGAATGGGAATGACAGAGTGAGGAAAGAAGAGCTTGAGAAGTTTAATAGGTGGTTGAAAGGATGGTGTCAGAAGGAGGGGCTCTACTTTGTGGGGACTGGGAGGGCTTCGGTGACAGGAGGCTCTTTAAGGGTGACAGCCTTGACCTGACAACAGAGGGGGCCAGTGCCCTGGGACAGAAGTTTGATGTCTACATTGGTGGAGACTTAAACCGACTGCAGCAGAGACTAAGGTAGAGGAACCACAGAAAAAGAAGAGTGTGTGGAAAACCCAGGTAATGCTCCACCTGAACTGGGTGCTTGTAACAGTGGGAACGGTAACAGAAAAGTTGGAGTTCAAATTAGTTTAAGGGCAGAGGCCGAGGGAAGGGGGCTCATAAAGCTTACAATCAACAAGAAAAATATGAAATTAAGGAGACTAAGGAAAAATAAGGGGGTGGACCAGAGAAAAGCAAGAGGGGATCAGGGGAAAGATGGAAAGTGGTCTGCTTTAATGCCAAGATTCTGGGAAATAAAATCGGTGAGCTCCAGGCAATGGTGGCAGACACAGAGATGGATCTCATAGCCATCACAGGAACTTGGCCCACAGAGACTAATGACTGACACCTGGCAGTCCCCGGCTACATCATGTTTAGGCAGGATACAGGTAAAGGAGAAGCGGGAGCCCTATATGTCAAGGAAGGCACTAAAGCAGTGGGTGATGGATCCGACAAGGAGGAAATGGGGAAACAGAACTACTATGGGCTCACTGTGGGCTTCGCTAACAGCAGACTCAGGTAAGAAACTATGGATAGGGGCTGTCTGTAGACTACCAGGGCAGGGGGGGAAGAGTGAGACAGAGAACTATTGGCAGCAGTAGAATGGGGGTTAAAATGGGGAGGTGATGGTGGTGGGATCACAAATCTTCCAGATATTGACTGGGACATTCCAGCAGCTAGGAGCACCAGACAGCTTTTAGGGATTGACTATAGCTATTACTTCTGATGCAGCTGGTATTTTAACTGTTTTAAATGTGATGGCAGCATTTTTTTATCTGCATTATTCATTTTGAGTTGTTGACCTACTGATCTGTTTAGTTGCTCACTGTTTGTTTCATTTGCCTAGCTATACTTGTATGGTGCCCTGAGCCTCAGGGGAAAGGTGCCATATAAATACATTTACTCCTACTAATACTACTTGAAGTCAGGCCCTGCTAGATACATTCCAGCACTGCCTGCTGGTGCAGCTGTTTAAGGAACCAACTAGGCAGGCTGCCAGTCTCAAGGTGGTGCACACCAACTCAGAACTGGTAATAGGATTGTGGGTAGGAGAGCCTCTAGGCTCCAATGACCATAATATGATTTAGTTTGAGTTGGCCCTTGGGACTAGTAGGCCCTCTTCAAAGGCTGAAGTCTTGGATTTCAGAAGAGCATACTTCAACCGGATGAGAGGATTTAGTCCAGGACAAGTTTGATGGAGTGGATAGCAGGGAGTAGGGGAAAGATGGGGAGTAATTAAGGGGCCATTCTCGAGGCAACATAGTCAGGCATGAGAATGGTAGCCAAAGAAAAATCAGGTACAAGACAGATATAGTTCTCTGTAAAGGTCAGGGCAGCAGTGAGAGTCAAAAAAAAGGCCATCACCAGGTACAAAGAAAAAACAGGAGGAGAAAGAATGGGGAGAGTACCAAGATAATACTAAAGATACAAGAGAGTGGTCAGGGAAGCAAAAGCAGACACAGAGATACATACTGCAGAGACGGTCAAGTGCAGGGAAAAACAATTCTTTTGACATATTAGGGAAAAAGAAGGACCAGAGGGGGAATTGTTAGGCTTGCAGAAGGAGGTAGGATGACAGAGGAGGATTAGCAAAAAGCAACCATTTTTAATGATTACTTCTGCTCTTTACTTCACAAGGAAAGACAGCAGGCCTATACTATCAGGACAACTTTGTAAAACAGGGATTTTAGTCCTAAAGGTTATATCCTGTGGAAAAATAAAGGTTTTCATCTATTGTATCTGTCTGTCTGTCTATCTATCTACAGACAGTATATATCTATCTATCTATCTATCTATCTATCTATCTATCTATCTATCTATCTATCTATCTATCTAGTTATCTTTCTGTATCTATCTATGCAGAGTAAAAAAAACTGTGGATTGTCAGAGTTTGTGGCAGTTGTATGTGGAGACTGCCAATGTTGTGGGTGTAAAGTGAGTCTGAGGGGGCGAGGCGGGGGGGGGAGAGACAACAGTCGCAATGTATTTCAAGTGGAACTTAGGAAACTCCGAGACCACTCCCGGGCCCACTTGTCTGATCCATGTAGTTTGCACAGTGTCCCAGCTGAAAACGGAACTGCTGTTCCAAACGAAAGCACAGAAATCAACCTATATTTTTACAGCATCACTTTTTTGTCCCAGAATGTAATGCCACCCGGGAATGCCATGGACCTCCCACACCTCCTCGGGATCTCATGCTGCAGTGCAGCTGCCTGCCCCCAGGCCCGTCACTGCCATTCCTCCTCAGCTCGATCCACTGACTTTGTAAATATTGTTCTCTGGTTCATACCAAAGCTGAAATTGTAGCAACAAAACCAGGGGTAAATCACAGAAATGTACATTTTTAATATATAGGTTTTGTTTGCTTTTTTCTCCCAGCTCGATCCACCTCCCCCGCTGCAAAGCTACAGCCATTCCAGCTCCTCTTGGCAGCTCCATAAGATTACCATACCCCCCCCATTGAAACTCGATGCTCCATCATTAAAGAAACAAAAGTGACCAAAACTAATCGTGTTGTTTTCCACCTACTTCCTAGTTTCACTGGCTTGGCTACTTGTACAGATTGGAAGTAACTGTACTGTTGTTGTGTGTGTGTGGGGGGGGAGGGTTGTGATGACTGCTGAGATGCTGAGAAGAGTACCCAAGTTAAATAGGCTTGCAGTTTGGAAAACTTTATGAGGGTTTTTATGAGAAGTTAAACCATTGCAATTATGAGTCTCTCTCTCTCTCCTCCCTTAGTAATTTCTCTGTCCTCCGTCCATTTAGATCTGTTCCTGTTTGTCCCTGAGAGTCCCTAGGTGAAAAAAAAACCACTCCCTCAGAATTCTAATAGCGGTGGAGAAACTACTTTATTACGAAATAAAACAAACAACTAAGACTTTTTACATTCAAACATCAAAATAATTTTTTTTTCAAACATATATGATACAGTGGCCCATTTTCTAAATGCAATAATACCCTCCAGGGTGGGCGGTATTGTCAATACTGGACCTTCCTTGGGCTATAAGGCCTTCTGCCTGTGGCATTGG